>JACEII010000018.1:3662925-3787538 GCA_014332785.1 Antheraea mylitta | reverse complement strand
GTTTTAGTGCCAAGTGGGGTACTTAGATTAGGGCTAAATGGGCGACTTGGCTTAGTGCCAGGTAGGCGACGTAGATTAGTACCAGGTGTGCTATTTGTATTAGTGCCAGGTGGGCGACTTAAATTAGTGCTAGTTGGGCGACTTATATTAGTGACAGGTGTTCGAATATTTCTTAGGATTATTTCTAAATTAAGTCTTAGTTTTACAAGACTTTCTTTAGCTTAATCTATCTCTGCATCTGGCCTTTGAAAGACAATATCTGATTGAGCTGAAGACCAATTAGTGAGCTACAAAGTATTTTATTGGCCCTCGATTCAGCCAAAACTGGCACTAACAATACTTGTATAAGTCATTACTCGCACAAAAAAATATGGCTTCTACGAATGCAAATTGATGGTTTGGTACTGTTTCTTTCAAGACTACCGAATTAGTAAAATGTCCTAACGCGTTCCAGTGTAGCCTTATAATTCAGAATCGTATGGGAATTTCAATTTCTAAAATCATAAATATAGAAAACCTACACAAAATAATCTGATAAATACGAGATATATACCACAAATATGATCCAGTTATTAACCAGAACCAGCAGAAAACGAACTACATAACTAAAGTTAGATCTGGTTATTCAAATAACAATAATAAAAAAAACATCATCAATAAACTATCGCACTGTCAAAATAATTGTTCTAACTAAAATAACTAAAAAAAATTAAGTCCGTTATATTATATACAAAAATCACTGAATTAATTTTAATATAGCATTTGTGGTGTCCATAGTGGAATCGTTAACGCAAACTATGTCGAATTTATCTAAATAGTTCTGGAGGTTTTTCTCCGCGTTCTGACCGAGGAAACCTATTTTCACTATGACGTCACAGTGGTCCATTCCCTCGGCCATACCCGCGTCACCTATATTGTCCCCCATTAGTATAACATTGCTCCTTTCTTGTACCATATCGTAGTATTCTGTGTTTTTAATAGCGGCCTCGTTTTTATTATATGTATGTATGACGTCACCTTTTATATTTACTATAATGTCGTCTTCGTCCATCGCTAGGAAGTTTGAGATAACCTTGAATAAAAATATACAATATTAGGGCAACTTTTAGTTCGTCTATGCAAATGTGTTCAATACATACTCTGAGGAAATTAAAAACACACTATTTCTATTTCATATTTTTTCTTAAAGCACTATCTCGCAACTATTAATCGTTATAATAGAAAAAAAAAATTAAAAAAAATGTCTCAATAAATTCTTTCCTATTTTTTAAGCTTGAATTCAACTTACTCTAAATTACATTAATTTTAATACCGAAGCCCGTCTTACCTATAATTTTCGGAGAATAAAAAACTTCCCGTAATTCGTTTAAAGTTGCTAGACATGCTCGTAGATGCACGATTTGAAGTATGTAAATTTATGTTCATTGAACATTTTGACATGTTTCAACGAAAATTATGTTCTTACAAATTACAATGTAACGAAACGTTAAAATAGCCGTACCTACTTGTTCGTCTGATTAGGTAAGGCTTGTTATTGCAACATTTTCGCAAGGCTAAATACAGCAACCGCCTTACCTCAGACGTGCGAGATGAGAATAATATAAAACTTGTACATTTTCCTTCTATTTTTTGTATAATTTCGCATTATATTATTACAAATCTTTTTCAAAATGTTTTAGCGCCATCTGAATGTGTAATGAGCAGAGTCGTCTAATCACATGAGCGTTAAGTGTAACGCGGACAGATGTAGACTGAAGAATATGCATACTGCATGAATTTATGACGGTATTATAGACGTCATAAAGGAGAGCGGAAAAGAATCAATTGTGCGGACCTTGATTAAATGTGGTTAAAATAAGAAAATTGAAGACTTAACATATAGCATCGGAACACCACTACGATTAAAAATTTTATTATTTTGAAAGGATGTTTGTTGAAAAATGTTGACTCATAGTGTAATGAAATAATATTGTCGAAATCCTACAACAAGCCTAAGAATACAAAGGAAACGCATCAAGACGACATCATGCCGATTAAATTGAATTAGTAATTCAAAGCTTTATCATAAGTCTCTCTATCATAACTTAAAAAAAAAATAGTACAAAAGACAATTCAAGCATTTATTATTTGAATAAAATTAGTTAGAGTGTAGTAGTGTTTTTATATTCTTAATTTTTAATCAGACTTATAGTTAGCAATAAAGACGGGGTTAGACGCACTTGTCCTAAAAACTAACCGCAGGGTACCCCGCAATTTGTTTTTATATATACATACCTACACATAGACAATTTCAATTGAAAATTACAGTACATTGATTTTAAAGAGCGGCTCGAACTTTGACCATCGCTAAAAAACTTTCCATCTTTTTATTTATAGCACTATAGCGCGTGAGTAGCTATTAAACAAAAAAGGAATGACGAAAATATGCTGAAAAACAATGGAGCGAGATGTTTATAACCATTTCCCCACTGCCGATTTATATATAGATTTCACAATGGTATTTACACATGTGTTATGATAATCAAATCTTAGGACCAAATAATAAAATCAATGACATAGTGCTACATTACATAATTAGATATAAGTTTTCCAAGTTTACCTTTACATTGGGCAGTAAGAAATTTGCAGCTTTCAAGGCGGCCACAACTGACTCTCCGAGACCAGCGGAGAACACTAATACAGGCACCTGCTGTGCCTGACTCCACAATATCATTTCTTGAACACCTTTTCTGTTTAAATAATATTATTTTTTGCTAAAATTAGTATCTGAATATAACCAGAGTTAATAATTCTGCCAGAAGTACTCGGACGGTAGTCATACCATGATATAAAGCACGCATGTTAATGTAAAACAATAATTCTAAAAGTAAACTTGTCGTCACATTACTAAAGTATTAGTACATATAATAATATTACATTTAGTTTGAAGAGTAACAAGACGACTAAAATGAAATATGTACTTCATTTATCACTTTCCTAACAATTACATTTAGTATAATGACTTACACACATACTCGTATTATGTACTATTATTATTGAAAGCCTCATAAGGTACAAAGCTTGAAATCCGTATAATAGAATAAAGCATTTTTCAAATACACTTTCTATATACTAGTTTTGATTTTATTCACACACTTGGATAGCTCGTACAAAATTTCATTCTTACCTAATTTAGGCCCATTATATTTGGTTTTTTTTTAGTAACTTATGGTAATTATGAGGTATTAATCATTTTCTTGGTGACTATAAAAAAAGTTCGCTATTTAGTGTTTCTTATTATAGTGAAGACCCTAACTTCATTCACGAAAGGCGTAGTTGTCCTGCTACTAAGCTAATCCTACTAATCCATTGTCAAGTTATCACAACTTTATTGTTGTACTAGCCTCTGCCCGCGACTTCGTTCGCGTGGAATAGATACACTAACACTAACACGCAGCAGTTCTCAAAAAGAAAAAACATCCCGATTTTGAAACATTTTTCATCTGTGCTCCGCTCCTATTGATTTTAGCGTGATGATATATAGCCTATAACCATTATCGATGAATGAGCTATATAACACTAATAGAATTATTCAAATCGGACCAGTAGTTCCTGAGATTACCCCCTACAACGTCACAACGTCACAAACTCACAAACTTTACCTCTTTATAATATCAGTATAGATATAAATTTGGAAAAATATATAGCAAAAGTACATTATTATAGTGCTTACCTGAAACATTCTGTCATTTTCTGTGCGACACTCATGAGTTCATCTCTTGGAAATTTCACTCCTCTGTAACAGAAATTATATCATAAGGAATATTAAAAACATTACCTATAGCATAGGTATAATTGTTTATAGTCAACTGTGATTAACAGGGGATTGTCAGTCTGGCGGTTAAAAAAATTGTGTTAACACATTTTCCAAACAGGAAATTCCGGTATTTGCATTTTGTATATACAATAATAACTATAATATAATTCTGTAAAATATTAAAAAAAAAAAAAAGATTAAGCCATTCAAGGAATACTGATTAAAAATTTATTCTTTATAAGTTTTAACCAAAATCATATCTGATATATTTCAAACAGACGAGAGGAAACCTGTCTCTCAAATTACTTACACTTGAACATACCTAAAACTGTTGCTTAGTAAGCTATTGAATTGGTAACCAAAAAAAAATTTGCCACTATGCAAAGTTTTGTAGGTGGTAGAGCCACTATGAAGCTATTACTGGTTTCAGCATGAATGGGTCAGCTCGCCCGGGGTAATACCACCCTTTCACAGAAAACCGACGTGAAGTAACAGTAATTACATTGTTGCGTTTCATTCGGTCAATGAGAGCGCCGGAGGCCCACCTCCTCACCCCTCACTCTCCCTGCATCTCTCCCTATTACCCTTTTACCCAAACAAAGGCTGGCAACACACTCGCTACTCCACTGGTGTTGCAAGTGTCTATGGATGGCGGTAATCACTTAACATCGGGTGACTCGTCTGTTCATTTGTCTTCTATGATATAAAAAAAAAGTTATAATTGCAGTCAAAACCATTCATGGGAACATCATTTAGAACATACCAGTTATACTGACATACAACTAAGATCCCGGCTGAATGCTGTAACATCACCCGTTTTTACGACTATCGGTTTTTACCACCAAATATGAGTAGTCCCTTCAATGTTGTTATAACAGACATTGACTGTAGTGACGGAGACAATTTAAAAATGGACTCAACACAACTTTAATGCTTTCCCTTTGGGTTATTCAAATGCAATGCTAGATATCGGTGACAAATTTAACAAAAAAGGCAAATTCTTAAAAAAAAAATCTGTTAATAATTATTAGGTATAATTTCGTTTGACATTACCAAAATATCAACTGAGTAATTGAGTCCTCAAATCAAGTAATTTTTTTATTATATGTTTTGAAATATTACTTACAATGTTTTGAAAACATTTTCATAGTGATTTCTTCCTAAAACATCATTTATATTCCTAAGGAAAAAAAAAAACAATTTTAAAACATTAACACTAAACCTACCAGTAGCGTCAAATTGACCGTTTTCAAACTTTTTATCCAATTTACACATTTTTTAATGTTATAATATTGTTATCAAACTATATGACAATTCTTAGAATATCCATATAATATTTTCTTCACTCTTTACTTTAAGTTATTTTTTTCCTTTTTTCAAAAAAGAGTTGTTATGTGACCTACCTACCGCGGCCGGTCAATAAGACCGGCGGGAAAAACTGTTATAAAGTTATTTCAAAGTAAATTTTTTACGGCTATCTCAGAGTCGCTTATAGTTGAAAAGAGTAGATAAAAATAGTATTGATTGCAGTCTCAAGTAGTGCACTTCTAAAAAGGTTTTTTACCATTATTTATTTGAAGAAGAGAAGGTAAAGTATCTGTTGTAGATATTTACCCTAAAAATGTCAAAGCATTTGAAAATTACAAATTACCTAAAAAATATAACGGACATAGAAGAAGAATTTTCACATAATGATGAACAAGAAACTTTTGTAAGTGAAAAAAACATGGAAATAGATCAAGAACTATTTACAAGTGAATTAGAATCAGAAAGCGATAGTGAAGAGGAGAATATTATAAATAAGCGTTCAGGGCAGAAAAAAAGAGGGTTTTATTGTCATCCGAAAGTGAAATAGATTTAGATTATATTTAGATATATACATTTAGATTATTTATATATATTTAGATTATATACAAAATCTAAAGAAAAACAGCTTTTACCAACACCGTCCACAAGTACAGATTTGTGCGTACGAAAAACCTGTCAAATGAAATTTTGTAAAGGTTATAAAACAACAAAAATCTGTTCGAAATGCGAAAAATATGTTTGCGGCAAGTGCACATTTCAGACTAAACTAATTTGTAAGCAATGCGAGGTAGCCAAATAAAGTATATTATGTATGCATAACATTCTGTATAAAACTTTAATTTTATTTGTTTTTTTTTTTATAAAGAATTTAAAAATTATATAAAATGGACGAAACTTTATGAAAATTCTTTATTTTATACACATTTAGCAACAAATCAACCATTATCTGCATTGAATAATGAAATAAATGAAACTTTTTAATTACCGGTCAATTTGACGCACGCGGTAGGAATAGATATACAAGAATTGTCGGTAGGTTTAGTGTTAAAAATTATGGTTGGGAGGGGTTCATAAATATTTTAGAAATGTTAAGGTGGGGCATGGCCTAAAAAGTTGGGGAAACACTGGTCTACGCAATGACACTATGATATGATAGTAATTAACACATATATGTAGTCACTAAACAAGTCATAAACTTACTTTAATAGAACATGCGCAGCCTTATACCAGTCAATCATATGCTTTGTCTTTTCTTGTATACTCATAACAGGATCACATTCGATAGGTTTGTATATACTTGCCAGTCTGCAGTCCTCATCTTTGTAATGTTGTGGTATTGAAGGACAATCTCTGAACATGCCTATCATAAGAAATTATTAAGTAAATAAATCACAAAATAAAATAATATAGACTGAGAATGAAAACATATAGTTTCTATTGAGATTATAAGTGTTTTGCCTGAATTATATATACCTATATATACTAGCTGTGCCAGTGACTATGTTCGCATGAAATTTCGATTACAAACACAGTGTTTAATGAAATCGTAGAATTGTATTGAGTATTAAAACTCAACATAGACAATTCAATTGGCCCCATCCTTTGTATATGATTTTGTTCCCCGAAACGCAGCATGGCAGTACAGCATATAGTTGTAGATAGTGTATATTTGAATATGCAGATAATACTGATGCACAGTGAGAGGTCTTAGTTCCAGACAAAAAAAAATTGTTCACATATTGAACCACCCTACACTGGCTTATTTTGTGTGTTTCTTATAAGTATGATATACATATATACAAATTTATTTATTTTTATTTATTTATAGTTAATAGACAAGCAGTATAATTGCTGATACGTGTATATCATATTGTGTCGAAATTTTTTATCGGGTTTTGGTCATTGCAAATGTTCACTTATTAAAGTGAGTATATTAGTCCAGAGTCAGTTGTCGAGTCGGTATTTAAAGGCATGTACAGAATTAGCTTCTTTCGTCAGGGAATCGGTACCAGTTTAGTACCACTCTATTACTGAGGAAATTGTGAGCAATTGTTGTGTGTGAAAGTATTTGACTTAGTTTGATTTCCTCTTTTAGATCTTGTTATGTCTCTTAAAATATACATTTCACGTAAGTATGGCAGTTGTATTTATGAGTAACTATTTTGTATGTTTCTATGGGGTCACAACAAAGGGGTTCTTCTTTGAGAGTAGTCAGGTGCAGTGCATTCAATCAGTCTGTGTATGATTTTTTCCTTAAGGATTGTGGTATATTTGTGGCTTTCCTTTGAACACTTTCTAGAAGGTTTATATCATGTGTTGATTATGTTAAGCAAATTCTATATGCTATACTGGTGTATAAACTATTACCATACCAAATTTTGTTTGCGTAAATTTATTCTTATTTGTGTTTTCTTACAATTAAAATATACATATGGATGTGTTATATGTGTAAACATGTAAACCTGTGTATAAACTATTAGCTCACCAAATTTTGTCAATTTCTATCCAGTAGCTTTTGCATAAATCCTGTACAAATGACACACAGACAACATTTTTTAAACTATGGAAATGTGTTCTATCATTGATTCTAAGCCCCCACAAAGTATTTTTTCTTGAAAATATTTGTACAGATTTCCTGCCGTAAGCTTTTTTGTTATGGATAGATTGTTTATAAGTTTAATCAAATATAAAAATAATTATCATCAATTCAATATTGAATGTAAAGAAAATTATATCAAGTATACATATAAATTAACTATATGAAATTGGTAGCTACTGTACTTCTTGAAACAAGGGCGTGTTATAAGAATTACATAGCCAATAAATCTTAAAAGTGATATAAAATGCATAAATAAAAGAAAATTATTACAAGTCTTGTAACAAATACCAATTTATAGACATACCAAAACTGGTAAGCACAGTTTTTCCATTGTCCATTGTGTGTCTGGTCAGTGTATGATCGAAATCAGTGACAATTTGCAACTTGTTGTAACCATCCTGTATTATTTTGTTTAATTTCTGCAGTAGCTCTTGCTCGTCTCTCAAATAGACATGATGTTTTGTTAACTCAGGAATTTCCTGAACATTTAATAGTATTTTCATTGCTGAAATCAAATTGATCACTTAGTCACAGTTTAACACATTTACATAGTATAGAACTAAGAACATTACACTTTTTTCAGAATTTTATACATAAAATTGGTTTTCGAATATTAGAAGAATTTGAAAATATTTAGCATATGTTTTTATTAATTACCAGCTGTTGAATAAAGAATTCGGCAGTGTATAATTTGCCGAACAATTTTCTTCCCTAAAATGTAAATTATAACAGATTTACACTAAGTATTTTAGAATTTTTACGAAAATAAAATTACAAAAATACGTCCCACGTACAACCTTCACTGAAGGAAAAATAAAACCACAGACTACCTGTACGACTAATAGTTTGTGCCACAGACTTCTAAGACCATAATAGGTACACAGGTAAATAAAACTTGGTAAATAAATGGCAAATAACTGAGTAGGCATGATGAAAACCTTTGATTATAGAAGTATAATACTCTTTGACGAAAGAACCCTAATCCAGTTCAAACTTTAAAAAATCAATGTCGACCACTGGGCGCCAACTAGTACAACATTAATGAAATGCATGTGATGCAGTCTATCTTGTGAAAGACGTGAAAATTGGCGGCAAATTCAAAAAATGTAGTCTGGTATTATCAGGTTATATAGAAATAAACATCTCTGATATTTTTATGTACACAAATTGAGATGCTGATAAATGATTCTAGTACTTTAGTACATAATATAGTTTGTAAAGTAAAACAAATTAGTGTTTCTTATAAGCATTAAAAGTCAATTAAATAGTTATGAAATGGATATAGGGTAAGAACGTTATGATCTTAGAGAATGAGGAAAATTACTCTGTGAGGAAAATTAGCGATTTTTTTTTAACTTTATTTTTGGCAATCAATCTTTCCGATTATTACTGCCATTGTCACGTAGTCAATAATATCACAAACTTCGTGCGATCATTCCAATATCAAACATTGTGTGAAACCATATTCTAACAAGATGGTGGATCCCTTGCTAGAACCTTCCAGGGAGTTTTTGTGGCATCTCAGAATTTCATGCTCCGTGTTATTATTTTCCATTCACTTCACTTATGAATAATAAACTAACTATATTACGTAAAACACCACCAACTTTACACAATATATAGTCAAATAATACAAGATTATGAATAAAATATAAAATCCACTACATGACAGACTAAAATCCCGCCAAAAACTCAATTAGCGAATTCAATGTTAATATTGTTTATACGAAAATAATATTTTTTTTAAATATAGTTTTTTTACATTGGCAACCAATTTTGTAGTATGTTATTACTGCCATTGTCGAGTAGGTCATAATATTACAACTTCTTTCAATTACCTAACAAGATGTTTTTGCTAAAAAATTCCAGGGAATTGCCCACATTTTTTTCAGGGAAATACAGATTTTTTTAAAACACGTTATAAAAAATACAGTACACTTTTAAAATATAGTATTTTATGAAAAAAATTAGAAACAGATAATTTGTTACTTATTTTTATAAAAACTATATTTCTATGCACTTCTTACATTTTTTAACAATGTTTTGTCTGAAATAAAAGTGTCATATGCTTTAATGCATTTGATTTTAAGTTTGATATTGACAACTTTGACGTGCTGCCAGCACATCCAGTTAGTATAGAGAACAGATATCAGAGGGAGCCAAAGACAAAATATTGTAGAGGCATTCAGAGCCCATTACACGAACTCGCCTCACTCAAAATTTAATGAAAAGGCGCGTTAATTATTTTTAAAAATAAATATTTTTTTCTTAAATTTCGTTCGGTGTTGAAAATATAGTATTTTTGCATACTATACATTTCTTCAACAGTACTTATATAGTACGCCGACCCAAAATATAGTACAATACCATATATATTACAATTATAGCACGGTTTTTTTTTCGAAATGATTACGCTATTGACCCCGCAAGGTCTTAACAGCTTCACCGGACTACTAAGGCGAGCGCTTAAGGCACTTAGCCGATTTTATTTTGGCAACCAACTCAAGGGTGCGCGGCACACCTCGGCTTGGCTGTTGCCTGTTGCATGCAAAATCGCGACCTATCTTAGCTAACCTAGCTAACTATTCATATATGTATGAGTTGTTGAAACGTATATGTGTACCAAGCATACACGCCTTAACAACTCCTCCATATATTTATTATCGGAAAATTGAATTTTTCAGTTCGATAAGGGAAAAAAAGTAAACCCTTCCACTTTCATGTGTAAGCGTGTAGGCGTGCACGTGTGTGGGGGTGATCGTGTAGTGTTGTAGCGGTGATGTATATTTATGTGTCACCGTATCGCGCAAGCAACGCACTCAAGGGCTCCCTACCGAGGGATCGAACTTAGGCTTGAGCCGCTGCCGTGGAAGGCCTAATCGGGTGTGCGGGAGCGAAATTAACCCCCAGACCACGGTGGCGTGATCTGTGGTTACGCGGGCGTGGGCGTGAACACGCTCTGTTTCGAGGGACAGGCTGGTACTGATCGTTCGCTGACGTGATTGAACCAGGAGGGTCGGTCAAAATGTGTCGCTAACGTCTTTTATAACGCACAGCGTTAGGTACGGGTTCATAATTTGCGGCGGATACCACTAACGGACTGGGATTATAGCACGGTTAGCAACCCTAGCTACGCCATTACTGATTACCATCCATTTCACTGGTGCACAAACTCTTTACTTGATCCAAGAAGTGAAGGAAATTAATATTGAAAAAGCCCTATCACCAGAAATACATATGGCTCAAATACAAGTTCATTTATATTGAGACACCACAAACAGACTGTCTTTTTGAAATATGTGATTTTTAATGTCGATATGGTACTGAGCAGTAGGTAGCTTTTCAACTAGGCGCTTCATAAGCGCCTATGACGTATCTACAGATATTTAGTTATAATGCCATTATTTCTTTACCTTACACTCTATAATTCATTATAAAAAAGCACAAAATACATATTTAAAAATTCCTACTTATATCCATATATATCTTCTATACTAATATTATAAAGTTTGTGACGTTGTAAGAGGTAATCTCAAGAACTAGTGGTCCGATTTGAAAAATTATTTCAGTGTTATATAGCTCATTTATCAAGAAAGGCTATATATCATCACGCTAAGGCCGATACGAACAGTGCACCAATGAAAAATGTTTAAAAAACGGGACTTTTTTAAAGTATTACTACTAGGACGAAGTCGCGGGCAGAGGCTAGTTCATTAATAAAAACGAAATCATGCGGATAAAGTAATCAAACAATTGTTAAATGCTAGAAAATACTCATGGTTTATTACATATATTTTATTACAATTTATACAAGATTTTAGATCAATTTATACATACATCAATATTCTTTCTACTCGAGGCACCAATACGTAAGTCACTGTAGGAAGAAAATAATAAATTATTCACCCATGGTAATAAGAATAAGTAAACAGTACATTGGTAGGTATTATTTATTATCTTATGTTTTTTTTAATACACATGATAAATAAGTATTCTATACAACTCACTATGAAGAGAGATCAGAACTTTTTAGATTTTACGACAGGTAACCCATCTATTTTAAAAGTAAGTAAACAGCCTACATTAGTTACATAAAAGCATGTTTATAACTCATTACATTTTACATACAAAAAATTATACTTATGTAATCAATGTAATAAAAGTGGGTATTGTGTAAGCTTTCAATGGGTTAAACATCGAGAATTCTTTACAAGTGTCAATCATAACTTATGTAACTTGGATGTGGCAGATTAATCCTTAAATTATTATTATTTTTTTAATAAACTAATTAAACCTAAAACCGAAGCCCAAAATTGCCAAGAAACAGCAAGCAGTATAGCCAAAAACTGATATCATATGCAGATATATATATATATTACAATTTATCACAATATAAGTGTACAAAATATATAAATTATCACTATACATACGACTTTTTATTTTACATATGGGTAACTTATTTTAATCAATTGTTAGGGATTAATACATATATTATTTAAATTTGCGAATTTGTAATGTCGTCATTTTTAACTGAACTGGTAACAGATATTTCTCTATACAATTACTCCAAATCAATTATATATACAGTTTATATTTAAATATATAAATAAAACATTGACTGTCACAACAGCACGTAGTAGCAAAAAGTTGCAATAAATCTTGGTCCTGTCAGAACAAAATGGTTTAATAGACACTTCAGTCATCGCTTATTCTACGGTTCTTCTTTGCTTTTTTCTTCTCCAACGCTTCCAATCTCATATCCTCTAAATCTTCCATTATACCTGATAAAAAAGTAGAATATTATTTTTGAGAAGAAAAAGCAATGAACTGTTTTTTTGCTAACATCTTAAAAATACTTTTTTTTTTAAGTGACAACATCATTACACGCCTTGAGCTGTATTTTTGCCAGGAGATAAATTTATAATTTCGCGTCATGACATGCTACGTCAACATGACCGGCTGCAATGCGCTTGCGCGGCTTGCGTCAAACTAACGACAAATAGTATAGGAGTTGTGTACATGTACTATTGATATTCTGCAACTCATCATGTTTGATTAATTATTAGACTTCATAAAAAATGTATATAAAGTAGCTCTGAGTGCCAAAACCTTAGATATGAAAACCATACTAATGCTAAACCATGCAATAGTTTCAATAAACAAATTTTGAAATTCAAATATTATCATTTGCACTAAAATTACTATAAAAATTCAAATTAAGAACACATTTATTTAATTGTCTTGAGTTTTCACTTCTATCGGCAGTCCTTAGAAAATATTAGTAAGTTAGTAAATTATTTCATACCGATTTTCTTGCTTATATATTCTTCTCGTTGTTGGCGCGCAAAACTTGACTCCATATTAGGATCGTCATCATCGTCCATGTCCCGATATCTATAATAATATTCAATTTAATTTAAAGTTTGTGAGTTTGTAACATTTTAGTGGGCAATCTAAAGAACTACCGGTCCGATTTGAAAAATTCTTTCGTTGTTAGATAGCTCATTTATCGAGGAAGGCTTTAGGCTACCTGTCATCGCGTTAAACCCAATAGGAGCGGAGCACCAATGAAGAACGTTTAAATATCGTTATTTCCCCCATGATAGCTTCCGCTGCATGTTAGGGTTAGCCCAAAGTAACTATTCCAAGCGAACGATGTCGCGGGCAGGCTAGTCTGTAAATAAGGTCTAAGAAATCTATCTAGTATTGTGACCAATGCATGTACAGGCGGTGTCCTCTATCATTTCATTTATATAATTATATAAGAAGATTTCAAATGAAATCGACATGATCTCATGTTACAATCAAATACAATTAAATATTCTAAAACATTTGAAAGAGGTATAGCTAAATATGGACACCGTATATATTTGACTATTGGTTAATTCAGATGAGAAAGACCTAATTATACGTTTCAAGCTTGAACAATGTTAACAATTAGCTAAGGTCATTGGTTTCGGTTTCATGAAAGTTGTATTATACCAGGCTTATTTGAATTATTTGCGGGCTTTCAATTTTTACTAATAATTGTGTTGTATAGCTGTATTACAGATTAAATTATTAAAATTAAATTTTATTGTTAGCAATTAATCGTCTTGAAAATGCATAATAATATACAATCTAGATAATATTCTGGAAAATCGTCTATAGATCAGGACAACTTCGGTAAGATTAGTTCAAACACTTAAGGTCAATGATTGTATTCAAATTTTGACGTCATCATGGACATAGTAACTATTACTATTTTAACTGATCCCTTAATTACTACAAATTGCAAATTACTAGTTAAAGTAATTACTGAAACAGGAGATACAAAACTATAACCCTGAATATCTGTTAATATATCAACAATCTAAGGATCTACCTGAGAATTAATGGTGGACAATAGTTGGCCGCCATTTTGAATGAGCAACCAATAGTAATTTAGTACAGGTCAATAGTACTAAAGATTGGGTCACCTTGAGTATAAAGTTAACATAATTAATATCATTAGAGTTAGCATAGTTTCACTCACTTGGATTTATCATAACCAAATATCTCTTTGATGTGCTTTGAATAATCCATATCTTCGTCGCCGTCATCTATAAAGTCGTCCAACTCAGAATCATACTCAGAATCGGATTCTACGGCGCGTCCTGAAATATTTATGTTATTAATTTCAAAGTATTAAAATATTTAATATAGTTCAACAATACTCATACCATGTCCAGATCCAATGTCGATATGAAAGCATGAAAGAAATATAAAAATATATATTATGTTGATTGACATACTTGTGCAATAGTACTACTATATATATAGTACAAATATATACATTATATATACAGCGGACTTTGTTAACAAGTTATATATCTAAACCTTCCCCATGAATTACTTTATCTACTGGTGAAAACTAAATAAAAATACATTCAGTAGTTTCCGAGTTTAACACACAGACAGACAGACATGGTAGAGAACTTTGTTTTATAATATAAAGCGATATATATATAACAAGTAACTTTAGAGTAACATAAGATTCTGGTTATGATAAGAATTTATATATTATTCCAAGTTAAATTAAACATCCAGCCGAAGAATGTTCATGTTTGTACTGAGGCCAGTTCGAGCTTTCAGAGAAGCAGAACATTGTAATGAAACCATTAACATGATTGTTTTTTTTTCTAATCTCCATCTTATTAGCTACCTCTGTGACATTGATAATCTGTCTTCTCCAGGATTAGATATTACCATCTTAGTCAAATGATAATAATAGTTGGATGACATTTTGGTTAAAAGAAAAATATAACCAAAGAAAAATAGAATCTTGAGAATAGGTTCCGCGTTTTATTGTTGCAAATGATAAAACTCGTGAATACGTTTGTTACGCCATCGCAACACACCACAATTGCTGACTAAGATTTCCAGTGCCACGATGCGGTAGGTGTTCAAAGCGCTATCGCCTCACACCACAGTCGATGACTAAGAGAGCCGAGTACCCAGTCTCAAGGCGCTGCAGGTGTTCAGAGCAACGAGTCAGCTATTTCCACGGTACAACAGGTGTACAAGCTTGGTGGAAACGTTCGGTGATCCGACTCCTTCATTCCCACATTATTCATGTATAAAAACTTGTACGAAACAACGTTTAAACAGTGTTAACCTAGCATCGGTAGCATTCATTATGCTATAAGTTTAGTTTAGTTTGTGAGAGTTAGCTTAACATCGGCTACACTCTCACAATGTTTTAGTCTTAGGCGAGGGCTATCCTAACTTCGGAAGCTCTCTAGTATTAGTTTCATTGTAATTTTATTTTTTTAATAAATTAATTGAAGTAATTTGGTTTTTTTTGGATCCTCCGGCTCTGACCTTCGGCTCTGACCTTCGGCTCTGACCTTCGTAACTCGTTGGTAAACATAAAAGTACCACAATATAAAAACACAACAATTAATATTGTATTATAGATAAAAACTGACAATAAAACGTTTTTTTTATATGTTAATCTAGTTTGCAGAAAATAATGTATATGATAAGAGTTCATAATGAAGTATATTGTCAATTATATTAACATATCTCAAAGAAATATTGAAGTTATACCAACTTTTTTGTTTTTTCCTTATATCATCAGGATGTGGTTTTCTTCTGACATCGGAAGGTGGAAACTGACGTGACCCATTCAGCCTCTTCAAATCATTCTTGCCAACAGAATGACCATTCTTACCCAAAGAACTAACATGTTTGTCAAAATCAAAACTATTTGTTAGATTGTTTTTACTATGACCAGCTTGAGGCTTGCCCATATTCGATGATACCCTCCTATCATCAGGTCTTTTCGATAACTCCTTGTTAGGCTGCCTTTCTGATCGCTCATCACCGGCTCTTTTGTCCAATAAACTTTTCTCTTTAACTCCATTCCTGTTAGGAATTTGATCTTTTGATTTTGGCACTGGTTTTCCCTGTGAATTATGACCATTCATATACTTGCTTTCATTGTTCTTGCTAGGTATAAGTAATTTTTTCTCATTCGCGTTTTTATCTATTCTATATGTGTTTTGACTTTTTAAATCTATATTTTTCTTTATCACATCTCTAGAATTTACTTTTGTTCTATCTATGACACCATCGTTAGATTTACTTGGCTTATCTGATGATTTGATTTCCAATTTACTTTTTGCTTTCTCTAATCTTTCTCTGTCTTTATTTAGCCTTTCGATATCTCTGTCAATCCTCTCTTTTTCTGACAGTAATTTATCTAATTTCTCTTTATCTATTCTCTGTTTTTCTCTTTCTAATTTTTCTCTATCAAGTTTTGCTTTCTCCTTTTCCTTCTGTAGTTTATCAAATCTCTCCCTATCACGATCCACTGGTTTCATAGAATTATTTTTATTGTTGGATGATTGTTGTTTATCACCAAGTTTAGGAATTCGGGTGAAAACTGCAGTTTCAGGTTTTCTTTCTTTTTCAACAGGTTTCACTTCTTTCTGACCTGAAATAATATTATTAATTTTAATGTTTTTTTTTTTTTTTTTTTATTGTACATCAATGATTATAATACACATTTAAGCCTACAAATTAGTAGTTGAAACATCTGGATAAGACTATCAGGATTACATATTTATAATTTACAAATTCTGAGTTACTATATAATTTACAAATACTGAGTTGAGTTCACCAAAATATAATTATAGGGTTTGTTTATTTGCATAAAATTATATTTTTTTACATGCATACTATCAATAATGGAAAATAAAATAAAAATGGATAAAGAAAGAACTCACTCCGTGGTTTACCACCTTTTTCAGTGTCTCTACCACTTTTCTCAGTGTCCATACGTTCTTGGCGTCGCTGTCGTCGAGCCATTTCTTTTTCGTACTCTTCCTTTTGTCTTTTAGTCATTAGCCTTTCATTCTCTGTTTCCGGCACAACTTTCTTTTGCAAAATTTCTATTGGTTCACTTTTTTTTTGTTCAGCAATTTTTAATAACTGGTTAAAATCCAATGGCGGTGGAGCTGGCTTTCTTATTTTGGGTTTATCTGGTTTTGATTCTTCTTTTTTCTTCTCTGGTTCATAACTTGTTGGAGGACTGGAGTCTCTTTCTAAAATATAACTATATTATAAATACTCTCAAAATAACATTTCCTATGTTTTTAATTTTCTACACAGTACAGTATATTCTTTTATAATACAAATTAAGACGCTAGACGCCTTCATCTAAAATACATGAAAGCCTCAAATAATATCTTGGTAACATTGCTTCAGTAATCTCCCTTTTCTATGTGACAAGCTAATGTACTTGACTCATAACTATTTGACTGAACTTGGAATTGAAGGTTTCTCACAAGTGAGACTTAACTTATTATTTTCTCATATTTTTCTATTAGTATGACGAGTATTACAAAAAAAAAAACTGTTTTGAGTGATAATATGGTTTATATTATTATGTCATATGTGAAGTATTCTTTGTACCTAATCCTTATGGAAAGTATTCCCAGATTTTTTATGTAACATATGGTACAAAATATTTGACTTGCAATTATTTCATTTAGATTGGGAATTTCGAACTTCAATGTACATTAAGCATAGGAATTATTCACATACCAGGTGACTGTTTAAAGTTTAACACCCTTCAATCCTTTGATTGTTCGTAGTCACATTAAACATATAAGATAATAACATCAAAACAAATACTAATAGACAACCAGAAAACCTTAAGTTAAAGTTGGTTCTAAGACTTTGAAAAGTATAGGAGAGATACTTTTAAACGAAAAAAAATCACATCTAGGTTCAGTGAACAATATTAAAAGGAAGTTTGCTTATCGTCGGAACGCCGCGCGGTCGAACAAAGAGGAGTGGGGCGCGGGTTAAGGCGCAGGACGCGTCCAGGAGTACGCAACAGGGCGTGGTTCATTTATTACACCAATTCGTTTTTGCGTAAACCATCTGATGTTAAGTGTATATCAGTTTTGCGTTGCTCGATATAATTCGGTGAAATATTAAGCACCTGGTTTTTTTAATAAATTTAGAACGAGAAGCAAGTAATAAGTAATCTTGTGAGAGTATTGCAACTATTTAACCAGTCATGCTGTATAAAACTAAAAATAGCTAATAGACAAAACAATATCAGTAATTATGTAAACTGTCATAGAGTTCTAACCCTGAGATTCCAAACTGCCTTCAGCGAAAAAAATAATTTAATCCTTAAAATTAAAGGGGACAGCAGGACTGTGCAGCACTATGTGATTCACAATGTGAGTCATTCTTTCCTTATTATAACACCAATTCGTTTTGGCGTAAATGACCTGATGTTCAGTGCCTATCAGGTTTATGTTTCTCGAGAGAATTAGTTCAAATGTTAAGCACCAAATATTTTTTATTGTTTCAAACGAGAATCAACTAATGGTTATCCAGTAAAAATATCGTTGGCGATTAACCGGTCGATCTGTATATATCTAATTTTGTACAATTATAATCATACCAGTATTATCTCCTTTTCGCCTACGTTTATGAGGAACTGGTTCATCCTCATGTTGTAAAGCATGTTTTACTCTTTCTCTTGTTCCATTCAAATCCTTTTTTACACTATGACCTGAAATAAATGAATAAATATATGTTTTTATTTATATGTACATCTCTAATTTCAAATATAACATTTATATCTTATTACAAAAGAAACCAACTAAGGTATGTACATATTGCAATAATTTCCTACAAAAAGTATGTGAAATATTTTTGAAGATTATTCTACTAATAAGCACTTAAGTAAAATGTTTTGATCCTTATAAACAAAGAGATTGAATAGAATTTTAAAAAATCATGTAGATTACAAATATCCTTGCTGAATGTACAATTGTCACGAAATGTATGAATGAAACTGAAAAAGCTTGTTTCAAATCTCAGGAAAAATTATGGAGTCTCCTTCTAATTATAATGTGAAATTTCTCACATGATCTCAATATTAGAGGCAGTATGACAACTACCTAGAAACACAAGAAGACAGCACACTCACGCAAACATGTGCATCAACAAGAGATTTTAAAAGGTACTACGTTAACAGCACTATGACAACTGCTTAGGGTCTCATCTATGTGCATGTTTGTGTGAGTGTGCTGTTTCCGAGCATTTGTATCTACTACCTAGTTTCAGTACTGTCTTTTATATTTATACTGCAACACCGTTGATAGCATCTTTGAAAATGTCATCAACATCTTTTGGAATACTTGCACCTAAGTTATACCTTTAGGCCTTAGAGATACAGCATGATGCCACAGCAAGTTTAAAGTCTGTCCACAAGCACTTTCTAGTATGTTCCAGCAACCACACCAAATAGCCAGTAACCCATTATATGTTTACCATCACAGACCAAAACATCATTTAACATCAGATGAGCCATTACAACTGGTTTAGCATGAATAAGAATGAATGGGTTGATTCACCCCTGGTAGTACCTCCCTCTCACAGAAAACCGACACAAAGTAACAGTGCTTGCATTGTTGCATTTTATTTGGTCAATGAGAGCGCCGGGGGCCCACCTCCTCTCACCTCAAATACAGGCTGTTAATACACTTGTGACTCCCCTAGTATTGTTAATGTCTATGGATGGTGGTGATCACTTAGCATCAAGTAACCCTCCAGTTCATTTGCCTCTTATGACGTAAAACAAAAAAAATTTATAAAAGTATATAAAAAACAGAAACTGATATGCTAATTTATGACTTGTGATAAATAACAGAAAACTCGTGATTCTGTGTCTTATCTGTTCAAAACTGTGACTGTGCTGATTGAATAGGTAATGTGCATAAGAACGGCTCTCCAGTTTTATCATTTACAATTACATAAATTACAAATAAACATTAATGACAACACTTACTCCCTGTAGGAAATTTTGGTTCATCAGGGATTTTACTATACTTTTGCATCATTTTCGCATATATAGCTGCAGCTTCTTGTGATTCATATCCGTAGTCATCCTGGTCTGGTTGCTCAGGTCCTGTCAAGGTTACGGCAGTGTTATCTTTATCAACTGCATCTTGCAATACAGATTTATTTGCAGATTTTATTACTTTTAACGACTTTTGTATCTTTCTCAAGGCCTTTGGGTCTCGCATGGCAAGTAACTCTTCCTTTTTTCTCTGTGCCTCTAGTTTTTTCTGCTTTTCTTCTTCATCTTTCTTAGCCAAAAACTTTTGTATATTTGCTGACAGTTTATCTTTGTGTTTAAATTCTTTTTTCGGAGGATCAAATCGAGCTTTGTAATAAGAACTTTCCTGAAACCAATTTTTAGTTACCATTTTAATGAAGAAAATAACTAATATAGGAAATATACAGATATCAAAACGACAACGTAGTTTTGAAAGGAGTAAAAACAACTTAGTTATTATAATAAAGTGCATGGATAACCATTAATTTACCCAAAAAAGACAAAATTTACGAAAATTTTAATTAGAAAATAATGAATAAAAACTCACAGATGACTTTTGTTGTTGATTCCGTTGTGCGGCTAATAGCGTTTCGCGAAACTCCATTTTTGATCAGTATCATGTAGTATACCATGTAAAAATCTGATTAATGCAATAACATTGGTGAATTTTCATAAATTATTTATGTTTATTTGAAAATACGTGTCAGAAATAACTTCGACACTCAATCCCACCATTTTCTGGAAACGTACTGAGTAGTGTTGTAACACTTTAGTATTCTTATCTAATAGTTTCGTAAGGATGTATTTTATAAGGTACGGTTATTACGATGTTAATTTAATTTAACATTAATTAAGCAAATAAACTAAAATTCAACATACGAAATTACTTATTTATTTATGTTAAATATTAAAGAAAGCAAATAAAATAATAGAGTATTGAACGTCATTTATAGATTCCATTTAGCTGTTTTTTTCATTTTGAATTTATATAGTCATAGCAAGTAATAAGTACAACTCCTGCAATCTTTTTGGCCACTCTGACCCTTAAATTGGAACTTGGGCATAATACGATCAAGAGATCAATATACAACAAAATGAAAATATTATAATAGGAATATTAATACAATATATATACCGAGCTATTACTATTTACTTATAAAACTACATTTACTAGTGTATAATAAATATTGGTAATATCGATTCTGCTAAATAAGCGTATTTTATGATATACTATGACACTTAAATTTTCATCGTATACACAACAATTAATCAAATGAATTTATTAATCAAATGAATATGTTATCAGATTTTATGCCTCCGTAATGCAGGCACTGCTTAATTAGATGACATAGCTAAGGCTACAATTAAGTCAAGGAATTAGAAAATGATGGTATCGGTATATATCCTAAGTTATTTCCATTTTATACGTTTCTATGCCTAAATATGTGCTTGTAAATATTTTAGCCGTGTGGTGTCGGCAGAGTAGAATAACACCACCCCATACCTTCCCATGGGTATCGTAAAAGGCGATTAAGGGAGTGTGAGATAGTACTGACCCCTGGTAACTTTCTCACCGTGATACTATACCATCTGTTTGAGTCCTTCTCCGGTCGTAACGGTTCCCGTTCCACTGGGTCCAGAAGAACAAGGACGAGTATGTGCACTTGTGTCTTGCGCGTACACTTGTGCACCTTAATATATCCTGCGCATCTGACCACTTCTGTTACTTGACTCCGATTACGCAAAAGTCCTGTGGCGATGGGTAAAGGTAGAGAGGTCTAGCCTGATGCAAACTAGACTTTGTCCGATACTTGCACATAGGCGGTCCCGGGGGCGTGACTACATGCCGTGGTCGTTTCCGCGCTGCACATTTGGGGCGACAGCGTGGGCTCGGCAGCACTCGGGATGACAAAGCAGTCCTGTTTAGGGAGGCACTGCTTTCCCCGCTCAGCCGGGGAGGGGGCTAGAAAAGGTGCTCTAAAAAATGCTCGTCCCTACATGGTAGATGGTAGTAACCGCGGCTATCATCGCATCATTCAAATCGTGGTCGACGTCACAAAGATAAATCTAAAAGAACACCTATTATGATGTTCGGTGCGTGGAACATGAGAACGCTTCTTGATCGAGATGGCAACGCCTGCCCTGAACGTAAGACCGCCATAGTAGCTCGAGAACTTCATCGCTATAACGTGGATGTGGCTGCTCTCAGCGAAACACACCTTCCCGATGAAGGGGAGCTGGTGGAAGAAGGTGGTGGTTATACTTTCTTCTGGAAAGGTACCGCTACCTCCGAAACTCGACTATCAGGTGTAGGGTTTGCTATCAGAAATCACTTAGCAAAGCGTTTAGATGAGTACCCTGTCCATATCTCATACCGCGTTACCACACTGCGCCTTCACATGGACAAAGATAACTACCTTAATGTCATCAGTGTTTATGCTCCAACGCTAGACAAGTCTGATGACATCAAGGATAAGTTTTATGAGGAAATGACTCACTGCCTCGATAGCATAAACGTCAGAGAACAGGTTTTATTGCTGGGCGATTTCAATGGCGATTCAAAGGGCGATTGGTCGGGACTATGAGGCTTCGCCTGGAGTTCTGGGTAGCCATGGAGTTGGCAACATGAACAGCAATGGTCAATTGCTGCTCAGTTTTTGTGCTCAATACGGTCTGGCAATTACGAATACTATGTTTAGACTTGCCGCCAAGTACAAGACAACATGGATGCACCCAAGATCCAAACATTGGCATTTGATTGATTATGCAATCGTGCGGCAAAAGGATTTCAGCCAAGTACAAGTCACTCGCGTTATGCGTGGTGCGTACTGTTGGTCTGATCACCGGCTCATTGTCACTAAGCTGCGAATCCGCCTCCGTCACCCACGTAGATCCTCTATAAAAAAGCTTGCGTCTTTGAACGTGGATAAGCTAAAAGATCTTGCGGTCAGGGTGAACTACGCTGAAACCATGTCTGAAAAGCTGTTGCCAGCTACTGAAGTAGGTGATGTTGTTGCTGCCTGGGAAACTTTATCATCTCTTATCAAGGATACCGCTTCAACTGTACTAGGTGAAAAATTCCGTCGCAACGAAGACTGGTTTGATAAAAATGATGAAGTCCTGCGGGCAGCATTTGACAAACACCGAGATCTTCTGCGACAGCACAGAAGACGAAGAGGAAGCGTTGCGGATATTAAAGCTAGTGACCTCGAATTGCGCAAGCTGTCTCGGCATTTAAAAGACAAGTGGTGGCAGAACAAAGCTGGACACATGCAGTGGCTCATTGACACAAACCAGCTGGGAGAGTTCTACAGTGAGGTACGTAAGCTGATTGGTACAACCTACCATGCAAGGGTGCCTTTAAGGTCTCTAGACGGTAGTCACCTGTTGACGAGCAAGGAGGATGTACTAAAGCGCTGGGCGGAGCACTTCAATTCTCTGCTAAATGTGGATCGATCAGCTGATCTACAAAGCATCGGTTAAATTCCTCAGCTCCCTTTTGCTTTTGAGCTGGACGAGCCTCTATTACGTGATGAGGTTGTTACTGCCATCAGACAGCAACAAGACAAACGAGCGGTTGGCACTGACCTCTTATCGGGAGAGCTGATAAAATACAGCGGGAAGGAGTTGCACACGTTGGTGTGGAAACTGTTTGTTCGTATGTGGGAGGAGGAGCGCGTTCCGGATACCTTTAAAGTATCGCGCATAAGTGCTTTCTACAAAAACAAAGGGGACCGTTCTGACTGCAACTCTTATCGCGGTATTTCGCTCCTTACAGCCCCCGGAAAGGTCTTTGCGAGAGTTCTCCTAAACCGCCTAAAGAACTTGTCTGAAAAGATTCTGCCAGAACCCAGTTTGGCTTCCGACCAAACCAAGGCACATGCGAAGCTATATTCTCTGTGCGTCAACTGCAAGAAAAGAGCAGAGAACAGGGTCGTCAGCTGTACCTTTGCTTTGTTGACCTGGAGAAGGCTTTCGACAGCGTGCCTCGGGAAGCTCTGTGGTTGGTGCTAGGTAAGCTTGGATGCACGGAAAAGTTTGTAAGACTTCTCAGACTCCTGCATGACAACATGCAATGCTGCGTTATCATAGACGCTGAACGATCAGACTTCTTTCTCGTTACCTGTGGGGTGAAGCAAGGATGCGTCTTAGCACCTACTCTGTTCGCCTTATACTTTGCGATGGTAGTTAGAGAAGTCCTTCAAATTGTTTCTCAAGGAGTCCGCATCCGCTTCCGTACAGATGGCAGCCTTTTCAATTTGACCAGACTTAAGGCTCGCACTAAAGTCTCATATGATCTGATTACAGAGATCATGTATGCCGATGACTTGTGCTTCGTAGCAGAATCCCCAGATGACCTGCAACAGCTGATGTCCACATTCCAGCAAATTTGCCGTAAGTTCGACCTGAAGATCAATGTCAATAAGACGGAGGTGATGTCCTTGGACATACACGGTCACGAGACATTGACCATAAAACTTGACGAGGATGTGCTGAAGCAGGTGGATAAATTTCGCTATCTGGGTAACACTGTAACATCCAAGTGTGATCTTGATGCTGAGATCAATAGCAGGGTGGGTGCCGCTGCTGCGGCATTCGGTAAGCTAAGTTCCAAGGTCTTCTGCTCGCATGACCTTAAGCTGGCCACAAAAATATCGGTTTATATGGCGATCGTGCTGCCAAACCTCTTATATTCCTCTGAGACGTGGTGTGTCTACCGCCGCCACATTCGCACTCTGGATCGCTTCCACCTTAAATGCCTCCGTACTATCATGAGGATCAGATGGTCCGATAAAGTGCGAAATACCGAAGTTTCGCGACGTGCCAGTGTTGGTGGCATTGAGACTTATTTAATGCGTCGACAGCTTCTGTGGTGCGGTCACGTATCTCGTATGGCGGAGGAAAGAATGGCAAAGCGCATCTTCTATTCTGAACTGGAGGAGGGCAAGCGGATTCAGGGCGGTCCCCTCCTCCGGTACAAAGATGTCCAAAAGCGACACATGAAGAAATGCAACATAGAGCCTTCTCATTGGGAACGTTTGGCAGCACAGCGGTCAGAATGGCGCAGGATGGTGAACAGCCAAGTATGCGAGTTTGAGGCTCAGCGTAAAGCTGACCTAGATACCAAACGCAACGAGTTAAAAGCTCGACCACCTGCTGCCATAACGTATAATTATGTGAACGGCGTACTAACGTGCCCTCATTGTGCACGGAGTTTCGCCGCGAAGATAGGCTATATAAGCCATCTTCGAGCGCACCAGCGCCATTTCTTTAATTAGGGGTAAAAGTGGTCGCCATGGCCAAAATCGGTCGGAGCAATCATCATCATGTGCTTCACAGATGCATATTACTCAAAGCGATCAAAATTATTGCTGTGAACTATAATATATTTATGACATTTTGGTCCAATTATAAACTTAATTTAAATTGGATAACATTTAAACTATGAGCTGTTTCATTGTAACGAGTCACAACCGTAATAATACTCCTTGCGGGTACAACACTATAGCAGGCATAGACACTACACTATTCCTTCTTTCTTTTCCAAAACTTGACTGAAGACGTAAATATGGTTTGTGTTTGATTTTATGAAATTTATCTTGATTTTATTATACCATCTTTTCAAATATTCGTATAAAATATAGTGTTTTGTGTAACTTCAGTGCACATTGTGTTAGTTAGTGATATATTTCTTTATAAGTTATCCGACAGGACGTAAATTCTTTATTGTTGTTCTTCTGCAGGCCACCTCCAAGAAGAAGACTAGGAAGTTGAGAGGCCACGTGAGTCATGGCCATGGTCGTATCGGTGAGTTTCCACTATATCTAATAATATTATCTTCATAATAATTTCCTAACCTCTATAAGTTTGTTTCGGCATGTTTTATTCTAAAGTTGTAATATTTGTTCTTAGAGTTTTAAGAAACTCGTTTCATTTTGAATAATCTCTGTTGTTTCTGTATTTCAAGCCAGCATCCACCTTGATTAAATATAACAAAACCAAAATCGGCTAAATACACAATCACTTCACAATTTCATATTTGGCAGTATGAATTAATTTCTTCATCTGTCGTATTGCACTAATATTATTACTACCACTGATATTAAACCAGCGGTTTATAGCAAATGTCTTTTTATCTCCAAGCATATTTGTTCACATACTGATGTTAAGGAGACTTGATTAAAATCCTATGAATTTATACAATCGGCAAACGTTTTGCTCTTTGAGTTAAAAAAAGAAAAATTCTATGTAATTTGTGTAAATAATGTTAATTGTTGACAGTAATATCCATAGTATAAAATTTCTTTGTTTAACATAATTATATAATTTTTGCATTTTAGGCAAGCACCGTAAGCACCCCGGAGGTCGTGGTAATGCTGGTGGTGAGCACCATCATAGAATTAACATGGATAAATACCATCCCGGATACTTTGGCAAAGTAAGTTGTCGGTTTATAAGATTGTTACATATTCTGTATGTATTGATCCACTTCTCTCTATGAAATTACATCTCATTATTCACACCTTTTACACACATATCATTTTTGACACACACCTTTTTCGCTCTTCTTCTATTATAATACTTAAAACTTTTCTAGTTACATGGTTTTCATCCTTTTTTTTTCTTGAACTGACTACACTATTGGCCTTACTAGGCCTTCACAGCTTCACCGAACTACACATGATTTCATCTCTCCTCATAATATGATCATACCATCCTAACCTGGTACTCCTCAACTTCTCTGTGACTAATGTTATTTTCAAACTTCTACAGATTAAGTCATTAATTATAATCCAATGTTTCACAACTATATATATTCTAATACTCACAATGTCACTAATATTGCTGTCCATAATCTTAGTAAAAGAATTTCTAAGATTGACCAGCAATGCTGGTGTTTACTTGTAAATAAATAAACATACCTTAAAAAATAATATTAAAGAAGGAAATTTGAAGTTAAACAATACAGTGTAAACCCTTTATAATGAATTTCAAAGGACCAACCATTTTTTTTTTATAAATTTATTATATGGAGGAAAGATAAGTAATAAATGGTTTTGTTATAATAAAGTTATAAATAGTTTACACTGTATTTCTAATATATCTGAAATTCTGTAGTAATTTTATAACAATTCATATGCTTTTCAATTAATTTACTTACCATACATAAGTCTGGTCAATTGTTTATTGATATAAGGAGATATTGAATAAAACTAAACTTAAATTTTCAAAAATTCTTGTAATTTATTACTGATTTTCTGATTTCAGCTTGGTATGAGAAATTTCCACATGAGAAGAAACAAGGATTTCTGCCCTGTATTAAACCTTGACAAACTGTGGACCCTTGTCTCGGAGCAGTCAAGACTAAAGTATGCATCTGCCACAGATGGCAAGGTGCCCGTCATCAACATTGTCAAAGCTGTATGTATCATGTTATTATGTTACATGTTTCATTTCTTAATAAAAATTTTAGATTTTGTCATATCTAGAGTGTAAGCTACTCTTTAAATCAATTGTAACATACAAAAAGGTCAAAGATGATCTATAATTATTATATTTTCTTATTACTACAAATTAAAATTAATTAACTACATACAACAAATATCTGAATTACATTTAATTACTAAAATTAAGTGAAATACTTGACTTTCTTAAGTAGAATAAAATGTTAGCTGATGGTGCTGTCAACCAATCAACTCTTCGACTATAAACAAACTTGTGTGATCTTGTGTTGTTGTTATATAGATGATTTGAAGATTTTTATGCTAGGTTTGAAAATTTGTTTAGTGGAACAATTTACTTAGTGACACAAATTATTGTAGGCTTACTGTGGTGGAGTTTTGGTAGTACCGCAATATTTACTATGGGCATTTACACATAGATACCATTTCTAGGTTAATATACTAGAATCCTCGGTGATAGGGTAAAGCTCTTTATCTTTGCTTATGGTGATAGTGTGATTTTTATGAGCTCATTATCATTATCATCATTGGGCTGTACATTTTTCACTTTTTTGGTGTTCAGAAAAACTGGGTCTAGGGCATGTAAAACTACATAAACTGCATACAACATTGAAAGTATTGGATCAAGTCATTTACTTTTTATGAAAGTTATTTATTGCAAATTTAAAAAACTATATACTGTTTATGATTTATGAAATACTTTTTCACTGCACAAACTATAATCAACATATATTTTTATTGGTATTTAGACTTACTAAAAGTTTTAGTAGAAAATATAATTTCTTCATTTTTCTTTTCAGGGTTACTACAAGTTACTAGGCAAAGGCAAACTCCCGAAACAGCCTGTTATTGTGAAGGCGAAATTCTTCTCAAAAACCGCAGAGGCGAAAATCAAGGCTGTAGGTGGAGCATGTGTCCTGTCGGCGTAATTTAAGTAAAATAAAAAAGATAAAGCTACTCTTTGCATTTTAATTTTGATCTGTATTTGTTATATTCAATTATTTCGAAATTAATCTTTAATTCTAATAATAGCATATTACCGAAATCTATACTAATAATATTATAAAGAGGTAAAATTTGTGATGTTGTAGCGGGCAACCCCAGGAACTACTGGTCTGATTTGAATAACTCGATGTTACATAGCTCATTCATCGAGAATGGTTATAGGCTATATATCATCACGCGAAGGCCAATAGGAGCGGAGAACAGGGGAAAAATGTTTCAAAATCGAGACGTTTTCCTTTTGAGAACTGCTGCTTGTTAGTGTATATAAGCCACGCGAACGAAGTCGCGGGCAGAAGCTAGTTAATAAAAATATTGTAAAACAAAGCAAATGACATGTACAGATTACCTTACATTTAATTTAATTGCATAACCTCTGTACTAAGTACACTAGTATATCATGATGCTTTTATGTTTTAAATAGTATATTTAGAATTTTAGATCAAATTATTACCTATGATTACTGTAAGAAGATTGACGAGTAATTGAAACAGATCTAAAACTGTTTGCTTTCAAACAGTGGCGTAGCTAAGGGGGGGCGGCCCGCCCCGGGTGTCACCCGTTTCGGGGTGACACCCGAGTCGGACTCTGACCATCAGTTGTAGCTCTTTCTACCTATAAAAAATCGTAAATCTGTGGCAGAGAGCATAACCGCCACTAATAAAATTATCTAGGTAACTATAATATCGTACCACCAGCATAATAAATTGATATTTAGAAAAAAAAAACAATGTGCACACTGTCCAATCGATCTAGGATTCCCCAAAATTTAATACCCCGTTCGCGCATAACCAACGCTAGTCAGGGGATTCCCTCGATATAGCGCTCGTCACTTGTATTGTGGATTGGACCATTTCTATAGTTTCCGACCGCATTCATTTCAATATTCTCTTACATGAACGTGTGAGCGTCTAGTGCAAAGTGTTTGTTAATTATTAGATATTATAAACAACATTTTTTGTATAAAAACCGATTTAATATAGTCTATTCTTGAAGAAAATAAACAAGGTAAATGAAGTATTTTTGTTATTACAGGTAATACTTACATTTTTAATTCATTTAGCTTCTAATAGCAGTATCTTAGATTATTTTGAAAAACCCTTCAATTATTTTATTCTCTTTTAATTACTGTGTATTTTAAAACTATATTATTGAGCCATCCTACATGATAAATAGGCACCTACAGAAGGTATTTTAGACGGATTGCAGTAATATTTTTTTGTTTAGCCTGGGCAAGTATTACAATCTACTAAAGGTATTTATTTATAAAAATAGGTTTTAAAGGCTTTGCTGACCTAAAAAGATTTTATTTATATTTGTACACGTTTTACGATATTAGTTACTTTAGGTAATAATGTTTAATTGTAAATAATATACTAATTAATTATATACTTACCTATTATTTTCCGATCAAAGAGCAATGGGATTTATTTATAAAAACGGAATACATTAAGTTTAGATTTTTGATCGAAAGTAATCATATCATACAACTTCGCGTACGTTGATTTGGTTCCGAGATGAGTAGCTCGAGCACTCGTGGCACGGATATCACAATCAACGGTGGAGTATTTAACTAGTATTTTTCTAATAATAATTATACCCAGACGCAGGATTGTTAACTTATATAAAAATGTATTTCACAAAGCTAGTTACGTAACGTGTAGGTGTTTATTTACTGTTATAATTAGTTTATTAAATCAACGTATCGCTTACTAACTAAAAATATTTTTTTAGAATACCCAGAACGAAATATGCCTCGGGGAACTCATACTTCGAAAAGAGAAAGCGGGTTTCAACAGAGAAAAGCCAAAAAGGCTAAAATGGATGAAATTCAGAGCATGTCCGGTTCTCTTTTCAAATATGTCACAAAAGCAGATAGCGGCCAAAGTTCAAGTAAAGTACCCGAGTCTCCTGCTGACGAAAGTTATGTTTCACATCTTGGAGACTCACATTCAGATAGCAACATCGATAATACAGAATCAATGAAGACGACCCAGGACCTTGACGGAATCAAAATAAATAATGAAAATGACGCCGTTAATGCTACTTTCGGAGATAGCATTGTCTTCGAAGAATCAGTTCAACACTTGAGAGATGTTTCACATTGGAGTTTACCGGTACCCGATAATGTTCGCATTGACATAATAAAAAAGGGCAGTGAACATTTCCAGAACAAAGAAGGACCGTTTCCTACTGTATCTCGTTATGGTTCAAAGATTAAAGGTGATTCTCGTCATCTTTCACAGGAATGGTTTTATAAACAGATGCCTAGTGGTGAAAAAATTCTACGATCATGGATGGTATTTTCTCCTGTATCAAATAACCTGTACTGTTTTTGCTGTCGTTTATTTGCTATAAGTAACATACAAACATCATTTACAACTGGATTTCAGAAGTGGTGGAAACTAAATCCTAAAGTATTAGACCATGAAACTTCATGTGAACATTTAGAAAATTTCGAAAAGTGGAAAACTTTGGAAATGAGATTAAAATCTCACACCACAATAGATGATGCAACCTTGCAATTAATGAATACGGAAAAACAAAAGTGGAAAAATCTTTTATCTAGATTATTAGATATAACATTGTTTTTGGCTAAACAAAACCTAGCATTTCGTGGACATGATGAAACCCAAGGGTCGTCTAATAAAGGTAATTTCTTAGAACTAGTTAAACTGCTGTCAAAGTATGATGCAGTACTCAAAGAACATATGTTATATTTGGAGCAGGAAAAATCACCTAAAGTAACATATTTATCGCCAGAAATACAAAATGAGTTCATAAATGTTTTAGCTAATCATGTAAAATGTCAGCTTGTCAACGAAATTAAATCGGCCAAATATTTCGGAATCATGTTTGATAGTACACCTGACGTTTCACATGTCGATCAAATGTCTGAAGTGATTCGTTATGTAAAAATTAATAACAGAAAAGTAGAAGTCAAAGAAGTATTCTTAGGATTCTTTCCTTTACACGAAAAAAAAACAGCTGCTTTAAGCGCTGAAATACTGAAGAAGCTTGAAAACGATGGCTTAGATATTATGATGTGTCGTTCTCAAGGTTATGATAATGCTGCAGTTATGAGTGGTATACACGGAGGAGTGCAAGCTATTATAAGAGAAAAAAACAACAAAGCAATTTTTATTGGTTGTATAGATCATTCAATTAATTTATGTGGCCAACATTCATTCGCACAAAATGTGACTTGTGTTACATTTTTCGGAGCAGTGGAAACAATATTTAACTTTTTTTCAACTTCCACAAGCCGTTGGGAAGTGCTCTTCAATCACAGCAAAGCATCTGTTAAAAGACTTTCGACAACGCGCTGGAGTGCTCATTATGGTGCAGTAAAAGTATTGGCTGAAAATTTTGATGGGATAATATCTGCAATTGAGAAACTATGTGACCAAGACGTAAATTTAGAAACTAGAGGTGCTGCACAAAATCTTCTGCCTGCTATGTGCAATTTCTCATTTCTTTGTTTTCTTTTCTTTTGGAATGATGTGCTAAGGGAAGTGAACAATGCTCAAATTGCATTACAAAGTAAAGGTTTATGTGTTGATGAAATAATCATAAAACTTGAAGCACTTCGTCTATTCATTGGAGAGAAACGGTTGCATCTAGCAGAAGAGGCAATAGATTTTGCTGTACAAAAATCGGAAAAATACAACATTTCGATGGAACGACGAATTCGTCGCAAGAAACGCATGCCCGGTGAGTTAGCATCGTCCACCGATGCTGGACTTACACTTAGAGCGGAACTTCAAAAGGACATGTTAGAATGTCTTGACAGATTCAATATTGAACTCGAAACAAGAGTAAAGTCCATTAAAGACGTAGCTTCATTGTTTGAGGTTGTGCAGTCAAAGACCTTGCTTTCGGTAAACACTGAGCAGTTAAAATTTGCTATATCAAAATTTACTAACCTTTACGATGAAGTATCAGAAACAGAACTCCTTTTAGAAATACCAAGATTGAGAAGACATTTAAATGCGGCTAATATTACTGCCTCTAATTGGGTGACACTGGACTTTTTGAAATTTATTGTGGAATGGGATTTCACAGAATCTCTTCCGAATCTAACGGTCGCACTAAAGCTATTTATAACAATATGTGCATCAGTTGCTTCATGTGAGAGAAGTTTCAGCAAATTAAAATTAATTAAAAATTACTTGCGGTCTACAATGACTGAAACCAGATTAAACAATCTTGGTATTTTAACGATAGAACATGAAGCAACACAAAATATAAATTTTGAAGACGTGATTTCGGAGTTCGCTAGTGTTAAAGCTAGAAGGAAGAAAGTTAATTAAATTTAATTTTTAACAAAGTAATTTGTTTCACATAATATTCAAATATTTGTAATAGGTACTCGTATTTCAATAAAATGAAAATGATTATAACTTTTTTTATTTTAACAGTTTCGATTGAGTTTTGGGGTGACACCTATAAATTCCGCCCCGGGTGTCACCCATGCTAGCTACGCCACTGCTTTCAAATATTATTTGACAAAACCAATTCCATTACGAAACTAAAGAGTTTGTAACTTATTGGTTCTCAAATTACTAATAGATCTAAAACATAATACGATATAGCATGGTACCATCTAGTGGTGAATTACAATGTTTTTTTGTCTACTCCATGACGATGATGATAAAAACTATCAAAGTATAAGCTTCGAAGACAATTTTTACCATTCAATAGGGCAATAATGGCTTCAAGTTGCTAAGTACCAATACAATCTTTGCTATTGGTCTTATAGTACCATATATATATATATCTTATAGTATACCAGCTGCATTTTTTATCGTTATATAGAGGGTAGATGATAAATACTTTTGTGGTAAACTAACCAAATTTAACTAATTTCTACATATCATTATAGAGAGCTTTTCGTTATAACGAACGACATTATAAAGACTACACTGTATATCTGACCCACCTCTTATTGATGGATTAAATACTGCGGAAGATACCGAGTCCACTATTGGATCTGTATATTTTCCAATGCTGACCAATATTTAATTCTCTGTATAATATACTTTTTTTCTGACCTTACTAACCGCGATAGGTCGTCTTAGAGGCATTAGCAGCTTCAGACGTTTTGAGCGAGCTTAACTTACAACTTAGGCTGTAACTAACTCAAGAGCGCAAGTAGCCAAATGTCTGCTTACGCTGTTACCTTAATTGAAAAATCGCGATTTTGTCTAACATAACGAAGCTAGCTAAACTTATCATACGTGTACGGTTTTTAGAGACACATGTGCAGCAAAATCGGTTAAGGGAAAAATAAAAATTTCCTATATGTATTATAATTACAATGTATATGTACAGTTGCAAAGTAGTTTGTATGAAAACTAGTGACTGCAACAGTCCGGCTAGCAGTGAGTTGGAGGGCTCTACTCCAGGGGATCGGATTTAGTATATATAGAATCGTCCAATCCATTAATATTATCAAACTTCAAAGCTAATGTGTTACAAATTTACACTATGCGAGGACGTTTTCTAGCACAGCTTTTATATCAGTGGGCAATCGAACACGTGGGTCACCTGACGTTAAGTTATGACCACCGTCCATAGACACTTGCTAAACCAGGAGAGTTGCAGGTGCGTTGCCAGTTTGATTTGTGGCGGGAGAGAAAAGAAAGAGGAGAGGTGGCCTCCGGTTTTCTCACTGACCGAACGAAACGCAACAATGCAAGCACTCTTACTTCAAGTTGGTTCTCTGTGAGAGGATGGTACTTCCCCGGGCACGCCGACCCATTCATGCTGAAACCAGTTATAGCTTACCTTAACATAGCTGGTGCGAGCATGATTTCGAAAATAAAGCTATATCCACAAGTATGTAAGAAATTGTAATGAAACTACTGTGAGTTAATAATCGTTTTATTTTCATGATTTTACTAAATATCATTACGAAAATAAAAAATGTGTGATAATAAATAATTGTTGATTATGATATATAAATTGAAATCTACAAGCTTAATAATAAAAATATTTTAATTCATTAAGCAAGTAGTAAAAAAGTAGAAGGAATAATAATTACATCACTAGCATAGAAGGCTTCTTTACTGTAAAGTTGTAAATAATATTTTGCATAATACGGAAGCCTGAATGCATGTAATCTGGAGAATTATTCTATTGACAATAATATGATTGTGTAAATAGGGTTTTACTATATAGATAATTTCATTACAGGGAAAAGCCATATATTAATTAAAGTAGTTTGATTGACATAAATGGTTAGTCATAAATAATGCAACCATGAATCACTACAAACCGTAAATTCGAATTACTATGCAAGTACCGAATACAAAAAGTTTGATACATTTTTTTTAGCTAACTAACAAATATTCTGTAAGTTTCAAATGTGTCTAGATTTTCGCGTATAAGCACTAAATTCAGTGTGCCAAAATGCTGTGTTAATCGCATATTTTTTATTCTGTAGTAAGACATTTTTGTTCTGTACATAAAATGTACTGTTTCTTATCTTAACAATACAAAGTAGCGAATATCAGCTAGTACATGATAGAAAATTGTATTTCCTACTTTGAGACGTGCACACAATATTTAGATATAATATAACATCAATAATGTTATGCCAGCTTTGATAGAAACAGTAAATAATTGTAAACCTCAATTGATTACAGTGATTTGCAATACATACTCGATAGCAGATCTTTGTTTGATATACCAGTGTCTGCTGCATTACTACTTCTAAACGATGTTTTCAACGCACTCAAATGCTAATGTATATTCAGCTTTTCACATCGTTTTCCATAAATCTCAGTGACTACACGTATCATAATACTTATATCAGTTCCTCCAAACAATTCTTTAGTTAAGAACTGAAAGAAATAATGACTAATTTTTCAACAAGACTAAAATATCAGTTAGATCATTTAATTCGGTCTGTGAGTGTATATTGTAACTGTATGAGCAACCTGTGGTACTTGGTCAGCTGTTATAGTTTGAATAGTCCCAGTCGGAATTGTCCCAGTCGGAATTGTCCTAGTCGGAATTGTCCCAGTCGGAATTGTCCCAGTCGGAATTGTCCTAGTCGGAATTGTCCCAGTAGGAATTGTCCCAGTTGGTCGAGTTTGCTTGGGTTTTTTTCTAGCCGCATCACTCTCTGCATAGTACATACCCAGTCTTGTTTTGATAGCAGCCAGTGCCGCTCCATTAATTTCATCATGAAATATATTATTATATCTCCACTGTTTCACAAGTGGACCTCTCTTTCTTTCCTTTTTAACTTTTTTCTTTTCTGTATCTTGTATTATTTGTGTACCTTGATTAAATCCTGTGTTACTTATGTTGATGTTTGTATTTTGTTGTGGTTCTGGCTTAGCCTGAAGCACAATATATGCAGTGGGAGGTTGAGATGGTCTTTGTGTGGATGGCTGAAGGAGTATACCCATGCTCTGTGCATTGTTAGGAGACGGATAAAAATTAGTTGTAGTACCGGCAGTTAATGTAGCAGTCTGATATTGATTTTGAAAATAGTTTTCAGTAATATTAACCAAATGGCCACTTCCTGGGTATGCAATAGGAGCAAATGTTTCTTGGGGTTGCTGTGCCTGCAGCTGTAATGGATCTGTTATTTCCACCGTATCAATATTGCGTTTTGATTTTGGTAAGGTTGCTGTTATATTATCTGGATCATAAGTTTTAATGTAATCTTTCCACATCTTTGAAATATTAATTTCCAAACCAGCAATTTTATCCAATCTTATAAAATCTTTCAACCTGTGGGTATGAACAATTGAATAAACATGATTTTTAATTTGATCAATGACCTCTGAAGGCAGTCGTACCTCTCCAGATCTCCGATGGCTATTTTTGCCTCTGTTATCACTGGGGAACATTACCCCGTCATCCATTTTTTTACACAAGACTCGGACTTTTCTTTCTGTTATAGCATGAATGTTTTTAAATGCTGTTTGGCACACTTGGGTTTCCCGCCCTCTAATTCTTACAAAATATTCAAAAGTACATGTCCTGCGGCTACTAGATTTAACTCTTTTCCTCTTTACATCAACCTGCCTCATAAGGCCAAACAAATATGCATTTTGTTCATCATGTGTTTTCAATGAGTAGAATGATTGAAATATTCTCAATCTGACATTTTCAGGCACTTTTTGATAACATTTACGTCGACAGTTGCAATCAGGTCCTGGTACTCTGTGTGGGACAATGTTTCCATTTGCGTTTATATATTGTAGTCCAGCTATCCGTAACCGCTTTTGTTTTTGTTTGTGCCATTCTGAAATACAATTCATATCCTGTTTTAAACTAGGAATACTAATTAGTGATGGTATCATATGACATAACAGATTATTTAATACTTTTTGAAATGCATTATTACTAAAAAGGTCATCTTTCCAAGAGAGTAAATGAGCTGATTACCCTGTTGTTTCATAGGTGTATGCAAAAATATTTATGAGTCCTTGTTTTATGTAAATATTTTCCTTCTGTCTCAATGAAGGTCATTACTAATTGAATAAATTCAGAAATGTACACGAATTCCAGAATCATTTTATATATATGTTAATTGTCTCATAGGCCTCAACAACTTTCAAACTAAATGGTTGCACAAAACAACTAAAGATCACAGATATAAAAAGGAGTCAGAGAATATTATTATATATTACTATATAATCATCATTTGGACAATGCATGTTGTCAATATGAAATTGTGTAACAAATGTACTATTTGCTTAGGTTTGTATTATTGTTTCAACAATTTCCTATTTTAATACAAATACTAAACATTTTTTTAGTCAACAGCTATATCATTTTTTTTATTACTATAACAAAGGGTAAACTTTAATATCTACATCTAATATTAAATTAACATTACATTCTCCTACTTGTAGTTTTTTTTAATTGATAAAAGTATAATAAAACAATATCTTATATCACTTTTATGAATAATAAACAATTATTTGAATATATATGTATAATAATGAATTCATTTACTATGTATACATATATGGAAACATGATAGATTACTCATACATTACGATGTAGGTAAACAAAAATTAATAAGTTTAGGTACAGTGAGAAATTGGGGGGAAACTATTTCAAATATTTGTCTCGGAGCTTATAATACTAGTAAGGTAGTAAGAGTCAAGGAGTTTGGATATCGAAACGAGGACGTAAGTATAACAATAAAGAAGTCGCAATCGTTTTTCATACAAGCAATAACATAAAAATTTTAATTTGAAAAACAGTCAACCCACCTTCTGGATTTCTTAAGCGTTTTTTAACCACTTTACCGTTTTTTGTAAGCTTTACTTTTCGCTCATTACTTGAGACATCCGCCATTTTAATATCAAGTATCATGCCGTCAAGCGTGAGCCGTGAACTAATTTTATATAAACTACTCTGTGGAACCAATGCAAATATGAAATTACATGGTTGCTTCATTATCGCTCAAATTCGCTATATAAGAAGTTAACGGCCTAAAAGATATTTCAAATTTTATTGAAATACTATAGTTATATGAAATAGTACTATAATGATATATGTCGACTTTATTAAAAAACAATTGTAATTCAACTTAACAGTGATTTACAGTTTTTAATCCCGTATACTTGTTAGACAATTTATAGAATACCATAAATGTTTTAAAATGTTACATTACAGACTTACAGTTCTAAGGGCCACTGGCATAAACGTTATTCAATCATATTGATCTTAATTGTCGTCATTATTGTTTTATCTAAATAAGATAATTATAATATGTGTATCAATATTTTTCATTCCACCAGTTACTAAGTTTTGAAGTCGTGGTGGTCTGATGGTTTAACTGGTGAAATGTCATTTGATATCAACAGGTTCAAATCCCTGCATGTACCAACGAATTTTTCAAAATTCACGTATATTTACTAACTTAAATTAGCAACATTATCGGCTGACGGTGAAGGAAAATATCGTAAAGAAACCTGAACCTGAGAAATGTTCTTTAAGTACCATTATATGTGGGAAAACATACAACTGTGAATTTTTCAGAGTTTGAAATCGCCAATACGTCGTGGGCTAGCGTGGTGATTACGCCCATACCTTCCCTTGGGAAGAGACCTATGGCTCAGCAGTGGGTATCTTGTAGGTTGATGATGATGAATATTTTTAGTAAAAGTTTTTTTTTTTAATATCTCTTACTTCATACGTTCAGCTGTTTAACTACTAAGATTACGTACCTAATGCTGCGCGTTATAAAAGACGTCCGCGATGCATTTTTACCGACCCTCCTGATTTAATCACGTCAGCGAACGATCAGTACCAGTCTGTCCTTCGAAACAGAGCGTGCTCACGCCCACGCCCGCGTAACCACAGATCACGCCGCCGTGGTCCGGGGGTTAATTTCGCTCCCGCACACCCGATTAGGCCTCCCACGGCAGCGGCTCAAGCCTAGGTTCGATCCCTCAGTAGGAAGCCCTTGAGTGCGTTTCTTGCCTCGAGGTCCCTGTAGAGATCCTTATTCTGAACTTACCATGGGGCACCGGTGATTTTACTGAAGAACCTGCAGCTTATGAATACGATTTTGCGCATGTGCAAAGACCTGACAACTATACGTCATAATCGGACAGATGCAAGTTTCATATCTAGTGAGTTTATGTCTGAGGGACATTTTACTCTTATGACAAAGCAAATGATGGAGACGACCCAAGACCATATCGGCTTTGTATCACACTCTATCTGTGTGTGAATCGAAATTTAAGTGTTTACCTAAAGTGACGCCGAGATATATTTTTTCGGGATTTAACTCTATACGCCATCGAAGAAACCAATCACCGAGTGTGCTAACGGCTTTTCCGATGCATTTCCTGACCCAGTCCAGCCGCCAGCCAGAAGCGTAAATAACTGTATTATCAGCATAGCAACCTACCTCAACTCACGGGAGCTCAGAGACCTACTCTGATGAACAGATTGAAGAGCGAGGGCGAGTATTGAGCCTTGTGACACACCTGAGCGTATCGGATGGGGCGACGACAGTTTATCGTCCGCTCTTTTTTTTTTTAAATGAAAACGCTGTTGACCTGGAATGGTCTTCACAGCTTCACCGAACTACTGAGGCGAGCGCTAAAGGCACTCAGCCGATTTGGGATGTTTGGCGACTAGTCCAAGGGTGCACGGCACACCTCGGCTAGGGCTGTCGCCTGTTTTGTGCAAAAATGCGACCTATCTGAGATAACCTGAGCTAAGCTATCTAGATATACGTATATGAGTTATTGAAACATGTATGTGTACCAAGCATGCGTGCCTCAACAACTCCTATATGTATTTTGTATTGGAAGAATTCCTCAAAACTATATAGGCTAAGATAGCATAAGGAAAAATAAGGGTAGAACTCTTTGTCGTTTATTTCTCTGAAAAAGAAAAACAGCGTGCACGTATGTATAGGTGATGTGTGTGATGTTGTAGCAGTGATTTAAGGTTTTGTGGCACTGTATCGTGTGAGCAGCGTATTCAAGGGCTCCACGCTGAGGGAACGGACCTAGACTTGAGCCGCTGCCGAGGAGGGCCTAATCTGGTATCATCGTCCACTCTAAAACGGAAGGTTCTATCTGTAAGATAATCGCGAATGATGTGAATTAACCTATCGGATACACAAGTTAAACGTAACTTGTGTACGAGCCCTTTATGCCAGACCTTATAAGGTCTTGGCAACATCGAAAAAAATAAGAAGAAGAAGAAAGATAAGAAGGTATTTTACTCGTCCTTACCTACCACTATAGTATATTATCACAACATTATGTGAAACAAAGTCGTCTGCCACGTCTGTCTGTTTATTTGTGATAAACTCAAAAATTACTGAACGGATTTTCATGCGGTTTTCATCTTTAAAAAAAGTGATTCAAGAGGAAGGTTTAGGTATATAATTTATCACGGATGTTTTAAAACATCGATCTATCATTTGAATTCATTTCATACTCCATAGTAGCTTATATATGGATATATATATACATTCTGCGGCAATTTTAAAAGTTATAGTATATTTTACATGTATTTTAAGCTAAGTTTTGATGTAAAAAAAAATTTAAAAAATGCCAAGTTACAATTTTGTTTCGAAAAATTTACTTTTGGTTTTGAACATTAAAAAAAAGGTTTTTCAAATATTCTAAAGAGCAATTATTCTTCTATGCAAATCGCTGCGTTTAATATTTTATTGTAAATTTGATTAAATCGAAAAACTGCTTCCAAAAATCTGAATTTCAGATGTGACTGTTCTTTAGAAGCTCATAACTTGACAATTGATAAATAAACGTGATACAAAAAAATTATGTGAATGCATACCTACTAGTAGTGCAATTATGTTGAATAGGAACGAATTTTAGAAACTGACCTTTTTTTCGTTGTCCGCTTCACGTGAAATGCCCCAGATGTGAAACACTGAAATTGTTTGAATCGTACGAATCTCATATTCTCGAATTCTCAAATTACACTATAGGTATGCGAGCTCAGTGTGATAAGAGAAATTGCTCACAGTCGCTTGCGCGTCGCTATTCATCAGTTAGACTTAACCGCGCTTATAGATCTTTCACATTAAAAAAAATTGTTTCCTATAACTAGTCTGTGGTGTTTTATGTAAATTACTCTGTGGTGGTGGTTTCTTTTTTTCTTAGTAACTCAAGTAAGGAACAACGTGAACTGAAAGTCTTTGGATTTAATGTTATTGCTCAAGATTGTCTACCTACAATTTGTTGGAAGTATAGTATAGTAATTTCATCATAATTTTTCATCTTTAGAAGTGAAACTATTCTTATTTAGTAGGTAAGGTTGTTATTTCAGTACTGGTAAGTAGTAACTCTTTTTTCTTGTCCTATTTATACTCGAATGTAATAAATACGTGGAAAATCATAACATTGTAGGTTCCTTGTAGACTAAAATCTTTTGTTTATATTGTTTCCTCTACAAATTTTCAAAATCACTCATATATGTTTTACAATAATTATTATACAGTCATAACATTGGAGGTTCGTGTAGGTTCTTTTGTTTATATTATTTCCTCTACATATTTTCAAAATCACACATGTTTTACAATTATTATTATACAGAATAAAACATATTTCTTTAAAATTTAGGCCAATAGACACACGAGTACTGTTCTGATATAAGTACCGTCATCTGGAAGTGTGAGTAATCTGGTACTTGACATTATAATCTTTTTATGTACTTGCTGATTTTTTCACATAGTTCAGTGGTGAAATTTGACTAATTATATTTAGGTAATATTTAACAGTTAATAAATAATAAAAACCCGTGAAAAAGTATGAATACTGATGGACTAGTGTTTATTTGATGTGTTTTCACAACACATAATTAACTGCACTGTACCCGACTATAAGGCACTGAATACAATAGTGACCATTCAGAGATTTATAATACTTTGCCAATCGCCATTGTTTTGCTGGTTAACTTTTTTTTTTCTCGAACTGACTATGCTATTGATCTAGCAAGGTCTTCACAGCTTCACCGGACTACTCAGCTGGTCAGCATGCTCCTCAATAGTTGGATATTAAAAATAAAAGTCACTGCAATATTTTTATTGAAGTAGTAGACTGGATGCCTTTCTCTCAAATAGATGCCCTGTGATTTGTTCTTAGAGATCTATTTTGGTTCTGGTCTGTAATATGTGATTGACAAACAAGTAGCTCCAACTCTATCCTCATATTTAGCAAACAAATAGTGACAAAGTTCATTAGGTATATGACCATGTTATTCATTAATTCAGTAAAATTACATGTTATCTAATTAAGTAAGTTAATTAAACAGCACTATTATGGGTATGTTAACAAATTTAACAGCCATGTTATTACCACTGGCTTTCTCAAACTCAGTCTGACTAGCTACCACTGCTTAAGTTAAAAATTTATCTTCAAGCACTATTGGGTCTATTAGCAGCTACGCTTAAAACCACTTCCTCTAGGTGTGTTTAGCATTTTTGACCACATATAAATGCTATTTTTTTTTTATATCATAGGAGTCAAATGAACAGATGGGGCACCTCATGTTAGGTGATCACCACCGTCCATAGACACTTGCAACACCAGGGGAGTCACAAGTGTGTTGTCAGCCTGTGTTTGGAATTAGGGCGGGGGGGACAGGAAGGAAGGAGGAAGGGGAAGGGGAGGGTAGGTGGGTCTCTAGCTCTCTCACTGACCGAACGAAACGCAACAATGCAAGCACTGTTACTTCACGTCGGTTTTCTGTGAGAGGGTGGTGCTTCCCCGGACGAGCCGAACCTCAGAGAAATGCCTTCATTACCAACACTGTTTGCCATTTTAATTATTTTTTTTTGTAATTGTATGTCTAATCAATTCTGTCAGTGTTTCTATTAGAATGGCACTAGTCACAATTTGCTGACACAGTATGTATGTAATGTAATTTTTTTACAGTTTCAGGTAAGAAATGGCTTTCCAGTCACCTATGCCAAGCCGAGACTTCTTGTGGGACGTATTCAGAAGGTAATATCTAATTAATCGCATTTATGTATAACTAACAGGCCTGGGCTGCCTGGCAGACATTGTCCCATCCTGACAATAAAAATACCTTCCTAAACCTTCTCCAAGAAGAACTTTATCGATTCAGAAGCTTTTCAGTCTATTGCGAACAGACAAACAGATGTGGCAGAGTTCTTTGTTTTATGATATGTGGTGATATATAAAAATTGACACGAAATAATTTTTTTTTGCATAAAATTTATTACAAAAGCTTTAAAACAAATTGTCTTAATTGATACACATTAATTTGTATTGACAACAATTAATGAGTCATTATAAAATGTTACGTAAACATGTTTTTCAGATGAATCAGCTCTTAAATATGGTCAGTTTCCTTTCATTTCTAAGGAGGAAAATTTGCTTAAATTGTTTTTGTCAGATATTTATAAATTAGGTTATTTGTCTATACTCACATAAACTAGTAGACCCTACAGATTTCTATTATTATTAGTTATTTCTGAATTGAGGTAGGCCAATCTCGTTCATAGAATAAATACAGTCAAAATCCTTTATTGCTACATCATCTAGAACAACATACCAGTTATATTGATGCAGAATAAAGGCCTTGGCAAAATGCTGTATCTCGAAAACATTGGTTGTTATTATTAAATATGAGTAGTCCCTTCTATGTTATTATAACACCTAATTGTTTTTCATGTTATAGTCAGTCTTAAGGATTTTAATAAATGGACAATAATATGAAAGTTTTTAGAAAAAGAAATGAATGGTCTATTCCTAAAGCATTCTTTACTACATGCTAGGCTGTATTTTTTTGCTAATTTTAATTCAGGGTTATTCTAATGTTACATTACTTTAAATAATATTTTGTAGATTGGTTTGATATGGTATATTTAAAAAAATACTCATTGACATTAAATAGGAGTTCACAGGTTGTCCAAAGTAAATTATATATATATATATATATAAGCAATAAGCAAAGTAGGTGTAAACTATACCTCAAAATTATACTATAATTTGATATGGATGAAATCGCAAGTGGTAGCTAGTTAATTGTAATGATGAAATAATTTTACATGTAGACCTTATAATATATTATATAATCATATTATAATTAAAAATATAATATATTATAAAATAGACAATATTTATTCATACTGAATTATTACTGAATTAATACTTAATGTCAAATCTTGTAATTAAAAAAATGATGTAGGTAGTTCAGTATAATAAAACTAATAAGTATATAGGCTATATTAAGAACCGGCATAAACATGTCTTCATATCATTAATTCAGTTATCATAAATTAGGTGAAAAATTATATTGTTGCATTAATATGATTTACAACCTTGTTTTATCTACTAAGAAACTACTATCTTATGACATTATGAATACTTGAAAACAACAAGATAGCACTGCACATACAATAATACTATAATTCTTAACCCAAATTTCATAAATTAATTCTATCACCAACAACAATAATATCATATATAAACCATACTAATTTCCATTGTGTAGTGTATAAGAACTAAGGGACACAAAGTGACTTAGTATTGTACTATTCATTAGTTTCATTTAGGTGTTCTCAACATTTTATTAATTTTTATGGTGGTAGAACTTTTTCTAAAATCGTCTGGCTAGTTACCGCCCTTCAGATGGAAATGTGTGTAGCTAAGCACCTGGAGGTGTGTTCGGTTAACTGAGCTTAAGAAGCCAATCCCTCTTTAGGTCTAGTTTAAGTGAGATTGTCACGAAACAGCGAAATCTATAAATAATAAATAAAAAAACGTTATCAACTGCAATTACGATCTTATAACATTGATATGCAATGACATTGCTACCTGCATTGTTTTACCACAATGATATCATGTGTCGTAAATAAGTAAAACTGCCCCAGTTCATTGTTAAATGTTGTAATTAGTGATGTTAATATGCATATTTACCGCTTATACGAGATCACATTTATATTGAGAGAAAAAAATATTTGGTCTTTGTTTTTAACAATAACAACGATGTTGAGTATTAAATTTTGTTTTTCAATGAAAAATGACATAAATTTATTTTATGACTAGCTGACCCGTGCAACTTTGTCTGCACCAAATCGTTATCACCCGTTAAATTTTATTTTTAAAGGCGAAAAAATGTAATAAACTCAAAACCCGATTGCAGCCACACCTACCGTTTCCAATTGTGTATCCAAACTGTAAAGGGACTCACTCAAACATATACCCAGTTACAGTTTTATTATAAGTATAGATAATGTGTAATGGTTATGTACGAAAACTTATTATGAAAATGACTAAGCGAAAGTATGTAAGAATTTCTCGGGAATTTCCGTCTTCTAATGTTCTAAGTAATAAGAAATCAGGACATAGACATGTGAACTTTGTTTTAAAAATCAAATTATGTTATAAATATTAATGTTCTACAATTTAGCTAGTGCATCTATTGATGCAGTATCCGAACACCCTATTAACTAAGACATCACCCCTTGTTTAATTTACTCATAACTGTAGGATCGTTTAGTCAAAATATTATCGAAATTTCCAGAGTGGACAAAGACCGCAGTGGCTACATATCGGCTGATGAACTCCAACAAGCTTTATCAAATGGAACGTGGAATCCTTTTAACCCGGAAACTGTACGGCTTATGATAGGTAAGTGTTAGATACAATGAAATCTGACTTTTCGATAAATTTTGAAGGAAAGAAGTCGTGCAGATTATAGTAGTGGACACATCACTACCACGCCATTCCTTTTATTTTTTTTTTTGGTTTATAGAAGCAGTGCGAATCTCTAAGATTTCGGTATTAACTTATGGTACTCGTGATATACCACGCAGGCTAATAAGCAGATTTGCAACGATATAGGAACACCTATGACATCAATATGTATATCGTCGTCGTCTTAAAATAGATATAGGAAATTAACCTTAAAATTATTTATTAACTACATTATCGGTTACATTTTATATCTTTTTATGGTTCTTGCTATATCTTATAGAAGATAGCCGTGAGATATCTACCTTTTTTCATTACATCGCTGTTTACACAAAAGTCGTTTTCAAAGGCCAGAATGATTTATGCAATACCGGAATAGATTGTTGGTTGACCAAATATTTTATTAAGCAAATCTGACTATTATTATTTGTGTTGTAAGCTTTAAGGTTGGGATTTGGATTATAAGAATAGGTTTGCTCGCGTTAATGTGGATTTGACATATCTTCCAAGGACACTTATTTTTTTCAGACTATGAGGTACTCTATATTCTGTTCAGTACTTCTGACAACGTGTAGGTATAATACGACAATGGTCGGTTTAGTTGTTAAAGCGTAACAAAGTAACACACCCTTTCGCATTTATAATATAAGTTAAGACTTTTATCTTGTAGCCCCAGATATAATAGACGTTCTAACTTTGTTCTAACGAGTACACTATATATAATTATGACGTCGAATAAGACTTCTTATTAAAAAAATATTATTAAAAATGTTTTTCAAAGGTATGTTTGACAAGCAAAACAGAGGCGTGATATCTTTTGAAGATTTCGGAGCGTTGTGGAAGTATGTTACCGAGTGGCAGAGTTGTTTCCGTTCCTTTGACAGCGACAACTCTGGCAACATCGATAAGAATGAACTGAAGACTGCCCTAACTGCGTTCGGATACAGATTATCCGATGAAGTGGTCACAATTATGGTGCAAAAGTTCGACAGATTCGGTAGAGGCACGATACTATTTGATGACTTCATACAGTGCTGCATTACTTTGTATGTGAGTATAAATTGTTATCCTGTTTTTATTTTACTTTTCATGGATTTTGGGTGAGTCAGGTTTGAGTATGTCAAGTAATGAGTATATTAATTTAGTCAACCAGTTTATATAAATTTCACTGGTTATAGATTAGTGTTATTCGTCTTCAGAAACTAGATTTAAGGGCTATAATCAATTACTAGTTTGGGATAAACACAGTGATATACTTTTTGGGAATAGTTATAATTATAACAAACTTTAGTGTACTTCAGATGGTATGACAGTTGATCGTGTTCGGTTTTTTGTTAATATTATTTTTATGTATCCGAACGGGCTGTGAAAGGAAAATGTTGCAATAATTAAACGTTTTTATCGTTAAACAAGAAGTCTTTATTACACTATGTATATTACATTTATCTAATTAGACAGAAAAAATATGCCATAATTTGGTTAAATTATTGTTTTACACACAAAATATACACGAATTTGCTCAGCTTCCTAAATCTATACGACATATTATTTACTGTCTTTCATAAATCTTTTTAGCCTTTATCTTTGTTTTCGAAATGGATATACATGGATATATAGGTATTATGTAAAATGAAAAAAGCTGTTTACTACACATTTTTGCACATTTATTGATCAAATGAAATTGAAGAACATGTAATACCTATATAATTTTAAACAACGTAAAAATACTGTATATTATAGTTTATCTTATTTGTGATCTTAAGAGGCTTTTTGACATTCCGTGGTTTTCTGCTGTAATTCAGAATCGATTTTAATTTCTTTTCTCAAAATCAGTTTAACCCCTGGAGTTCCTAGTACCATAATGCTTTTGTAGACCATGTGAGGCAGAGGTCAACAGAAAGTTTGGCTGTATAAATCTAAAAACATTACCGAATTTATTATAAAATATAAAAAAATTGAATAACAATAAATAATGTATAAACATATAACAAATAATGTAAAAAAATATATAATGTATTTTTAAATTATGTATTAATTTCTAAGAACGTTTTATTTTACAAAATCGTGAAATTTATAATTTATTTATTGGATTTATTCTTTTATATAGAATAGAAAAAATATTACACAAGTTATACTCAGTAAATATTTATAGCAGTACTATGGCATAATTATAAAATCTTATTTGCAATATTTGACCTTTTTTTAAGGTACATCATGTATTTGCAACAGCAGTTTTTTGATAACTGTGTGCTCCTTGTACTTGCTATAATTAATATATATACATATATATATTGTTTCTTTACAAATATTATTATTATATTTGCATCAAAATATTATATTTACTACACTTTTACAATATATGCCCACTATGTAATAAAATAATGCAATTTCTTCAATGGTTTAACCCTATATCATACTTCTTTTAAGTAGACTTGTAGTATTACCGATTTTTTAATCATTCCTGTTGTATACCATTTTTCAGTACATTAGTCCATCCAACATTTAATAATTCAAATAAAATAATATTGACAGTGGTAAGTTTTTAGAAAATCACTTTTACTATTATTCTTTCTATTTATTATGTATAAGACTTTTTACAAGAAAATATCTTAAAACCTAGCTAAAGGGTATATATTTCATAAAGAATAGTACAGAAGAAAAATGTGAGTAGGGAGCTAACTAGAGAAAACATTTGATTTGTTAATATGCAAAACATGGAGTTTTATATCAAATATATAGCGACCTTGTTGGTCATATTCAATTATAAAAAATAGATTTATATTGATATGAAAAAGGGTATAAATACCATGACTGGAAAAAAAAATTCTTCCAGTAGTGGCTCTTTCTATACTAATCAATTAGATAAAAAGTTCATTATAATATAACCAAAAAACATTGAAATTGATAAACTATAATTATATTTTTGCAACAGTGATAAATTTTAAGTATTTATACTTATTAATTTTTAAAATATATTTTAAGACTGAACCTGAAATGAAACAATTTCATACTATTACATTTTATTTCAAGATATTATAGAATATCAAACACTAATTTATGTTAAACTTATAATAACTAAAATTATAATATTAGACAGCCTCTGGCTGACACACTGGTAGCTGGAACTGAATTACCCACAGCTGGAATACGGCTACCTATTTTTATGACCTCTCTTCATAAAGAAGCAAACCTGTAAAATATTTAAATTAGTAGACAGCAAGTGGAAGTGGCATGGCAGGAGAGGGATACCCAAAGTCAGAGAATAGCATTCCAGATATTTGATACTCTGCCCTTTGATGCTGGAATTTTTCTGTTTGCCACATTGCTGTTTTTGGTCTGTTTTTTTTAATGTGGGGAGATCCTGCATTGGACACCCAGTCACATGGGGGAGAAGTGGGTAAGGTCAGTGTCTTACTGACTAAAACCCTGTTTAATTGCTAAAGTATTATTATTTTATTTATTCCTATAGTAAAAATGTATATTACCAAATATATTTTATGAACAACTGTCAGAAAAAAGTTTTAGTTTCAGTTTACTTTAGTTCACTATAGCAGTCATGTGTTAAAAATATATATAATAAAATGAAACTATCAAACTAATCAAAATGTTATATAAATTTATTCATCTTACACTAAATTTAGTGTTATCTATATTTTATTTAAAATTATTGGAATATATGTAACAACTCATTACAATAACTTGAATACCTAATAAATACTAACTTAGACATATGTATTAACAACTCATTGTATATAGGAACCAAGCATACACCATCTATCAAAACATATGCCACAATTTCTTGGTGTAGTAACCAATCAGTAAAAAAGAAAGTTCAATAAGAAATGTAAAGTAAATATAACATATTCTATCTGGTGAAGATTCCTCCAGAGCAAGAGAACCAATTTGACTCCTAATATCATCATTTATGACACCTTCACACTCTGAGGGATTTAGAATAAATTTCAAGAAAAGATTTGAAAAATCCTGTAAAACATAATAAGTATTCGTTTTTCAATAATAAACTGACTTTTGGTATTGTGGAATATGTTGAACTAATTGACTACTCCCATTAGATTCTTAGTCAGTTGTACGATTTTGTCCATGTTATTATCCATGACAAACAGTGTAGAATATATATATTTGTATAACAAGCATTTCAGACACAAAATTAAGTTTCAAAATACGATACCTGAAATGATTGTTTCATGATAGTACTATATGCATATTTTGTCAATTTCACATTTATTCTTCAATACAACATGAGAAACACATATAAAAGTTACGAAAATGATGCAATTTAGACTCAATGCATCGTAAATAGTTATGTAGCATTTGGGAGTACTGAATAAAATACTCAAGAATTTATGTCATAATACTCTGTACAACTTATAGAGATATTTATAAGATTTATAATATAAAGATCAACTGTAAACAACATGCTGAGATAAATAACACTTCTTATAATACTCTTTGATAACAGAAACTTGCTGCAGGCATTTCAAAATATACATACATACGTATATATCACGATTTGTTATGGCGTTCCTATATATAATTAGTAGTGGTAATAATCAAGCTTTTATCTATAAAATTGTACTGTGTAAAAGTAAATAAGCAGCTAACCATTCTTGCAAAAAAAAACGTTGAAATAGGCACAGACTAATAGTCAGTCGTACTTTAAGCGTCACACGATGTTGCCACAGTTATGTAATATGTTAGACAATATTTTATACATTACTAATTGATTGTAAAAATAAACGATATATTATATAAATTAACTATATTTATGTATAATTTACACTAATGATTTTAAATATACGATAAAATAAAAACTATATATAATGTATCACATTGTCATATAGATAAATGTATTATTGTGACCATAGACCAACTAGAGCGTAGTGTTTAGGTATAAAAGTGTCAGTGCCGATGGCGCGAAATTTAAAAAACCTTAAAAAAACTTAGGATCGGCCATTTTTGATCACTTCCGATCCTCGAATTTTGTGGAGTTAATAGGGGATGTGGTTGTGTATGTCTGTTTGTCTTTTGTTATATTCGTCTAAATTGTATATAGGACATCTGAAAAGGGCGATATTATTAGCCATTTTTGGAATTTTAGAAAACTTCTACATTTTATAACATCTAATATGTGTAAAAATTATAAACATAGAAACATGATTACGATAGTTACAGGTTATATGGTATAAAATATTTGTACGAATCTCCATTATCCAGGAGTAAAACAGAGAATATCATTACATATATGGAATAAACGTCGCCGCATTTCCTTTTAACAGGATCGATGTAACTTTGTTGTTATTTTTAGACTCTGACGTCAGCGTTCCGCCGTTATGACTCGGACCAAGATGGCGTCATAACAATACACTACGAACAATTCCTGAAAATGGTGTTCGGGCTTAAGGTATAAAGGATTTTCCGAATACTTTATTTATATAAAGTATAAAAAAATAAAACTTATCGATTATAAAACTCACTTTCGATATAGTATTAAATTCTTCCGCCGATTCCTTTCACATTTTAAGATGTAATCATATGTTAAGTTAACAATTAACAAAGCATTTCCAATAGTAATGAAAATTTAACTTATTTTACAGTTTGCGTTATAAATTATTTTATAAAAAAAATTAAAATTATTACAAATATTAATCGAATTATATCCACATACTTTAAAATTGTTATACGCATTTTCTTTGTAACTAAAAAAAGATCTGTTCATATAATATTTTTATACATAAATATATTTGTACTATTGTGTTTAAGGCTTAATATATATTCCAAAATGATGTATAGATGTTATGCGTGATAGTTAAAAGATAGTGTTTAAATATAAATATTTATTACTAAAGAATTACTAAATATAGTATATGTGCTAATTCTTTATTATGCTATATCTCTACTTTCTGGAAAAATTTGATGTGTATTTGGTCAACCGATAGCTTTTAAAGTATTTGTACGAAGATAGCTTTATGAAAATCGATGTGGCGTCTTTTGGATTTTATATGGCGTCTTCTGGATTTTTATCCGGTTTATTATCATTTTTATGGCGTCTTTTCGTCTTTCTAATGTGTCGATTATTGGGACTCAATATTATTTGTTATTAAAATGTGGTATATCTTTGTATTCAATTTAATGGATTTCAAAATATTTCTATGATTAAGCTGTAAGAAGGTTCATTGTATGATTATGGTTTTTATCTTTTCAAGAGTATTTACTGTCAGCATTATTTCTCATTATCAGATTCTTATAATATTAAATATTTTCAAATTTATTAATTAAATTACTATTTTGCCCATAATAATTTAACTAGGTACTTCATTTATTAATCATTAAACACTCATAACTGAAATATTGATTTGTGTAATTGTATTGTTATAATTAATTTCGTTTTATCCAGTGTATCGACTACAAAGGAAAGTTTATGTAAAATACCTTGTAAGAAAAAAATAAGAACAATAGGCACCTTACCTCCTTGAGAGTTAAATGCCAACTTTTTTTTCTATTGAACGTTATCCATTTTTTACATGTGCTTAGCGGGGAAGATGTCTGGCGTCTCTTGTCCAATAATTTTTACATATGAATAGAGGGACTTGATACTTGAATTTATTACGTGAGATAATTGAAGGTTAACCAATCTGTAATAAACTAATAATTATAATGTTTTAATTTGCATATATAATATTTTAAAGCATTCATTAAATATTTTTTATTAACAATATTTTTATTTTGCTTAATAATCGCTTGATAATGTGTTCATTTTTTGTTCCTTGTTTAACATTTGGGGATTAGGTTTTTTTGAAATTAATATATTGAGAACTAATTTTAAAATGACATAAGGAACCATAAATAAAAAGAACAAAGCCCGTATTTTATTTAACACAGTACCTCTATAAAGGTTTTAATAAATCTTACATGCTGTTGCTATACTATTTTTTTCCACCATATCACTGGTTTCTTGGACATTAATCATCGCAAAAAACATTTTATCGCGAAGACACTAATTAGCGCAGTAATGCTAGAACTGCGTTGAAGGAATGTTTTTGCTTACTTGTTTTGGATAACAAGGGGGTGGTGCAAATTGCTTGGTCTTATTTGTTATCGGTACATGTTTTATATGATAAGTGTGATTCATTTTTGATAAAGCATCATTATGGGAGACACATTAATTTGTGTTCTTTGCAAAGAGTAGTGGCAAAAAGATATCATTTTCTGGAGAAACTAAAGAAATGTCACTCAACATAAGATAAGGAAGGGCTGGCATTCATGGTTTCTCAGACTATTGCGGAGATTCTAGCGCAGTGCGCTTAATAGTAACATAGTTTTTTCTCATGCGGAATAAAAAACGCACTGCAATTCACCGCACCGCAGTGCGCGCGGTAACTATTGTGATCTTTATCTTAAAAATAATAATATCCATAGCTTAATAAAAAAATACGAAATAAGTTCAAATGAATATAAAATGCACCTGTTCTAAAATTCAATTGAGAATATGTTGATATGACGGTTAGGTAAAATTAAACGAATTGTATGTCGAAATTGTCATAAATTCAGGGAGTCCTTGTCACTATTGTCAATATAAATCGACTACTATATACTTAATAAAAAAGAATTGATTTTAATACAACATATTTATGTACTCTGTACATTATCGTAAACATATTTTTTACACCTATACGAAATATAAAAGCAATTTCTGAATTATGATGTTTCGATATTAATTTGCACAGGCGTTCCTCATGTCACTATTAATTCCATATGTTAACGATGTAAATGTCAGCTTATATATTTCTACTACTAAAATATTTTATTTATGATGTCAGACTTCTTCACTAGATTTTTTATTGCGAATCATTTTTCCATGCGTGTTCTTAATGTTATTACTTCACATTTGAACTTCATATGACAGGGATAACTTGTTCGAATGATAATGTCTCAAACATCAGATTTAAATTGATTTCCGTCCAAATATTGCAAACTATGTACACAAAATGTGATAAGAAAGAAACTATGACATTTCAAAATGGTAGTTTTTGTAACATAGAAAAAGGAAATACTACAATTTCTGTATTATTTGTTTTAATTTATCTGATTACGCAGAAATAGTGCAAGGTTTTCCGAGTGTATATTAGTGTTTTTTTTTTTCGAAATGTCTACGCTATTGACCCAGCAAGGTCTTAACAGCTTCACCGGACTATTAAGGCGAGCGCTTAAGGCACTCAGCCGATTTCATTATGGCAACCAGCTCAAGGGTGCACGGCACACCTCGGCTTGGCTGTTGCCTGTTGCATGCAAAATCGCGACCTATCTCAGCTAACCTAGCTGACTATTCACATGTGTATGAGTTGTTGAAACGTATATGTGTACCAAGCATACACGCCTCAACAACTCCTCCATATATTTATTATCGGAAAATTGAGAGTTTTTCAGTTCGATAAGGGAAAAAAGTAAACCCTTCCACTTTCATTGTGAGCGTGTAGGCGTGCACGTGTGTGGGGGTGATCGTGTAGTGTTGTAGCAGTGATGTATATTTGTGTGTCACCGTATCGCGGGCGCAACGCACTCAAGGGCTCCCTACCGAGGGATCGAACCTAGGCTTGAGCCGCTGCCGTGGGAGGCCTAATCGGGTGTTGTATATTAGTGCATTTGTAGGGCATGTTTTATAATTCTTGTAAGCCGAAAATACGAGGGTCAGATCAAAATTAGTATTTTACAAAGTAAAGACTTAACGGAACAATTTATTCATAAATATAAACGGAACAATTTATTCATAAATATAACAATATAAAATATTCAGAGTTACAAGATAACTAATTGTAACGTATTCTGGCTGAAAGATTTGTTTTTTTTTCTTTAATTATTACCGTATTCAATCGCGTACTCAGTTAGAATTTCTCATCTATAATTCTGATGTTACTAATCAAATTAGTTCTCTAACAGGAAATCATTTTGTTGTTCATATAGTGTTGGCCGTAAGAATGCAGAGGTCAAGGTGTGGGGTCCAACGTGTATCTATCCGTTGTCAGGTGCACATAAAGGTAGACGTTACTTAAATAATGGTCCATATGAATTACAAAAATATCTCATTATTTTTATTGAACGCATTTAATTATTTAGAAAGGATTAATATCGGATACGTTTCAAATTTAACTTCGAAATGTCATGTTTAATTCGTGTAGTTATAAAATTGTACTTTTCCGTGCTGTATAGTGTTTGTTTATAGTAAAATTAATTTAACCCTTAAATGCATATTGTTGCCAATTGTCTAAATTGCACTTCTAGATAATTTTATTTAGAACCCGAGTGTGTGGCGTTTCCAAAAGCATGTTAAAACTTTAGAAAATGCTATACGTGTCAAAGAATCAATTCATATTACTTTTGTTATATATTTTTTCTTGTTATTCGAAAATTAATTTCACAATTCAAGATAAAAACCATGAATTAAAGGGTTAAAATTTCAGCAACTAAAAACAAGTCCCTTGAACAAGGTTTACTAATTTCCATTAATTTCACATTTCACTTAAACTGTCCTACAGCTCTCCAGATCATTTATATTCTTTCCATCATACTCGATGACGTCTTTTTTGTATAATTCTTTGCCGATATTGTTGTTTTTGGATTTATAACGGAAGCACGTTTGGATTTGTAGTGTATAATAAAATAGATTAAGTATCTATATTGTTATATATTTGTTTCAAGATTCGAAAATGTCAGCTCACCTTCGCCAAATTTTCATAGATAATGTATATTATTAAAAAAGTCACGTCGCTCAAAGTTTATAACATTTATTAATTCAGGGCTGTTAAAACTCTTTGTTAAATTACACTATAACGGTAGTAGTTCATAAATTTTAGTATATGGAAGCTTTTATTTAATACAGTATTAATGAATACAACTGTCGAACTACATATCTAAAATGTAATGTCCGATGGGAAACTGTTAACAAAAGCAGGTTTTATTTACATTTGTAAGTTACTTTTCCTATATTCATGTTCATTGGACATAATTCGAACAAAAGAATATATGATATAAATCCATTTCTGGATTAAAAAAATGTACCTTTAGTTTAGAAAGTAAGATCTATATTTTCCCAACGTTAGTTATATAAAAAAGTTGCTATTTTTTCTATGTTCTCTACTTGGAGATACCTACTCTATTTTGCATTTATGCTGTTGTAATCTGTTGTTTACGTTATTCAACTATAAAATATGTATATTATGTCGTAAGTTATATTTTATAAATAAAGATCTATGTCAATAAACTGGGATTTTTGTTAATATTTTTGAAAAATCCGTGTGAAAGAGCCATCTACACATTACGATTGCGTTCCAGTAGGTCACAACGCTCACGACCGCGAGTTTTCCCGTTCCACTTACTCTCGAGTGTTACAATCGTACACGCTAGTGGAACGCATTTATGGGCGTTTTTACCGTTCACACAAATTAGAGGCTTTAAGAGGTCAAGTTACATTACAATTCAACAGTAAATTCTAATTATTATTAAATTGATTGATTTGTTTATTGAAAAAAAAAACAATGTATAATTCAATTTTTTTATTTTAATTAATATAAAAACATAAAGATTACCTTTTTGGTCATATAAAAAACATTAAATTACCATGAAATTATTACAAATTAATCTCTACATTGTATTTTATGATACACACCATTTTTCAATAAAAGTAAAATTATCAAAACTTAATTAAAATATTTCATTTATGTATTTCAGTACAATATGTTATTTAATATAAATACTCTTTACCGTCTCAAAACATTTTACGGTCGCCATCTTTATCGAAGATCCCGCTAATTTGTCAACGCTCACATCGACCCACCGCGAGACATGGGGCGTCGTAAGTTTCACGCTGTTTTCACTTCTCAGAATCGGATTTGTATGGAAAATCCTTGCCTATTTTTGGTTATCGGTTAGCTATGTAGATGTCACTTTATGCAATTTTTTTTTTGACAAGTTTGATAACAAAACATGTTGGACGACAATTTTGACATTTCAAACTGACAACTTTCAAATATTTATTCACTTTACGTTTCTGTTACGTGAAAGTGTTCTCTTAAATTTTTTTGTCTCCCACAAACAATTCTGTCTATTTACGGACCTACTTTTAAACATTGACTCCTACATAATATTTGGATGTAGATTTGCCTTTCGATGAATATATTCAATACAAATAAAAATGATCAATAGCTTGTATACGATTTACACAGTACCGCTTTATGCGTACATACATAACTATATATGTATATCTACAACCAACAGATATTAGTTCGGGACTTGTATTATAGAGGCGCTCATTGAAAAGAACGAGTGCGACCTCTATTTATATAAGGTACTCTGTGGTAAGTTTCGCGTGAGCGTATGTTATGACGTCATCAATGACGATTTCGGCACGACCGCGGTTCTTTAGTCCATAGATACTTTAGTCAGTGGAACGGCGAAAAGGCTGTTGTGAGCGTCTAATAGAACGCGCTCACACGAATTTCATCATTTTTGAATACGTCGTTGTCACAAGCGATGACAGTGTGAATCCCGCACCCCTGACGGAATACATATTTTTCAATTTTAATAAATTAGCAAATAATTCAGTTACATAACAGCACTTTCAAGTTATTTATATCATTTGCCTAAAATCAATAAATAAAACATTTAGAGTTGTTAAATAATAAGCAATCAAATGATCGATTTTATTCTCTTATGTTGGTATATTGTGGATGAATGAATCTGAAATAATATTGATAATAAAGGAATATCGAGTGTATCAACATTTTTCATTGAATTCTAAAGAATCCCTATAGTCATCAATGAATTTTCCTGGCACGCTAGAAAATTTTTTGATCAAGAAGCTTGATAATGGGCGGAACTTCTTTTGTGATTGTTAGCGACTTTGTGTTATGAAAGTCTATACCACAGAAAGAATCTGCTTACGGAATTTTCTTCGTATGTGATAACCGAGATACAAATATAACTACGGTAAGAGCTGAATGAAATTGAAGTCATCATTTCCTACGTCTACATACCAGTCTGACGTCAGTTTAATTAAAGCGACTAGGGGAAAACCTCTCACCATAATCACTAGATAAGATCGTTATACAGTGTAATAAATGATAACTTCGCTTCTTTTTATCATCAATTTTAATACTTTGTCGCCCGCTCTCTCCCTAAAACATATTATGAATTAATTGAAAACTTATTCTGGGTATTGTATACCAATACTTTTCAACCTATTTCATGACGACTCCCATAGTACGTACAATTTTTTCACGACCCTCGTACATTCCGTTGTTCTTATCTGTTATTTTATTTTAGAAATCAAATTCATGTTAGTTAAATACATAATTAAATCAGTGAAATTAACTCGGAGGAACCTTTTTTTTTTGTTTATTTGCATGAATATTATAGAACTACATTTTTAGAAAAATATTATTTGATCTTTTTCGAACTGACTATGCCTTGCAAGGCCTTACAGCTTCACCGGACTATTTTTTTCCTTTATTACTAAAGTTTGGGTTCCCCCGGGACTCCTTTAGTTTTTACTGCGCAGAGGATCGCGAGCCACACGTTGAACAGTGATGCTGTATACCGTTTGAAATCTCAAGGTCACTAAGTTATAACCGTTTCTATTATTACTAACAGTATTGTTTCCTCTAGCTAACTTCTATTTAAATTGGTTTTACTTTATATTTAATTTTTGCTGGTATTTTTATATGTTCATTGAACTTTTTGGTGTAATTAAAGAAAATAGATGTTTAAAATACAACTTAGAAAAAGAATCTTAGTAAAAATATAAAATTTAAATTAGATTTACCCTTCAAAAGATTTCCTTGTGTTTTAATGTAACGTAAACTCTACTGTTCCAATTAAAGAAGAAAAACTCGTTTAGTTATAAACATATTTATTTATAAGTAATGGAATTATTATTCTGTCTTGTTGCTTCTGATCTTCCAAGCTCCTATTGTATACTTAAGCCAGATGAGTCCCAAATCGCATCCCATCTGTATCCAAGAGAGCACCGGCGTTATTTTGGAACCCTCTATTTCGGTCCATCTCACTTGGACCTCTGCTATTGGAATGTTTAGTTTTTGTGCTATGTACAGTAACTCCACATCGAATGCCCTGGGAAGTGATATGATTTGTTTATTAATAAAAAAAACTCACACACTGTTATCATTATCAATGACAGTTACTAACTTTAATCTTTATATATAAATTACTACGTATGTATGTGTACGTACGTGTGTATGTAACTGAGCTGCTGTTGAAAGGCTGGACAGATTTTGATGATTTTTTTTGTGTGTTGTGGTGGGTTTTAGATTCACAATTGGACCCGCTAGGTGTAGTTGCGGTTGACTTTATATATTTTTTTATTATCAAGGTAGGATAACGTCCATCGGTAGTATATTTTAAACACATGTATAGTAATAATACCGATAATAATTATATCAAATTATGCTATAAATATTACTACAATACGCTACGAGTATCACATTCTAATTGATTACAGTAGAAAATTATCAATAATCCATGAACATGTTTACATAACAATACAAAACAAAATTGATCAAATTTGTTAAAGACTTATCTATTGCCAAAATATGTGAATAATTAAAATCTATTTACCATCGGTTGACATGCAAACTTTTGAAACAGACTCTAGCGGATTCCCTTGTAAAGAGTTTGTAGCCACATTGAGTATCTTTGATTCCTTTTACGGTGAACAGCCAGACCAGGAATTGAAAACCATACATCAGAATGTTCCTGTAATTTATTAATTACCATAAGAGCTTATGTGATTACATACAGTGTATATCTGCACGTTTTTTACGCTCTTATATTTCATTAGCTGTGTCCGTAACTCCGTCCACGTGGAAATAATGTAAAAAATACAATGCCTAATAAAATCATCTGAATATATTAAGTCCATTTATTTGTCTGCTCTTCTTTTCGTACTTAAGTCGTGTCGTCATTAAAATTAGAATAACTTTTGATAGAATGAACCGATTTTAACGAAACCTAACCAAACCTAAATTTACTCGAGGATATGCTTATGATTTTCTTGATGAGGGTTTTATTGTGAATGCAATACTTTAGCAGTGATGCGTGTTTAAACAAACAAACAGACATTTCTAAAAATGATTGAAATATATTTGATTACTTACTAGTGGACCAGGCAGACATTGTCCTGTCCTGATTATAAAAAAAAACATTGACAAATTATAAACCAAAACCTTCCTCATAAAAACTTTATCAACTGGTAAAAACAGCGAGAAAATCCGAAAATCCGTTCAGTAGTTTTCATTTTTTTTTTCATGAAAATTGAAAAAAATAGATAACAAATATATAAAAATGCATGTATGTATATATATCTGACATTGTTAAATTCCGGTATCGAATGACCCAACATCAAAATTGGCATACCTATGTGTTTTATCACGGGAAAGATTTTTATACTACCTATTTCACTATAATCCATCGCTAGATAGCGCTGTACATGAACATATGTACATATTATGAACTGATCATTACTCAATATTTAATCTGCTATAACTATTTATTGCAAAAAAATTATAACAAAAGCGTGCGAAGCCCTGAACTGAACTAATATAATATACAATGTAGTACATATATTAAACGTTATTATCTATCTGACCTGAATATAACATAGACTTTGAAAATTATTTATATTTTGACTAATAGACCGAGCTGATGGTAATGGCACGACGTAATTTATGGATGTTCCAAAAGATAAATTAAATTTTTTCGCTGTACGTAATTTGGATTCTCAGGGCATTAACTCTATGGCAGTTTATATAATTACTAATATTGTTTTGTCCAGTAGCTATTTTTACTTTTACAGCTATTAATTTATTAAATTGGTCAACCTCCTTATTAATTATTCATTACAAAACTTATTGTTATGTGAACTGTTCATAATACATCGAATTTATATTGATTCATTTCACACACAGACTATAACTTTAATTTATTTTCTAACTCACCTGAAAATACTTCGTGTAGCCAAGGATTGTTTCTCGAGGTGCGCTCTCGAACCTATGGCAATTACACGGCTGCCACTTATTTTCTCACTGTTAGTCACAGGATCGTCTTGTACAATGTCTTTTAAAGCGGCTTCTAATTTCGTCAAATCTTCAAATTTAGAGGCGCCGTCCGCGTCTGCGAATAGTATCGTAGCGCCTCTTGAACTCTGTACCCCCTAAAATTAGTATTATATTAGTTTTATCTACATAATTGTTGATTTTCTGGCTGGAAAGATTTGGAGCACTGGCATGTACTAATGAGGAATTCTTCGTTATTAGTTTACATCTACATATTTATATTGGCAACACTATCAAGTGATGGTAAAGAAAAACATGATGAGGAATGTATACCTGAACATGAGATATGATTTTGGAAATACCACCACAGTGAGCAGAAAAATAACAGAATTGCAGGTTTTCCGAGTATGAAATCGTTAATACATAGTGGGCTAACATAGAGATTATGCATAGCATATGTTAAAAATACATGGTCTAATACTTACTAATCTGACTGCACCACCTTTCCCTCTATTCTTGATCAATTCCAAACATCTAACTTTTTCGACTCCATACTTCTCAGTATAGGACTGTGCCACTTTCACTGTATTATCAATGCTTCCATCACTTACAACAATAACTTCATATTTATATGAAGGATTTTCTTTTTGTCTCCTTTCTAGAAAATCTAAAGCTTCATCAAGCATGGGTGGTACTGAAATTATATAATTCAAATTTTAATTGGTTCTTCATAATATCACTTATTATCATCTTTAAAAGAAACAAGAGGCAAAGAAGAATGTACAATAATTATATGTATATATTACTCAAATCTGAAAACAAGAATAGAATGTCCAAAAAAAATTTCAATGTTGACTGAAGTGTCAACCCATCTCAAATAAGTCTATAGTCCTAACTACTACCAGTTAAGTTACATCTGATGCCTGAGTTGAAACATGTTTGCCAGTTCATTATATCAAAAAAATCCAATTTATGGGAATACAGTAGTGTGAGCATTGCAGCTTTGTGAAAGAAATAGTAGTGGCCATTCTATCAAACACAATGTGGGTTAATGCCAAAGACCAGTGAACAAACACTGAGTTAAAGTATGAGAGTGTGGTAATACATAGAGTATAGTTTATTGTAGTAGATGTTTCTATAAACTTGTTGTTTGTAGCATTACTTGTTGCAATAAAAACCAATACTTAGAATGTAATATATAAGATTAATATTCAAGGCGTATATATAAACAAAAAGACACATAAGTATGTTATTGTAACACACTGAATTTGACAATATTAAAGTAATATTATCTAAAACAATAAGATATATACAAAAGCAGTACAGGTGGTCCTTAATACCTGTAGCAACACAAAAATTAATAATGAATAATGGTGTGTGTTTGTATTATAATTATTTTCATTACAAATTATACGTGGACATTTGTCTAAAATGTTACCACAACTTGAATTCATCCATTTTGAAAAATATAGTTACATTGTATATATATATTTTTAAAATTCTGTTACTTAATGAAATCACAATCTCTTTTTGATAAATTCTCACATACAATTTTTTTTTTCGATCTTACTACGCTATTAACACAGAAACTACCGACTACTACTACTCATGTACAAAAGTTTTATCCTAACTAGGAGTATTAAATTTTATTGTGTTGCACCTGAAAGGGCACCTAGTAGGGAGTTATAGAAGAATGGTTAAAACCAAGTCCATGCAAAACACTAAAATAGATGTGACCTCTTTCATGTTGATTGGTTACATGAGTTTATTAGTCTGGAATAGACCAATTTATAGGAAATATATATGTAATTAAACATCCATAGATAATTGTAACCACAAACTTTTTAGATCAGTTTGAACTAAAACTACAGATATAGACTGTTTTAGTGGTAAAATTACAGGCACCAAAATAAATAGGACTCCTAAAATACACAAATTTCTTGTTAGATACAAATTGTTAATAGCAAAAAAGCTGTATTAATATTTTAGGTGTTATGTTTTCATTTTACTTGATATAATATCTACAAAGACACTGGGCGTACATACATAAATACTTAAAAGTATAATCCTATCAAGTTAGATAAGATACTGAGAACCTGTGATCTATTTATAGATTATTTTTTAATTATAGTAGATTAATAATGAAACACTAAATATATACAAAATTATGATTGCAAATGATTAATACAATTTTTTTAAAACAATTTATTTGATAATGGCTGGTTAACTTTACTAATGAGCACCAAGGCTTTAATATCACTTTAATTTAAAAAAACCACACAAGTCATCTTCTGCATAAGGCCACCTACAAGTGTATACCGACAATATAATCATTCATGCTAACAATGGGCTTATTTAATTTAATGGAATTATTTAAGCTTATTAAAGAACACTCCCTATATTTTTTTTATTAATTTTTGGCAATCTTTCACTTTATTACTACTATTGGCATGTAGTTACTAATACAAGGGTCCTGTGATTATTCAATATTTTAACAAGATGGTAGCTCCCTTGTTAGAACCTTCTGGGGAGTTTTAGTGGCATCTCAGAATTTCATGCTCTGTGGTATTACTTTCCATTCACTTATGCACAATAAACTAACTATATTACCTAAAACATTACTAAATTTACAAAATATAGAGTTAAATAACACAAGATTATAAATAAAATATAAAGTCCACCACATGACAGACTAAAATCCCGCTAAAAACTCCCCCTACATTTTTAATAACTAGACATGAAGCTGGAATTGTACATTTGAGGTGTAATTTTGGTAAGTACATATAAAATATATCAAATTATACATGCCAGATAAAAAATTGGAATCAAAAACTTACACCTCTGTTCTTCATTATATGCAGGAACTACTATACTCAGGTCCACTGTATGTACTTCATCAATACTAGGGAATTTTAGTTTACAGTTTGATTTAGGGTCATGGTATGTCTCCTCTTCTTTAGCTCGATCAACAATAGGATAAGGCTCTGTTATTATGTATAATACAACAGAAAGCTAAAAATGTAATTTAAATATTATTGTCATATCAATATACTAGTACTATGTTAGCACACTATGGACATGTCATGATGAAAGATGATTCTGATAAGAAATATATGTAAGAGTTGTTGAGATACGTATACTTGGTACACATATGTGTTTCAACAACTCATATATATATAAATAGTTAGTTAGCTAGGTTAACTAAGATAGGTCACGAATTGCATGTAACAGGCAACAGCCAAACCGAAGTGTACCGTGCACCCTTGAGCTATTTCTCCAAATAAAATCGGCTGAGTGCCTTAAGCGCTCGCCTTAGTAGTCCGGTGAAGCTGTAAAGGCCTTACAAGGCCAATAGGGTAGTCAGTTTAAGAGAAAAAACGAAAAATGACAGTTACGTCATTAGAAAACTTTTAAATAGAGAGTAGAGAAAAACTGAGAAATATATAGATAGATTCTGTGGAAAATTATATGTATATAAAAGGTGTGATCAACCCTTTGAGTTAGTACATAGATATTGTATCTATACAAAATATATTGGCGAAAACACCGCTCCCGCAGCGTGCCTATTAATGAAATAACATCTGACTGTGGAAATTGGAAGAGGAAAAGATAATGTGCCGATCATACTTAGTCAAGATAAGGGTAAGAAAATAAAATGGAACTCATCCCAACTTTGCATGGATCCAAATTACAAAAATGGTACAGTAAAAATAAAAAAAATTAGATATGTATATTTTGGAGCTTTGATATTTACGGACCAGCAAAGAAGTTTCATAAGTATAAAAAAAACAACAATTTTTTTGTTATCTACATGTTTCATTTGTTATATTTTTTAAGATACTTATCGAAATAAAATACTGTAAAGGATAATATTTACTATGTCCAAGTAACTAGAATATCGAACTGGCTAAGCATTAATTCTATATTGCTTAAAGTAGATGCACAAATAACATTTTTTTTTAAGTAAAAATTATTATTGTATATATATTTAAGATTTACAATATTTGCCTCTTTCTCATAAGATTTAACCAGAAACAATCCGAGTAAAATGTTTACAATTTCATTACTACATTGACTTTTCTTTAATTCCAATAAATATAATACACATGTATAACTTTTTTTTTCTCGAACAGACTCCTCTATTGACCTAGCAAGGTCTAAACAGCTTCACCGGACTACTACACACATGTAGAACAGGTAAACCTTCCAGACAAAAATCTAAAAGTTAGTGAAAACTTTATTGAATATAAAAAAAAGGAAAAAATGAAAACACGAAAAGAGACTGTTTTATCATTGCGAATTTGAAAAAAATTTACATAAATATTTCTCTATTTACTTCTCCTTTAATTTTTTTACTATTTCTCCATCTATTTTTTAAATAAGCCTATTTACATCTTTATGAGGTAAAGAAATCTCTCGCTGAACCAGCTCATTTACACTGTTTACTAAAGATGACACACATTACGAAAAAATTATAATCAAGATTACATAGTAATGTGCCAACAAGGCAAAAAATTAAACGATAAATTAATGAAATTCGAAGCCTTCCCATTAACAAATGCAGAGACATATCATATAGAAGATTTTTTCATTTATAAAAAATGTAAATGTGGAAATTACTCACGATTGCAAGAAAGGTTATAGCGGCAAATATACCGTAAAGGAAAATTGTCCAAATTATCATAATAATATCCATTATGAATTGTATTCCTGAAATTAATTATTTTTATATCTCATAGTTCTAATTTAGCAATTTAATTTAATTGTACACTAACTCTACAATAAAAATAAAACTACAAGTACTATGTTATTCCAACAACAATTTGCTATATACTTTATATAAGGTTAAATAGGTATAGGTATATACACAGTAGTTTTTACAGTTTTTTTTCTTTTTGGTACCGTAAAAGCTTTGACGAATGTCAAAATACTTTGTCTCTTCTTCAGTGTTACCAATATTAAAAAATGATCCTAATTTCCAAAAAAAAAACTATTGAATATTATTATACTATCTACTGTACATGTTACATATACGTTTGCTTGCCGTTAAAAAGTGTGCGTGCGCACAAGAGGGTGAGTTAAATAAATGAATAATTAACATTTTTAACAAGAAATTGTGTGTTGTAATTTTTGTTTCTATTTTTTACGTTTTTTTATGAATATGAAATGTATTGTAGAGATAATAAACAACGCAGACCAAGTATATTTATTTCGTAAGACCTATTTCGAGTTGCTGAAAAAATTAATCTGTAAACAAATCTACGGAATAAAGAATACTTTCTTATCGGCGACAAATCGGTAGAGAACATAATTATAAATATTTAGATTAGCAATGCGGTAGTTTAGCACAAAGTAAGCATATAGTGATTATTTTCAGATTTTTAACATTCATAATGGGACGTTTTATGTCTTAACTATTACAGATAATTTAAACAGCGTACCAATTTCAAAATACCAACTGGACATATTGCAACTGACAATCCATTTGTATTACAATTTCACTCTTCGTAACGTATAATTTATTTATTCAAAATAAATTGAAGGTTTTTATATTTTACTAGCTGACCCGTGCAACTTCGTCTGCACCAAATTGGTTCAAACCTGTGTCAATTATATTTTTAAACGCGAAAAATCGTAATTAACCTAAAGCCCGATTTTAGCGACCTCAACCGTTTGCATTTGTAAATCCGAACAGTACAGGGACTTACTTAAACATATACCCAGTTAGTATGTGAGAAATATTTTAAAGTAAGCATAAAACCCGCTCACAAAAGAGACAACTTAGTTTTAATTAGCTCTTTCTCTGGGATAATTTAACAAGTGGTGAAAAATGAATAATTACTAAAATGGCTATTAAAAAATAAGGGTTGATCGTAGAAGGGTGAAAATTGAGGATTGTATGTATTTTTGTATGTTCTATCATAAAAAAATAGAAATTAAAAATTTTGTCTAAAAAATAAAATAAAAAAATTTAGGGGTGGACTACCCCAAACATTTAGAGGGATGAAAAATAGATGTTGGCTGATTCTCATAGATACCGGATAAGCACAAAAATTTCATCAAAATCGGTCAAGCCGTTTCGGAGGAGTATGGCAACGAAAACTGTGACACGAGAATTTTATATATTAGATGGGTTTTATCCTTGTCCACAATCTCATTTAATGTTAAAGTACCTGGGCGATCAAGTCTAACTCGATTCATTAAAAAAACATTTTTAAATTATTATAAGCTGTTAGGTTTACCTTATAAAATTAACATTTCTCTACAAAAGAAAAAAATCTCTACTGCTGTCACTCGTATTCGAACTGGCGTTACACACGGATTTTCAAAGCAACCGATTTCCATCCGAGCTACCTTTTTACAGTGGCGCCAAATTTACCTTTATATTCTAGCTATATTTTTTCATTGTCTTAAAACTCAGTTAAAGGTTTTCTATAAATAAAATCTAGCTAGATCGATTTATTGTCCCCGAAACCACCTACATACTAAGTTTCACGGAAATAGATGTCGCCGTTTCAGAGATCCTGAATATATACAGTTACAAAAATATACAATTGCTATTAAAGGTATTAGATATCCATGTGGTCTAGAACGGTAATCACGCTAACCTAGAAGAGGAATGGCTCTCAAGAGTGGCTGTCGGAACATGCCAACAGGCTCTTGGCAACTGGAGGGTGGTAGCTAGGCAGGCTGACTTAGAAAAAGTGTCATCACCAGGAAAGTAATAAAAAGCAGTGTATTTTTTATTTCTCATTTATTTTTGGTATATATTTACAGTCGATCAAATGCAATTAAAATGGCAAGTGCTAGCTGCCGCAATAACAATATTCGGACGGGTTTATACTTCACAACAGAAGACGTAAAAAAGCTGCCAATGATCCGTAAATGTTATTCTATATAAATTTTGATTGTCCAAACAAAAGTTCTATGACAGAAACATTGCATTAAAAATAAATAAATTTCGTAAAATATGCTAATAAACATAAACAACGAATTTTTCTAGCTGCTCGTTTCTAACACTATCTATTAGACAAAGACGAAAACATTTTGTGCGGGAGACTAGCGATATACGATCGTAGATGAAATATGATTTTGGAAGTTATACATTTATTGTAGTACATACGTTTCAAATAACAAGATAACTGTCAAATGGCCATCTTTTTTCGAATTTTGCATACAACAGAGTACGCTTGGAAAAACAATAATATGTGCATAGTCGTACATACATTTTGAATATACAAAGGATATAGATATTTTTATGAAAAACCTTTTATTATTTGAAACCTTAGTTAGGCGGCACACTAAATTATAATTGACACAAAATGGCTGCCGATTGCTAATAGTATTCTGAACTTATCCAAATACAACATTTTTCTATTATAGTAATTTAAATAGCTAATTCTGCATTTCTAATAAAAAAGTAAAATATATTCCCATATTTTTCTTTTTTGTAGCTGGTACTACAAAACTAAGAGTAGTCAAAAAAACATGGAAACGATTATGTTCTCGTTTGAAACGCAAAATAGCATAATTTGAAAATTAGATAAATATCAATGATAGTAATCGTATGATTATTTTAATTATTAGTAGTCGTTTTTGTAATTAAATCTGTGGCACTATATAAACACTATATACTATAATCATATAACACATGTTATTTACAACTAAAACTATAAAATATACTGTACATTCTATAAATATTTCTCTTAAGATTTACTGAGGCACGAACATTAAAAATAGCACCAAATTGAAACTAAATACTCCAATTATAGTACCCACTTAATCTTAAATTACTTTACATGACTCATTGTATTTCCATAATTGTTAAGCTTTTGTCTAACTCACGATAAACAAGTTTTTAGTATGTGTTGTTACACTTCAAAATTAACTAAATTCAGTTTTAACCGTTTCTAATATTTTACGTTGTTTTCAATGTAATGTAAAATATGTTAACAAAAAAAAAAACTAAAAACCTTATGAGCTTCGTTTTAATTTTGTTTTTGTATTTTTATTTTAATTTTCGTTTAAATTTGAACTTCGTTTTCGCTATATAAAAAATGGAGATCTTAAAAAAATTGAAAATGTTATACGAACGATTCATTTGGATTTAACTCAGTTTGAAATGTAACAATAGATTTTTTTAGATAATAGTATTCTCTCTATAAAGATAAGATAATTAGCGTATCACGTTATTACAAATAGCCGTTGTATGTAGTTTGTATACATTTCAAATTTAAAAGGGTCGATTTATATTACGAATCACAAAATTGTATCAGTGACAAAGATATATCACAATAACACTGCTGTGACGTAACTTCGGTAAAATATACTCGAATGAAATTGGATCTCTTTAATAACAATGTTATACTTTAATTTCCTAGACATTTTGATAGCTTGAAAATCAATTCAATTTCAGTTAATTTATCGTTATAAGGTCCTGACGCGGTACTGTTATCCTTAATTGCTACATGTTATATATAACAAACGTGATATATCACGTGTTAAATAACAATGATAAAAATAATTTCACGCGTGATGTTAAAATAAATCCTAGATGAATTATTTGCATAATCGTCCGCCGGTATACTTTTTTTAGTTTCATCCATAAACAGGTATTTATTATTTTTATTGCATTCAGGTCAAAATCTAGCGAGTTCAAGTGACGCGATAACTGGACTACTTCCCGGAATAACAGTCCAATTATCATCGATAACATCTTAAGAAACGTATGTTTTAATTAATATACTTTTGTACATTTTTATAGTTAACTTTCCCACTGTGTTTTGATGTTCGGTTCTATTCACTTAAGATAACAATGAAACTGGTAACAAGTTTTTCTCTTTACTAATATATTATTAAGATCTCGTATTGGTAAGAATATTAAATAGTCTAATAACATTACCATAGGAATTTAATTATAATGCAATACAAACAGCAAAATTCTTTCAAATATTTACACAAACGATTAAAAATCTTCAATGGTTTATTTTGTTTGTTAGACAAGATTATAGTTATGTCTAAGAGCTCATCAAAGATATAATTGAATATCCAGAATGATAGACTACATTAGTTTGTTTTAGTTCTGTATAAATAAGTCCCTTATTTAATCTTTTTCTCCATTGTCTTAGTACTGTTTATCAATAAATCAGAGAAACTATAAACCTTGCTATTAAAGATTATAATTGCTGTTACCGTATTGTAAAATTAGCAATTCTAGTTTTGTGCGGTTTTTGTGACATATAACTTCGGCCTTACGAATAATATAGTTGCGAGTTTAACACAAAACACAATAAAAATATTAGTATAAGATATTCATCCTTAAGTTGTCCCTTTGTTACACAAATAATATAATACGTAAATTTATATTATAATATATATTTATAGGTATATTAGCTGCCTTTATGCGACATGCTCTTTCACGCACGATTTGAGAGTGCTAGATTGTACACGAGGAAGCGTGTACGCGTATTCACGAGTGATTATTGTTTGTCTTTATACGCGCACTCTTTCCCGCGTGAAAGCGTTCCGCATTAACGTGCCCGGAGAGCGTATTGTACTGTCACCTTACAATTGTAATAAAGAGCGGGTGCGTTTGTTTACTGACAGATCGCTGTACTGCGTGCTCGTGGGTGTGTGTGTATTTGTTTGCGCATGATGGGTGTATGTATGTATGGGTATATTTAATACGTTCCCCGAGTGTATTTCGTAACTATGACATAACATGGCACACAGTTTTTATATGTCTCATGGTGGTGAATTCTGATAATCAATGGAACAGTTTCGTGTGAGTGATAGGTGGTCGGGTGAGTATAGAGGCGGTCCGGACTCGCCTTTATTTCCGGACAGCTGACTATACAGTGTGTGTATGGGTTGTGTGTAACATGTTCTCTGGGCGCGTTTCATAACTGTTGTATAGCATGATACACACGTATTGATTATATATCCCATGGTGTTTTTTTTTTTTTTTATTGTAGCACGACAAAGTGACTGCACTATGCCTGATGGTAAGCATAGTACAATCCAAAAACAGTGGCGACCACCGAGAGACAGATTATCCATCGTCGGTCGCCGCTGTCATGCCGGCCATAATGAAAACTCACTGTGTACTTGTTAATCGGTGGAACAATTTAGCGGGATCGATAGGTGGTCGGGTGAGTATAGGGGCGGTGTGGGCGAGAGGACATGTGCGCGGGTGGCCGGTTACAATTTGGACTCGTCTTTGTTTCCGGACAGGTGACTATACTGTGTGTATGGGTGTATGTGTTTATGGGTGTGTGTATGTGTTTATGTTTGCGTATGTGTAACATGTTCTCCGGGCGCGTTTCATAACTGTTGCATAAATGTCTCATGGTGGTGTATTCGTTAATCGGTGGAACAGTTTAATGGGAGCGATAGATGGTCGGGTGAGTATAGTGGTGGTGCGGGTGAGGGTGGGGGCGCGCGTGCGGCCGGCTCGGGTTCGGACTCGCAGGCGTCGGTGGAGGCGGGCGTGGGGGGCGGAGGCCGGTTCATGGCGCGGTAGTGTCTGTAGGCGCGCCGCCTCGCGCCCCCGCCCCCGCTGCCGCCGCCCCCGCTCGCCGTGGCGGGACTCGGCGGCGGGTTCGCGGTCGGTCTGGGGTACCGCGACACGGGACTCTCCGACGACCTGTAGTAGCGTTAAAAATGTTTTTACAGTGAAAACTTTTTAATCTTTCCTGATCTAAATGCGGCTTGTGTCATGGACTAGCCACGCGTAGTATAAGCGCCTGTGTACATTTAATATTGACATTTTGTATTGAGATCGTGCAGCGCCTCCTATGTTTGGTTAATTAATAACCTGAATAACATTTCAGTGTGCCAGTAGATGTGAAAGGGAGACTAATGATAATAATTTCAGTTTCCAAGATATCAAATTTAAATAATTCACACTATAATTATTTCAACGATTAAAAATAAAACACAGTTTACATTCCATTGTTTTGAGTTTTCAATTCTTTCAGCAGTCCTTATAACTATCTTGAATTTTTTTTTGTTTGATTGAAGAAGGCGTTACTTTGCGGAAATCCATCATTGAATATTTGTGGACGTTACTTTGCACTTCCGCCTACAATAGGTTGACCGCTATTACGTCATCTACGTAACGTCGTCGTACCACGTAATCGATTGTGTATTAAACATGCGATTTATTTTATTTAATTATTCCAGATGGCACTGCAAAGTAACGTCCACTATAATACTTAATGTGTGCCGTCGTAGACGAATGCTTACGAAATAGATCTCTCTTCATGCGAAACGATCAGAGTGGAGAACTCTTTTACATGAACAAATTTGCACATTCGTGAGCAAAAGAATAAAAGAGCTCAATATTAAGCATAACAAACTAAAAGCCAGACAATTTCAGGCTCTACAATATAATTATAATAACGGTGTTTTGATCTGTCCCGAGTGTTAGTTAGTATACGTGTACCGCGAAAGTAAAATATGCCAGTTATTTACGTGCACACAATTGGGCGGAGAAATAAACTATTAAGTTTTTGTCCATCAGAGGTGTCTTTAACTGGAAATGGTTAGGATAACGGTATTGGTGATTATGTCGTATAATAATAGAAAATTATATATTACGCCTAGTAACTGTATTGATTTAGCGAAGTTATCTAAAAAAAGTTATATATTTTATTAGTAAAAAATTGTTTCCTTATTTCACGTTAACTACTAATTATCAATCATGAATATTGCTATGCATATAAATATACATTTTTAAAAGAACAATTTGACATAACAACAGTGATGATTGTCAGTTTATTATTCTGTTTCAATATGAATGTAAGATTATTCTGAATATAACAAATATCTATACAACTGTACCCTAATATTTGTTTTTTATCACTGCACTGTGTAACTAATATAGAATTTTGTAAATAAATACATAAAAAGTGTGTTAATAATAAATAGTCTATCAGTATGTAATAGACTAATTGTGGATTTTTTTGTAATCCTGTGTAGCTGTTAAGACCATGTTTGTTAGGTCAATAGTGTAATCAGTTGGAAAAAAATTAGAAGTTTTAGTGGCCTTAAGACACAATATTATTATCTACTCCACAATGGCAGTAGTGGTAGAGTCACGTTGACACTATAACTGGTTTCAGCATGAATGGGTCGGCTCGCCCGGGGTACTACCACCTTCTCACAGAAAACCGAAGTGAAGTAACAGTGCTCGCATTGTTGCGTTTCGTTCGGTCAGTGAGAGAGCCGGAGATCCACGTACCCTCCCCTTCCCTTCCTGTCTCCCCGCCCTCCTCCCAAACACAGGCTGGCAACGCACTTGTGACTCCCTTGGTTGTTGCAAGTGTCTATGGACGGTGGTGATCACCTAACATCAGGTGACCCGTCTGTTCGTTTGCCTCCTATGATATATATATAAAAAAAAAGTAATAACTTAGAAGATTGGTTGGTAAAAATAACATGAAGAAGAATACTGACTGTGTGGAGCTGGCGCCGAGTGGCTGTTGCCTCGCGTGCGCGGGCGGCTTCGGTCTGCAGAGCGGTAGAGCGTGCGCACGCGCGTTGGAGAGCGCGCGACGTCGCCGCCGCCACCACCGCGCCGCCGCCAGCGCACCGCCCGCCGCCCCTATCGCACCTGCCGCACCCCCGCACATCGCGACCGCGCTCGTCTGCCTCCCCCCACCACCACCCTACACATACACACACTTATATCACAACCACAAACATATCCCTCTCTTTTTTTTATGCTTTCCAGGCATTGGTCACAATCTCACCTGATAATAAGTGACGATGACGCCAAAGATGGATCGCACCTACCTGCTAAATGCCCGTTCACTCTACTCTTGAACACTCCTAAGTTATACGATGGCGGGAAGACATACGCCGGAAGAGAATTCCACACCTTAGCCGTACGTATAATAAACGTAGAAGCAAATCGCTTTATACGGATCTCGGGAGTATCAACCACATAAGGGTGGAAGCCCACACGGCGTCTATTCGTCCTCTGATGGAATTGTATATGACAGAATAGTAGTGGTAGAGCCACTGTAGAGAGCACTGTTACTTCACGTCGGTGTTTCTGTATGTCGGGTGGTACTACCCCGGACGAGCCGACTCATTCACGCGGAAACCAGTAATAACTTCAGGCTCTACCACTTACAAGAGAAAGAGTGGGTTATGTCCAACTGGCTTGGGCTGAAACCCCATGGTGTACGTCTATTTATTTATATGACACGCATAACAAAAAATAAGTAACTATGTTTACAATTACAATATATAGTTTATTTTTTGTCTGCTATATTATCCTAAATTATATATATTCATATCTACGCTTAATAAATACAAACATGAAATCCTAAATAAGTATGTTTTTTTTTTATGTGGGGAAATCCCTTATCTAATCTCCCGGGGGAGAGAATGAGTTATGTCCGGCTTGCACGGACTAAAACCCCACGGTGTACCGACAGACCATAATGTTGGGGCGGCATGGGATCGTGCTAAGCTATTCCCCTGAGATAGCCGCCCTAACGATCTGCCCGGCGGAAGGTGGCCGCCAGGCTCCTACCTATAGAGAGGCAGCTGGGTACACACCAGCTGTCTCCCCTCGTCCGCCGGACTTGTGCAATGAGGGGATGAGCCCCCGACTACATCCCCGCAGGTCCGGCTACGGTGGCAGAAGGAGTTGGGCAAAATGCCGCCTCCTCCTGCCGGTCCTCCATTGGCGAAGACGGCCGCTGAGGGGGTCCGCAATCAGTTTATTAAAAGAAACATTATTTTTATAAACAGGAATATGAAACAGTCTACTGCAACGACTCCTAAAATTGGTGTTAAAATTAAGCATATATAGTAATTGTGTAGATTCTACAATGTAAGTCACTTTTTTATATAGGTAAGTTAATTCACTTTCTTGCCTTCTGCTAGACAACGATCATCATCATCATTACCCTTATCCCACTAAGTAGGGTCGGCACAACATGTTTTCTTTTTCCATTCTCTCCTGTCATACACACTTATTATATTTACCGTCATCTGTTCTATCAATAATTTCACTAATATTAAGCTATCATTTACTCTTTTCACATCTGTGACACATCTCTTAAGCTCATTGTCTAATACAATTTCTACTCCATTTCTCTTACCATTACTCCTACAGTAGTAGAATTTATATCCTATACCAATCTCCCTCGCTTTCGTCCCTTTCCACTTCGTCTCTTGCAAACAAGCCACATTTATGCGTCTTCTTTGCAAGACATCCGCTAATTCTCTTCCCTTTCCAGTCATTGTTCCTACATTCCAACCCGCAAATCTCAACCTTACATCCCGCATTCCTTTCTTACTTTGATTTCTCGTTTCTGCGCGTCGCGTTTCGAGATCAGCCTGTGCAAATCCAGCTTTTTGCAGGCCGGCATGATAGTGGCGACCGGCGATGGATAGTGTGTCAATCAGGGGTCGCTATTATTTTTGGATTGTACTGTGCTTACCATCAGGCATAGTGCAGTCATTTTGCCGTGCTACAGTAAAAAAAAAAATGACTATATTTTGTAAATTTGGTAGTGTTTTACATAATATAGTTAGTTTATTGTGCATAAATGAAGTGAATGGAAAATAATACCACGGTGCATGAAATTCTGAGATGCCACAAAAACTCCCTGGAAGGTTCTAACAAGGAAGCCACCATCTTGTTAGAATATTGAAATATTCACACGACGCTTGTAATATTATTAATTACACGATAATGGCAGTCTGAAAGATTGCTTGCCAAAAATAAAGTAAAAAAAAAATGGGTCATAGATTAGATACCTGGTCTTTCTGTGTGTACCCGCAGGCGGCGGGCGCCTCGTCGGCACCGTCCTCGCAGTGCTGCACGCCGTCGCACAGCAGCCGTGCCGCCAGACAGAGCCGCTCGTCGCATCTGTAACAACATTTCTTCTTTGAGTTTCTCGCGACATCTTAGAAGATCATTGTGTTGTTTCCGGGTCATCGGACGTATTTTAATAATACACTTGAATGAATGAATATATGTAACTTTTCTACGTGTAGTATCAGAAGCCATGAGAGGTATGAGTAGACTCATGTATATAGATTAGATATAAACACCCTATAGTCATGTACTGAATTTTATATTTTATTCATTAACTTGTCTTAATTCACTCTATATTTTGTAATATTGGTAATGTTTTACGTCATATAATTTGGATATTGTGCACAAGTGAAGTGGATGCGTAATAATGGCACGGAGCATGGATTCCGACTTGTCACATGTCATTGTTAGTTCGAGTGCAGTGAGCGTATACCAAAAGGCGTCGAATTAGATTAATCGAGTACAGTGAGCGTGTATAGGAAGACGTCGAGTTAGATCAGTTGAGTGCAGTGAGCGTGTACCGAAAGGCGTCGAAATAGTTTAGTTGAGTACAGTGAGCGTGTACCGGAAGGCGTCGAAATATTTACGTAAAGTGACCGGTGCTCCATGGTACACTCGGAGAGTCGATCTCCATAGAGACCTAGAGATCCCTTCTATCTGGGCGTACGTAAAATCACTTACGATTAGTTATTTTGAAAAAGCCGCGAATCATCCCAATCCGTTAGTGGTATCCGCCGCAAACTATGAACCCGTACCTAATGCTGCGCGTTATAAAAGACGTCCACGATGCATTTTTACCGACCCTCCTGATTTAATCACGTCAGCGAACGATCAGTACCAGTCTGTCCTTCGAAACAGAGCGTGCTCACGCCTACGCCCGCGTAACCACAGATCACGTCGCCGTGGTCTGGGGGTTAATTTCGCTCCCGCACACCCGATTAGGCCTCCCACGGCAGCGGCTCAAGCCTAGGTTCGATCCCTCGTTAGGGAGCCCTTGAGTGCGTTGCTTGCGCGATACGGTGACACACAAATATACATCAATGCTACAAACTACACGATCACCCCCACACACGTGCACGCCTACACGCTTACACATGAAAGTGGAAGGGTTTACTTTTTTTTCCTTATCGAACTGAAAAACTCTCAATTTTCCGATAATAAATATATGGAGGAGTTGTTGAGGCGTGTATGCTTGGTACACATATACGTTTCAACAACTCATACATGCACCCTTGAGCTGGTTGCCAAAATAAAATCGGCTGAGTGCCTTAAGCGCTCGCCTTAGTAGTCCGGTGAAGCTGTTAAGACCTTGCTGGGTCAAAAGAGTAGACATTTCGAAAAAAAAAAAGCGTCGAAATAGTTTAGTTGAGTACAGTGAGCGTGTACCGGAAGGCGTCGAAATAGTTTAGTTGAGTACAGTGAGCGTATACCGGACGGCGTCGAAATAGTTTAGTTGAGTACAGTGAACGTTTACTGAAAGGCGCCGAAATAGTTTAGTTGAGAGCAGTGAGCGTGTAACGGTAGGCGTAGAATTAGTATAGTTGAGTGCAGTGAGCGTGTAACGGTAGGCGTAGAATTCGTTTAGTTGAGTGCAGTGAGCGTGTAACGGTAGGCGTAGAATTAATTTAGTTGAGTGCAGTGAGCGTGTGTGTGTATGTGTGTGTACCGGAAGGCGTCGGGCAGCGGCTTGTGCGTGCAGTATGCGCCTACCGCGCACGCCCCGAGTGCGGACTCGCAGCTGCCGTCAGCGCAACGCAGCAGTCCGCCGGCGCAGGCGTCGCCCTCGCAGGCCGCCTCGTCCGAACCATCCTCGCAGTCGCTCTGTCCGTCGCATCTGTCCGCGTCACACGCACCGCAATAACACACATTTCCACAATTCAATCCACTTGATAAAATCATATTTCAAATAAATGAGTAGTTGCACTTTAAAATGAGCCAATTTTAGCGGTTCGTAATATTTTACGTTTTTCTTCAACATCTTTAAATTGTGTACATGTAAAATATAAAAATCATATAAAATTAAAAAACATTTGGACACGACAAAATTTGAACTTTTTCTCGGGGTATAAAAAGTGGAAATCTTAATTTAAAAATAGAAACATGTTATATATAAAGAATTAAAATCAGATTTTATTCATTTAGAAATATGACATTATAAAATTACTTGGCTTTACCACGTTTTTATGTATGTTCGGATTCGGAATTTTCAGACAGTAAAAAAATGTAAATTTCTAACTTCCCTAAGCCTTATGAAGAAATACAGATTTTTAACGTCTTATAGATTATCCTGAAAATTTGTTGTGTTTAATGGCTATTATAACATAATCCCAGGTGAAAGTTTAGACCCTCGTAGTATTCTAGGATATGATACTTCATGGTCACATTTAACACATAAAATAATAATATCAAAACAAATAGGAATAGACAACATAGTCTTAGGTAAATTTTGTTCTAAGAATTTAAAAACTATGGATAATTATTTAAATAAACCAAGGTTGAATGACCGGCGATAAAACCTGCGAGTGGCGACCTAAAATGTGTTATAACTTTCGGTAATAAAACGGGCAATAAACCCTTTTGTTTGGTTGGCTTTTTTCACTTTCATTTCAACCGACGGTCATTGACACCGTTCTCTAACATAGATGCGTAGAGGATTGAGTATAATTTTCGTATGTTTTTAGATAATTAGGTCAAATATTTCTTTAATCGATTTAGAACGAGAATCGAGTACAGAGTGTCCTCCATAAATATTACTACTGTCTAAACATTCATATGGTATATAATATCAGTTAAATTCGATTTTAAATTAGAAGTTATTAATAAATAGAATAGTAAACGCATAATGAAGGGTTTGGTAACTCACTTCCATTCGAGGGGTAAACATCGCGGGCTCTGCGCGTTACAGAGGAAGCTGGAGGGTGAACAGCGTGGCGTGGCGGGCGGGCCGGGCGGCGTGCTCGCGCACTTCAGCCCGCACCCGCACACGCCGCCCGCGCCGCACATGCCCGCACCCGCCCCGCACCTCCCTCCTCCCCAACACGGATGATCACGCGGGACCTGACCAAGCACATATCTTATATCTACATACTTCTTTGTAGGGGTGACGAATAAATCCTTGCCTTACTTCTGTTCTTAGATGATCGTTTGTGGGAATAAATTTGCTTGTTATTTCACAAATAGTTTAAGAAAGAAAGAAAGAAAGCAATATTTTATTTATAATGATTATTTACAAATATACAACAGTGGAATAAAATTAGCACGTGTCAACATTACGAAATGGAGTCCAGCTCAGCATATGCTATAGTTTTATGAGAAACACTTAGCGATGATTTTCAGCTGGAACCCAATGCGATGAAATTTATTACACTGACGTTTTTGTGCAATGTAACTGGGTGCTTGAACGCTACTAACAATTCAATTATTCAATAAATATAATTTCAATCCAAATGTGTTGATGTGTACATGCGTATTTTTAAAAATGGATAGAATATTTTGACGAACAATCAAAAGATAAAGGCATCTGGTATAAAACTGTGCAAAGTGAGCCACCTCATATACCATGGTTCAATAACAGTAATGTAAATAGATCTCTAATTGTGATCGCTAACAGAGTATGTTCCGGACATATGCTACTCGACAATTCATTTCCTTCATTCATAGCATTTCTTATGAGAAAATCTTTTTCACCCAATTGCTTAACTTGTGGATCAAAAAAAGACTTGCAACACTTGTTAATGGAATGTGACCGGAATAAATTTGATGCTGTAATCAATCAGTTACAACTTAATATATTAGATCAGGGTTGCTTCCATAGAATCTTGTGTGCACCTGTAAGTGAGGAAGCCAAGATTCTATGGAATTTTGTATCTGATTCGATTTTGTGAATAAGATAACATTAGGGTACGATGGGACTGATATGGTCTTTGTGGACCTAAGTTCCTAAATAAAAAAATAATAATATGTAAGGCAACATGTAATGTACGTAACCGTACATGCTTCATTATACCATCATACGGTGACCCGAGTATAATTTTCGCCAATTTTTTACCACTTGGAATATACATAGATGCGCAGAACACAAATTTAGATATAAATATCTATCGCTATACATTATAAAACAAAGTCTACTTTGCGACGGTGTATCTGTCTGCGAAAAACTCAAAAAACGTTTTCTTGCGTTTTTCACCAGTGGATAATGTGAGTCACGAGAAAGGTTAAGTATATAATTTGTTAGGTTTTTTTTTTTTTAATATAAGGACGGGATAACGTCCGCCGGGCCCGCTAGTTATATTATATGTATAAAATCGCTGAAACTTATTGATAAATGTAGATGCTACTTTTAGATCATTGTTATTAATTTTTCTGTAAACTGATACATGGCGCTGTACAATATATTGCTACAGCTTAATCGCAATGTCAAGTGGAACGCCAAATTAACGACTTTATAGGTCCTTGTCGACATTTATTCAGTATTCGCGTTTATTTACTAATTTAAATTGGTTACTCTATCTGCTGATGGTGAAGGAAAACATCGTGAGGAAACCTGAGCCTGAAATATGTTTTAAGTCCTACTGTATGTGGGAAAACATGGAAGTGTCGATTTCTCAGAATTTGAAATCGCTAAACGTTGTGGACTGGCGTTGTGATGTATGCCCATAAATACCTTCCTTCGGGAAAAGGCCTATGGCATATGACTGATGATGATTCTTTATAGAATCGAGTAATTATTAGTCGATAAGTTAGTTACCTTGTGCACAACTAGTAGTGCGAGCAGTCGCGCGAGATGCGGCACGGGTGCGGCGGGTGCGTTCCGCCTGTGTAGCGGTACCCGCATGAGCGCGCGGTCGCCCCCGCACAGGTACACGGCGCCGGCGTACACGGCAAGCGCGCTCGCCGCCCACCCGCCCTGCCACACCACTCGTCTGCACCCGCACACCACACACCTCAGATTATACTAGCTTATACACGCAGGTTTGATCGTGTTATCATACATTTTCCCTGCTTTACACTATTCATGCGTGTAGGCGAAATTACATAATGATTGGTTACGCGTAGTTAAGGCGTGGATCAAACAAACACACAACTAACAAGCTCACATTCATAATTATAATATTAGTTATAAATAAAATAGTACTAGTTGATTAACCTGGTGTCTTCATTATGCTTAAAAGAAATGTGCGGTCGGAGGATTCCCGTTATAAAAGCCAAAAGTTTCTCTAGGATAACGGACGAAAGTCAAAAATTTGTAGTCGATGAAGCTGTTCACGGATTTTTAAAAAAATGAGTCGTTACGGGACGCCTGGCAGATGTGAAACATCGAAATTGTTGGAATCAAACGGATCTCAATTTCGCAAATTACCCACTATAGGTATGCGGCAAGAGATTGCGCATGGTATCGCATAGCCACGTCTCACACAAACATGACGGTCTGTATTGTCACGCTAACAACCAGGTTTACCTGCGGCTATAGTTGTTATACATCAAAAAAACATTTTAAAGTTTTGATGTAATTGAGCCCCAAAGAAACTGAATAGTTCTCAGGAACACCTGTAGGAGCTTCGGGTTCACTACTATAAAAGTTTAGACTGACACGGACAGTGAAATAATAATAGTCGGAGTATGTAAAATAGACGGTTTATTCATAACTCCATATATGTTTTTTTTAACTTTATTTTTGTTAATCAATCTTTCAGATTATTACTGCCATTGTCGCATAGTTAATAATATTACAAACGTCGTGCGATCACTTTAATATTGCGTCGTGCGAGTCAATATTCTAACAAGATGGTGTATCCTTTGTTGGAACCTTCCACGGAGTTTTTGTGGCATCTTTCATGTTCCATGCTATTATTTTCCATTCATTTCACTTACACACAATAAACTGACTATATTACGTAAAAAAATTAAAATTTACAAAATATAGAGTCAAATAACACAAGATTATGAATAAAATATAAAATACACTACACAACAGACAAAATCCTGCCAAAAAAAACCTATGGTATGTATAAGAAAATGCAATATTTCATTTGTTTGAACGACATTCTATTTCTTCTTCTTTTTCTTGTTTTGACTCCGCAGAAGCACTTGCCAGTGCCAATGTTTTCTTTCAATGGATAGTACAATAATATTACAAGCCTCGAGTGATTATTTCAATATTCTAACAAGATGGTGGATTCCTTGTTAGAACCTTCCTGGGAGTTTTTGTGGCATCTCAGAATTTCATGCTTCGTGGTATTATTTTCCATTCACTTCACTTATGCACTATAAACTAACTATATTACGTAAAACGCCACCAAATTTACATAATATAGAGTTAAATAACACAAGATTATGAATAAAATATAAAATACACTACATGACAGACTAAGATCCCGCCAAAAACTCAACGTTCTATTTATAATGTATCCAAAGTTTCAGCCAGTCTGCCAAAGAGGTCGACATACTTGGTAGCTACAGTACTTTTTCCTGGATAAGGGTACGGAGAGTGTGGGGATACGTACTCGTTGGAGGTGTCGAGGTCGACGGCGTGTATCTGCCGGTTGACGGCCCAGTACACGGTGCCGGTCGCGTGGTCGAGTGCGAGCGCGGTCGCGTTCGCGGCACGGGCTAACTCCACGCGTGCGGTCCCGTCCACACTCGCACGCATTATTGCTCCCACACCTACGTCGTTCCACACCAACAACCTGCACAATACCGGTGTTATTACAAAAAAGTTAAACACGTGTCGAACGCTTGCTTTAAAAAGGTTACTTTTCAAATGTATCTCGTTCGCGGTATGTTTCGCCATCTTGCTTATCTGTTGTCTCGCTTTGGTTACATTAGGTTACACTTGCCAAAAAAGGATAACGCAAACTTGCCTCGGGCGAGCGCGGTGCATTTCGTACGAAACCTTTTTTAAACCAAGTATTTAACTTTTTTGTAATAACACCGTACGAGTTTTTTTAACCTCTCGACGATGATATATCTTATAATAATATTTTTATAGTGTTTTGTGTTAAACACGCAACTATATTATTCGTAAGGCCGAAATTAGAGCTATATTCAAAGCGACTAAAAAGATTGACGAGGACTATTATAGTCTTTAGTGGAGTTAATACAGCTCGGTTGTTTTGCAAAGGGAGAGTGAATATCATGGAATAGGAATACTCATATGTCACAAAAAACACACAAAACTAAGATCGCCAAATTTTACAATAAGGGTACTCTGATTTATTTATAAATAGCTAGATAATAAGACAAAGAAAAAAAGGATTTTAAAAAATTGAGCCGTCACGGAACGCCTGGCAGATGTGAAACATCGTAATTGTTTTGTATAAGTTATAGGTATAAAAGAACAAAATGACTATTTATTATATTATTACATGAATTATGTATTTTTATTAATACTATTATATATTATACTAGTGTTACGCGGCACACCTCGACGAACTAGCGTCCTTTGATAAATGCCGCCTAACACACCGCGCCTACGCCTAGTAGATTTTTTTATTTAATAAAAACGAAAATTTATGTAATAAATAAACAGTCATTATTTTATGCAACAAACTTGTAATCCTTTATTTTTTCATGATGCCATAGCTGATATCTGTCGTAATCTGTTCTTTTAGGCATATAACTTATACAAAACAATTTCGATGTTTCAGATGCCAGGCGTCCCGTAACGGCTCAATGTTCATGTTTTACGTCACCACACCAACAATCAGATAGATGTTTCACGTGAAAAAGTATATATCTTGGAAAAACTGACCGTTTCGTCTGATGAAAAGCCAAATGCCTCGGCATCATGCTATCGCCCCTGAGTATAATGCCGACGGAGGAGTTGTTGTCTATGGATGTGGCGTTTATTGAGTCGGTGTCGGAGCAGGTCCAGTAGAGGGCGCGACCCAACACGTCCAGCACCATGTGGAACGGCCGGGAGAGGCCGCTGATGAAAGCGGTGGAGTCGCTCACGGCCGACGTCATAGAGTAAGATATTGGAACACGACGTATCGAATGCGACTCCTCCTCCATCCAGTACAGGTATCTGTACGAACATATTTTTTTTTTACATATTTAAGACACGTTTCTATGTTCTGTGTCTTAAGAATATAGTTGTAGCTACCGAGTAAGTCATTCTCTTTGGCAGACTGTCAGAAACTTTTGAAATATTGTAAATAGAACGTCTTTTAAACAATTGAACAAAAAAAAAAAAATATCGCGTGCCTAAATACCATATATGGTCATATTAATAAAATAGTTTATTTTACGCACTCCGAGAGCATCATTACGCTGTCCGTGACCATCTAGGTTTCTATAGTAGTGAGGAGCCGTAGCTCCCACATAGTCTATGCACAGAAGGGAAAAAAATCGTAAGCAAAATTCTACTTTTCCCATCTCTATTTATCAATCGATTTTATATTTATTTTTGTTTGGTAAACATCGATAAATTTATCGTTATTAAAAAAAAATAGGAGTAATTAAGTTTGTTTTTTGATATTGAGAAATATATTACTTATATATTCGACAATTTAGACACAATAACTAATGAAAATAATTATGTATTCATAATATGATAAGAATCTCCAGAGTAAAGTTCGAGAATATTCTATTACTTAAAAATACCATTATAACTCACTTGTTTACGGGATCATATTCGATAGCTCTAACGTTTTTCAGTCCTGTGAGCGGTATGTACGCATCATTACTTTCTCCGTTCGCGACCAAAATCCGTCCAATGGAATTTTTTTGGGCGAATAATAAAAAATCTTCCGGCTCTGAAAGGAGATTAGAAAAATAAATAATACTATCAATTGAAACACAGTTATTTTAAATTTTATTGTCCCTGATAAAATTTCCCAAGATTATATTTGAAAAATTATCCTATTATTAACTATGTATTTATTTCTCAGTGCTCATTTACGTTTGCTTACAATTGCCCTCGACTTCACCTATGTTGAATTACATAATAAAATTCAGTAAAAAAAAAACTATTCAAAATTCAATTAATTAAAGGCAATTTCAATCAGTCATTAGGCTTCCATAAGACAGGCATTGCCTAGTTTGGGGCCATAGTTAAGGCTATTCTATGTAAAATATTCTAGAAATAAAGATATTTTTATCTAATACATCATATACATTGCTGAGATATAGTAAAATGGATAGCACAAAAACCTTCAAGTAAAAATGACCTATGTATATAAACTATTTGTGTACCCAAAGAGATTTCTCAGTGGCATTATTTCATAAATATTTTTATTTTAAAATCCCATACTCAACTTTTAGGGGATGAATTAGTAAAAAAGAAAAATAATATGATTCATCTACTTATATAAGAAGTCATTATCTAAAATTTTATGGCAAAAGACCGAGAGATAACAACCTAGTATGAAGAATGAATAGATAGATAACACTTACAACAAATCTTACTAAAGTTTGATCTATTAAATGAAAAATTATTAACAAAAATTTCAATAAATATTGTACAAAAACATATGTCAAATAATATCTATAATTGAAAAACTGTCAATCGACTAACTTCATGGTGTCACACCGAAGCGCGTAACTTTCGTTTCAAAGTAATACTAACTTCATAGCTGTGTGGTAGTTATATGTATACACGTCGATAAAGTCATGGTCAGCATGACCTTAGAATTGTTTACTTCCTGGTGATAGCGGTAAAACCCACCCACGCCTCCGAGGAGACTGGAGACTGGCGCCTCAGACACCTTACACTGTTACTCCGTTTTAAGCTAATACCAATTTCATAGTGTGTTATATAGGAGCAAGCAATATTAATTTCAAAGTAACACTAACTTTTTATGATGTATAGTAGTTATATGTATAAATGTTAATAGGTATATGTAAATAAGTCAGCTTGATCATCGACATCTACCTGTTCATTTTATGGCGACAAAGGTGGGACCTATCCACGTCTCTGAGGAGACTGGTGCCTCAGACACTTTACACTGGAGCACACTATCTTTTATTTAAGTTAACATCAAAATTATAGTGTGTTGTACACCGGAGCGTGCTACTTTTGTTTTAAGATAATACCAACTTCATTGTGTGTTACACTTGAGCATGCAACTTGCATTTGCAGCTGACTCTAACTACATAGCGTGTTATACCGGAGAATGCAACTTTTGTTTCGAGTTAAAACTAACTTCACGGTGTGTTACGAACTAGAGCACTCTAGCTCCATTTCAAATTCACACTTAATGCTCCTCAGACCACACCAAAATTATAAATTGTATTGGAATAGTATTTTTTTTAAATTAAGCTCTTGGCCTCTGGGGAAAAATCCACAACTCTATCAGTGTCCTGTACATTAAGAACAACTTCAATGCTAAGTTCCACAACAAAAGATTCGAAGTTGATTTCCAGCACCATCATATGTGTAACATATAACAAAAGGACAATTAAACCAAAAAAATTAAGTATGTCATTACTGTCAAATGTTATTATGTCACTTGGCGCCGCTTCCTATGTAGTAGATACATTTTGTCTTGGTTGCTTTATAATACTGTATCGATCACGTATAGATATCACCTCTTTGTTCACTACTTCACACTGTGTCATTGTTTCATATTAAATCAATTTATATTGCTACAATCGCGCGTTATTTTTCTCAAAACCCATGAAATTGGAAAAAAAAGAAGATTGGTGTACCTGAGCAGGTGAGGTTGTCCCGGTTGAGGCGGTAGTGCGCGGGACAGGCACAGCGGTAGTCGGCCGCGTGCTCGGCGGGCAGCGGCAACGGCAAACACAAGTGCGAACAGCCGCCGTTGTCGACGCCGCACTGATTACTACCCGCCGACCGCGACCGGTGGTACACTTTCAGGTCTGATATGTAGTCTAGATCTCGATGGGTTACTCTGCGGTTAGATCCGTCTGTCTTTTTTACGGTCTCTATTAAACCTGTAAATATTATTTAAGAAATAAAATATACTGACGTTTTAATTGTTATATACAGGCTGAAAGTTTAGGCAGAATTAAGAAAATAGGTGCTTAATATTTGACTCAACTATCTACAAAAATATAAAAATATACGCAATCCTCTACTATTCTCTGTTAAAACAAAGTTTACGGGTAATTTCACTTTCATTTGAAAGTGAACGTGAGTACGGAATGAACGAAATAAAAGGGTTTATTATCCGTTTTATTATCTAAGGGTCACCCCTCACAGCTTTGCGCAACGGTCATTGCACCTAGGTTTATTACGATTGTGTTATACTTTTGAAAGACTTAGAACAAACTTTATGTTCTCTTTATTATTTATTAATATTCGTTTTGATATTATTATTTTATATGTGAAATGTGACCGTGAAGTATTATGTCCTAGAATACTGTGAGGTTTAACTGTTATACTTTGCTAAGTGACAAGTCTTAGTGACAAACTTGATCACGTAATAAAATAATTAGAAACCCCGCCTATTTATGTGAGGTATTAACACTTTTTAACCCGGAAACCACATTAAGGGCCACTTGATGACGAATTTTTATCATCAATTAAAAACACCTATGTTAGAAAAAAAAAACTTTAAAGGGCGTATCCCAAGCCCACTTTGGAAAACCTAAGTCATTGTTTGTTGCACAAAGGATACAATCCCAGCACTGTATTAGGCATTAGGAAGGTTCTAGAAGACTATATATTACCCACTTTGTTTTTATAATAATAAAAAATAAATTCATACACACTTTCAGACTTATAAAATCCCCTAAGCAATATTGGGACGTTTTTAACACTTGAGGCCATAAAACCATGCTAATTACCTGTTAATTATTTTTGTAATTGTTTGATGCACCTCTAATTTAACAAATGTTAAATAACTCTACAGATACTTGCTAATACATAATTTTAAATAGTACAATTAGTATTTGTTACGGTGATTTGTACCTTTATATTTGATTTCATACTCTTTCTAGGCTAAAGGTGTAACTATCTTTAGATTAAATCTAGTTACTAAAATCATTTATGAAATGTAATTACAATTATCGGCCAGATCTGTCATGTATACTGGTTTTTAACTGTCATTAGCATGTCTCATTTGATTCTGCATTTTATATATTTTGATTAGCTTATTAACGTATTACAAAAACAGTCTAGAAAAATCAAATAAAGAGGTTACCACTTTGTAAGAACACCAAAGTAACTAGAAAACCAAATAATAAATTTAATACAAAAGAGACATTTATTTGATAATGGCCAGTTGTCTTCAATAATGAGGTTTGTTTGCCAAATGAAAGAGGTTTTATAGAATGAAGTATTACTTATATACTAGTGATAAATAACTTTTGTAACACTTGCCTGTGTTCCAGTTACCCCAGAATATCGAGTCATTGTATAACGTTAAAGTATACGGCATTGGTACGTTGTCTACCAATATTTTTCTCCCTGTACCATTTAAGTAAGCATATTCAATGACTTGTGGATCTAAAGCAGCCCAGTATAGTGTACGCTTGTCGTAATCAATGGCTAGCGCGTAAACCCTGCCCACTTGTTCCATGAACACCGTAATAGACGATCCGTCCATAGCAGCTCTTTTGATACTCTTGGAACCGAGTTCTGACCAGTACATAAACCTAAAAAAGAGGAATATCTACATTACTCCATATTTTAGGCTGACTAAGACCAGTAATAGTTTATTAGGTAATGGTGTTAGATTTTATAACAAAGTTCCAAAACACATTACAACTTGCCAGATAATAAATTCTAGTGTTATATCAAACAAGTCTTAATTCATAAATCCTATTACAGGATGGATCAATATGTGAACGATGGCGACGTCTGGAAGTGAGGCCTCTCTCTGTGCATGAATGTAACCTCATATATTTTCTATGTTGTAATTATATTTAAAAAAAATGTATTATGAAAAGATAAACCAGATCGAGTTTCTTGCCGCTTCTTCTCGATGACTGGATTGTATTCTGAACCGGTGGTAGTTTTGACGTTCATTTGTGCCTTTTCAGGGCCTAAATTGAATAAAGAGTATTCTGGTTTTGATTACTTGTTTATATAAAGTGTATAAAAAACTATAGTAAGACTAATTATAATTATATGGATCCGAATGCTGGGCCACAAGAGAGACGGATGAGAAAAGATTACATTAGATGTGTGGTGTAAATGGAATGGATAAGACTGACTATGTAAGACGAAGTTTGAAAATAGTATCGGCAACAGGGAAGTTAAGGAGTAATCAATTTGCATGGTATGGGCGTATTATCAGAAGAGATAAAAGCTATGTAACTTGGAAAGTCTTGAGTATGAAGGTGGACAGATATAGGAGTTGCAATGTTGGGGGTTAGGTTGAGTGAAATAATAGTCGACCGTACTATATGAAAGCTGTTTAATGACTGTTTAGCATGCACATAAGCATCGTGTTCTAAAGGTACATGCACACATAACTAATCGTAGTTATTCTAACACTTCAGAGTAAAGGAAGACCGAAAAAGATATGGATGGATAGTGTGAAAATGATGTGTATAAAAGGTGTGAATACTGAGATTACATCTGACAGAGGAGAGTCCAAAAGAAAGAAATATGTTGTGCCGTGTATTAGTTGGGATAAGGGCAAGAAGAAGAAAAAGAAGATATCTACATTCTTTATTTCTCATTAATTACAAGTCTTTGCAAAATATAAAGAGATATACTCAAGTTGTGGTGGTCTAGTGGTTTGACTGATGGGATATCAATCCTATATCCGTTAGTGCGAATACCAGCATGTATCAACGATTTTCTCGGAATTCTCATAAATTTACTAATTTAAATTGGTAACACTATCTGGTCACAGTGAAGGAAAAGATTGTAAATATACCTAAACCTGAGAAAAGTTCTTGTAGTACTATTGTATGTGGGAAAATATAGACCTGTGGATTTAGAGTTTGAAATCGCCAATACGCTGTGGGATGGAGTGGTGACTATGCTCATACCTTCAAAATTAAAATATACCTTATTCAATTTAAGCACTGAGAAGGCGCTTATGAACGAGAAGAACCGGCAAGAAACTCGATCTCATGTATCTCTTCGCGTTATATATTTTTACAAAACATAATTAGTTACATTCGTTTTTAATGGATGCAGAGAGGGGCGTCATTTCCAGAAGTCACAATCGTTCATACATTGATCCACCCTATAATGCCTATCGCTCTGCAGTGGAGTCTCTTGCAGGCTGATAATGATACTTAAGTAATTAAAGATAAAAAAAGGAAAATAGGATCGTACTTGTTGTTAAGTTGGTTCTTGCTTTTTACCTTTTATACTGTGTAGTTTCATACTGTAAAGTATATTGGGGCGGTGAACTTCAGTTTCGAACTAAAATTCACTTACAACAATTTCTTATACCTCGCTAAACAAAATATATCTTAAAAAGGAACCGAGCACGAGCACCATATAATCATCTTGTGTTAGTTAGTACTAACCCCTTTTTTGGATCCAGCACTATGCTTTTGGGCTTCTTCAGTCCCTGCCAAATGAGAGCTCTACGACTGGAGCCGTCGAGTCTGGCAACTTCGATCCGTTGCGTTGTCGTGTCCGTCCAGTAGATGTTCTGGCTCGACCAGTCGATCGCTAAACCTGAATTACCACCATAAGATAATATATTTTGAACTCCATAGATTATATAGTAGAACAATATTTGCGTCGCTAAATTTCAAAATGAGATAACCCCAATTTTAGTCCATCCAATATTTTACGTAACATATGAAGATAAAAAAATATCAAGATCAGAAAAACTAAAAACCTCAAGGACGGTTCGTTCTCGGTACATAAGAATTGGAAATCTTAAAAAAAAAAAACATTATTTCAACGATTAAAATTGATTTAGCTCATTTTCAAATGTTTCTACATGTATTTGTGCGGTAAGCATAGTACAATCTAAAAATTACAAACAATGTAACATTTGCAAAGAATTTTTTACTCTACTACAATCTCTTCTAGAAACTTCCATTTTCCTTTCGGAAGAATTTTAGTGTTGCCAACCTTTATACATATTATACCCTAACGTTTTACGGTATTATATTAAGCTTACCTTCAACGAGACCCACCCATTCCACAACCTTCTCCATGTTAGATCCGTTTATAGAACAACGGTTGATTGTTTTAGTTCTGCTATCCGACCAGTACAGTTTTGATCCGAATACGTGTACTGCTAATGCACTAAAAAAAGTATTTTTATGTCGACATATATTTATTTATAATATCTCACTTCATAAGGCGTATCGAAACTTTTATTATAATGAAGATATCTAAACTTTTGTAAGATTAAAAAAAAATCATACAAAAACAAGGAATAGTGTGAGTTAACACAACAGTAGAAGCAAAACTTAATATTCTGATTAATTCTTAAGATAACGTAAGAATACACTATATATAGATGAGATAATGAGAATAAAGATGTATAGATAACACAGAATAAATATTAGCAATGTTAATAATACACAACAGATAATCATTTTTGAAAGTGCGCTATAGTCACTACGATACAAGAGAAAATAATGTGCTATGTATTGCAATGTTTCTCTCTCTCTTTCTTCTTCTCTTTGTATACGTTTAGAGTACTTAAAAAATATACTGTCTCATATTCTCACAGCTTAAAGCTATATACGCGTCACGTTGGCTTTTGTTTCATTTTTTAAATTACAATGTATCAACCTAATACCAAAGTTTCTATCGTGTCTTTATGACACACTCGTGTCTTTTTTTAACTGTTAGTACCGTTGTTTTAAATTATAAGTAATGAAAAACAATGTGTACTTACCTGACTTCTTTCAGTTCTTTAATTGGCAGTATTGCATCATTGTTCTCATATTCAATACTCAATCGACCGATTATATTCTTACGACTGTATAATAGAAATGCTTCTGGTTCTTTACAAGTTTTCCTGTCATTGCTTAATTCCAAACCTGAAATATTTATTATTTATTAAAACATAATCATTAAATGTACCTTAAAATAATTGAAATTGGATAGAACAACTAACTTATGTTTTTTTCCCTTTTGTGATTCCGTTTGATTAGTAATTTTTCAGAATAAAACACGTTTTCTAATATATTTTTTTGCAGATTTCTTGGAATCTTAGTTAGACCAAACATTTTTTAGAATTAGACACATTTAAACGTTAAAATATTTTAAATGAAAGTTCTCACCTAATGGACAACTGCAGACGTAATCATCTGGACGATTGAAGCAGAGATGCGAACAGCCACCATTATCTTCGGAGCACGGATTCGAACCGGGTGATTCTCCAAGACGAAAAGCCTTAACACCCATAACATTGGTCATTTGTTCGACTATGGGTTGCCTGTCTAATCCTTAAAAAAAAATACAGTTTCACTATGAAATTTATCATTTTATCTCATCATAATATATGAAAAGGCAACTATTTCCTTTGTTGTAGAATCCATGCTTTTACTACCCTGGTACGGTACTACCCCGGGTGAGCCAGCTGTTCATGCTGAAACCAGTAATGGCTTCAGCGTGGCTCTATCACTACAAAATGTTTGTTAAAAAGATAAAATTAAAGGTACAACAATGTCCTGTACATAAAATAAAAAAAATTCAAAGTGAAAAAATCTATAAAAAGTAATTAGTTAACTTGAATAAAAATAATAGCTAAAGAAGTTTATTTTATAATAAAATAAAATTTATAAGTATCTCCGAAAAGCCTTGATCTATTTCGACGAAACTATAACAGAGAATTTATAGAATATTTTCTGAATAGTTGTTAGTAATTTTGAATTTTGTTAAATTCCAATTACAAGTCAGATTCGTCATTTCAAACTTTGGTTATTCATATTGACGACGAATGTAACTCTCCAAATGTACCTAAATAATACTAGTATGCTCAAAATTCAAATAAAATGTATAGTCCGGTGAAGCTGTTAAGACCTTGCTAGGTCAATAGCGTAGTCAGTTCGAGGAAAAAAAATACAATAGAAGCAGAGAATATCAAGAACACAGGAATGTCGAGGAAAGAAAAAAAAAAGAGAAAATGTCCATGTTACAAACGACGCATAACGCTTTTTCATTACGTCACGATTTCTGCGAATTAACTCTAACCGCAAGTTTCGTTACGGGACTTTGTTAAAAAAATAGAAAACAAATGGCAAAATCATTTTTACAAGAATGAAGACTTAGTTTACATAATATTGCAAATATTTACCTGTGTTCTTATTAATCCTGTCTAAAGTCCGTTTGTGCATATCGGTCCAGTAGAGATGTTCTCCTAAGAGTGTTACTCCGTAAATGTGTAATATATCATTACTGTGCAATTCTCTTCTATCAGATCCGTCCATATTGCATACCTATAAACAAGCAGTATAATATTGTAGGTCTATATATTAAAATTGAAAATCTTTATACATGTAAATATAATTGATGTGTCTGTTGCTTGTCAGAACTAATTACCGAACTGGCTGAACTGATTTTTATGAGACTTTTAATGATTGGTAGAGAATAGAGGACTTTATAGAGTTCAATTTAAGATATACATCATCACGGTTTTCTATGAACGAACCAACAAAAGCATTCTCACAGTAAAGAAAGTGTGTTTTTTTATGCAATAGGAGACAAACGAACAGATGGGTAAGCTGATGTTAAGTGATCACCGCCGTCCATTGACACTAGCAACACCAAGGAAGTCGCAAGTGCGTTGCTAGCCTCTGTTTGGAAAAAGAACGAGAGGGAGGGGAGAGAGGGGGAGGGATGGGGAGAGAGAGGACACGGGCCTCCGGCACTCTCACAGACCGAACGAAACGCAACAATGCAAGCACTGTTATTTTACGTAGGTTTTCTGTGAGAGGGTGGTACTGCCCCGGACGAGCTGACCCATTCTTGCTGAAATATCTATAGCGTGGCTGTACCACTACTGATGTATAAGATTGTGGGTCTTTCTATTTTTTTTTTGTTCAAACCCAATGATATTATAAATCTATGTAATATCATTGATTCAAGCCTAATTATTCTTTTGTTAGTATCAGTGTAGAAAATTCTTAACTTACTTCGATCTTATGAGTTCTGGCATCACCCCAATACAATTTATTCGTCTCCATATCCAGTGCGATGCCATTTGGCCACATTAATTTTTCTGACACCAACAAAAGTCTTCCGCTACCGTCTAAGTTTGCTCGCTCAATCTTCGGTTTCTTCACATTCCAATCGGACCAGAACATCCAACCGGCTTCTGGATGAAGAGCAATTGCTCTTGGATCATATAGTTCATTGTGAATGATGACCTGAAAATGATTTATACTGCTATGTTGATAGGTTGACACAACCAACAGGTAGTCGTCCAGTGGTTGAATTTTTAAAATCAAATATAATATAGGTGATTTACCTTTCTAGATGTACCATCCAGACGAGCCACATTAATTGTATCTGTCACAGGATCAGTCCAGTAGATGTTTCTTGCTAACGGATCAATAGCGATGCTGTCCAGTAATCCATTACTGTGGATTACTATGGACTGTTCACTGCCATCAAGACGAGCTTTCGAAATAGTTTTTGCCTGTAAAAATCAAAAGCAGAAGTACTTTCTTCAATTCAGACCATGAGAAAACACTTATGGACATCAAAACTTTTTTTTTATATCATATAGGAGGCGAACGAACATACGGGTCACCTGTTGTTAAGCGATCACCACCGTCCATAGACACTAGCAACCTCAGAGGAGTCGCAAGTGCGTTGCCATCCTGTGTTTGGGAGAATGGAAAGAAAGGGATAGGGGAAAGGAGGGGAGGGGAAAGGGGAGGTGAGATGGGTTTCTCACTGACCGAACGAAACGCAACAATGCAAGCACTGTTACTTCACGTCGGTTTTCTGTGAGAGGGTGGTGCTACCCCGGGGCGAGTCGACCCATTCATACTGAAGTCAATAATAGCTTCAGCGTGGCTATACCACCCACTGTAGACTCTGCCACCTGTAAAACTACCACAAGTTTGGACAAACAACCTATACGTTGTAAAGAATCAGTAAGAAACTCAAATTAATTAATCTTTTTAATGTATATACTTTTATAAAAGACCGTTTTTAGAGAATGTGCAGAGAGAGATGTTATTTTCAGACATCGTCATCCTTCACTCCTCAATTCAATCCTTCACTTCACAACACACTTCAATCCTCATTGTACTAACTTTATGACATAAAAACCGGCTTGACATGGTGCTTGAACTTATAATCTGGCAAATCCGTAATGTGCTTTGGGATTTGTAACACCTATAAGCTAACGCTAAAGTTATAACTTATAAAAAATATAAAAAACTGTTATTGGTCTGAGTCTGGTAGCATGGGATGAATTTTGAACTCCGAAAATGTTGTGGAAAATTGAACTTTTGTAAGTATTTAGGACATACGTTAAATTATCGATAGAGTACTAGATTAGGGCAAAGTTAAGATACCGTATATCTGAAATTTTGCCTCTAATAGTATATTATGCAAGTGTTAAGAATCTCTCAAGATATTTCTCTGTGTTCTCATTTAAACCCACAAAATTGTGAACAATTATCTTCACTTCAGGTACAAATCTAAGGATAATGAATAAGTATATTCCTTACCAAAGTGTCAGCCCAATAAATGTACTCCGTTTTGGGGTCAAAGTCAACAGTAATGGCCCTTTTCAAATCTTTCAAGGGCAATGTATATGGTGTGTAATCAGGAGAATCTAGAGATATTTTCGATATTGCAGATTTCTGTGCGACAATAAGAAGTGACTGTGGGCTATCGTAGCATGTTGTATTACTGTTCTCTCTTAGCTTCGATCCAGTCGGACACACGCATTCGTAACCTGAGGATGATAAAGTATTTTTTGTATGTCTATTCTGTTGTAAATTGGTCGGATAGTAGCCAAAGTTTTTTTTTTTGGAACCTTGGATCTTGATTTTGTCGTTTTAATTATTTGAAAGTTGATACTTTGTGAACACCCGCAACGGCGCGTTGAAGGCTAAAGGGAAGCGAGCCTTCATCTCGATTATAAAGGAATATGGGCTTCATATCGTGGGATAGGTACCTACTTCCAGGCAGTTCAAAAATACAAAGTAAATACCTAGGAAAGTTATCCCAAGAACATATTATGCCACCCTAAAGTTTATTCACCATTCATATATCTGTAATTGTTTTTAGACAGGTTAATCAAGGCCGCATTAGCCATACAGGTTCCATACATACGAGAAAAGTAAAACATATGTGGAGTTCCTTAAATGAAAAACTTTGTTTTAGTTTTTTTTTGTCCTAATTATAATTACACGACTTTATTAGCATCTGATCCTGGCACCTGCAGTAGCCGATGGAGCCAATGCCTAATTTTGGATTAGCAGTTCATCATTAGAGAACTTGTCACACTTTTAAGCTGAGGTAGAAAATGTTCTAAAAGTTACTATTTTAAGTAAATAGTATAATCTCGAATTTTGTCGAATCTCTTGAATAATGACGTCAATTTTTCAGAGATTTCCATCTTCCGTTTTATATATTCATAAGCAATTCTATTCAAGGTCAGTTCTATTTTGGACATCGTAGCAAATAACAATAGAAGCACAGCGGTATTGCGGAAAAGCAAAGCATAGACAATGAAATGGTTCAAAATTAACACAATGTCTAGAAAGGACATTGGATCTTTATTGTTGGTGCCTATAGACTGCAGAAATATCATCAACATCGAGCTATAGTATCATCACAATTTTTTCTGCATTTGTGACTGATCCATAAGATCTTGTCACATACAACTTCAATAATGAATAGTAATACATACCTGGAGGTGTAGGAGACAAAAGACACAGATGCGAACAGCCACCGTTATTTATGTTACATGGATGATCACCACTTGGTATGTATTGCCTGCTCTCATCATATACTTTTATGTCAACAGGAACGGGGTAAGATTTAATTAGGTCTTTTATATCAGGCCCGTTTGTTGACAAGTTCCATGTGTGAATTGACCTGGAAATAATTGTACTGTTGTAGATTTCGATCATTATTCCTGTGATACCTCTCAAGCTGCAAGACATTAGCAATCGACTGCGTTGTATGCATGTCTAATTAATCTTATATATGTACTATATCTAAATAACTTCTCATATTGTACTCACCAAGTTTTCCAATCTGTCCAATATAATTTATCATTAAAAAAAGTCAGAGCATAAGGATATACTAATCCTCCTTTGATAACTCTCTTCCTTTTATCACCATTGAAGTCTATTGAGTCAACAAAGTGAAGTTTCGCATCCATCCAGTAAATTAAATCTTTGTCATAATCTACTGTTATCCCATTGGGCCATATTATGTTATCTTTAACAATGACTTTACGAGTCGCTGGGTCACCATTCATACCAGCTCTTTCAATTTTGGGAACCTCGCCCCAATCTGTCCAAAACATGAAACTGGAAATTGAAATAAATATTGTTACTCATAATGATCAATAATAATAATAACTAGGTTTTTAGGGCCTCTTCGTTTATTTGATGTCTAATCGCATTTTTCTCTGGATAAAAGGTTCAGGAAAAAAGTTTGGATCTTGTTCCCATAAACAGTACATCATCAATTTTAATACTTATTAATTTCCATTTATATCTTAGTTAATATGTATTTATGAGTGTAGAGACTGTGTAAAATAAAAAGTATATAAACATAATATCACCATAAATAATAGTATAAAGGAAAGAAATCCTTAAACATTGAAATTTTTTAAATGCTACTTTGACTGTTTATGGAAATCTCTGCGCATACATTAAAAACAAATGGAAATATAATATTAAATGTTTATGTTTGTAAAAATATGCATTGTGAAATGATAAGCCAGATCAACTTTGTTGCCCTTTCTTCTCAGTGTCTGTCTGGGTTGTTTGTCCAAACCCATGGTATTTTTGACATTCATAAGTATTTCCTAGGAGCTTAAACTGAATAAATTAAATATGATTTTGTGTCCTTAAGTGTATATACATATATTTCTTTCAGTTTTTAATTACACTGTCTTTTGCCAATCTTATATACTTCACAAAATAAAAGTACAGGTGTGACTTTTGGATATAGATAATATAACAATATATAAATTATGTTTCAATAAACAAATAAATCACATAAAATTTACCCTTCATTTGGAACCACAGCAATGGCTCTCGCCAAGTCTACCTCAGACCAGAATAGTACTTTTCTATATTTATCTTTTATACTAATAACTTCTATTTTATTTGTTTCTCCATCAGTCCAATACAATTTATCTGTGTACCAGTCTATTGCAATACCAGTTGGTGTTATTAAACCTTCTGATACTATTTTAACCTGAAAGATAAATTATGCAATAATGAAATTACATAGAATACTAAAATAATAAATAGGTATTATGACAACCTATATATATTCCACTGATGGTATAGAAACCTCTCCTCAAGAAGTGCGAGCTTATTAAGCTGAATTTTCACAAACAAACATTTCATTTATACAAATGGGTTTCCTCAGATGATCTCATTCACTATCAGCTAATAGTCCTACCAATTTGAATTACTAAATGTATACTAATTTGAAACAATTATTTTGTATGCATCAAGAATCTATACCTGATAGATTAGGTCTATATTCCATCAGATAAACAACTGATTCACTAGGACTTATAGAACAAATATGATAAATGAATTGTCTCCTGGGAATGCAGTATACATTGTGGCTTTAATACAAATCCTATGAGTTTAAATTATTATTTCTTTTATAGTGTAACTACAGGTTTGCTTATGCTTAACAATAAAAAAAGGATAGTCATTATACCATTTTATTTCAATTTATCTTCTGAAAATTATTAAATAAAATCCAATGTATTGAATAATACCCCAGAATGATATCAATAATAGAAGTGTTATCAGTAGAAAATTTACATTGCAACAACATTGAGTTCATTGTTGTTATGAATACACAAAGTTTATCTGAAGAGGTCAGTGTTTTATGAAATAGGGAGATAATGTTACAATGAATGTCTAGGATAGAAATGATAATATGCCAGGTGATTATTCTTACAATAAGGATATACAAATCACATAATGACCTTTTACATGCAGAGTTTAAATGGAATTTATCTTCTTTTGAAAAGTATTTGCTTCGTACAATGGATAGTCATTGTAGTAGAGGTGGTAAAAATTATGGACTTACAATTTTCGAAAATAAGTGTGCCCCAAAAAAGAAGTGATTGGTAAATAAATTAAATATGAGTATCATCTGTTTGGCTGCTATCTACAAATATGAATAGGATAAAATGAATTTTGCAACATTATCCCTCCAAAGAATTATATTGTCACTACCCTAATAGACATACCAAATACTCTGTACCTGTATTTAAATTGAAATGGTTATACAGTTAAACTGTTATCTATAGATAGCACATTAATCACTTTTCATTATAATTATTTTTTACATTCATAATAAAAATTCTGGTATAGGTTATTTCTTTATGAATTTGTTTTTCAAATTACTTTTCCGCACATAATTGTAACTGGGTTTTGATTACATAAATCCCTTTAGTGGGAATTATTGCAAAGGAATGCTACATAATATCATGCTATAGTTAGTGAAAAGGCTACTGGAGTAAATTGTAAAGATTGTCTTTTTTTTTGTATCATAGGAGGCAAACGAACAGATGGGTCACCTGATGTTAAGTGATCACCACCGTCCATAGCAAGTGCAAGTGCAAGCGTCGCAAGTGCGTTGCCAACCTGTATTTGGGAGGAGGAAGGGGAGGGGCAGGAAGGGAAGGAGGAAGGGGAAGGGGAGGTGGGTCTCCGGCTCTCTCACTGACCAATTGAAACGCAACAATGCAAACACTGTTATTTCACGTCGGTTTTCTGTGAGAGGGTTGTGTTTCCCCGGACGAGCCGACCCATTTTTGCTGAAAACAATAATAGCTTCAGCTTGGTTCTACCACTACCAAAATTAAATCACCACTACCAAGTTAAATTCAGTACATTTTTTTAAAGCCTATGAGACTAGTTGATGATAACCAGTTGATATGAAACTATGTTGCTGGGAACATTACAAATAGACAACTAACAGGTAGTATATATCTAGGTAAAATATATGTCACACAAATATTTTTTTGTAGGATTCACTCACAATTCTCAACATGGTGTAAAAATATATATAACTAGCCTCTGCCCGCGACTTCGTTCGCGTAGAATAGATACACTAACACCAACACTAACACGCAGCAGTTCTCAAAAGGAAAAAAATATCCTGATTTTGAAACATTTTTATCTGTGCTCCGCTCCTATTGATCTTAGCATGCTGATATATAGACTATAACCATTCTTGTAGAATGAGCTATATAACATTGAAAGAATTATTCAATTCGGACGAGTAGTTCCTGAGATTACCCCCTACAACGCCACAACATCAAAAACTTTACCTCTTTATAATATTATAGTATAGATAAAGTAGGCATAATCTAAGCAACTATTTAAAAAAGGGACTATATGTTAAGTTTACTTACTTTTTCGCCTACATAAGTATCATTAAATTTCATACACTGAATTAATTCTGCAGATTGATCCGACCAGCATACTAAGTTCTTTCGATAGTGAAAGTCAACGGCAGAACCTTGTTCTAAATCTTTTACTATAGTATTTACTTTACTGAGCTTTGATGTATTTACAATTCTTACATCTGATGCCGTTGAATAGAGTAATACTGGATTACTCGCAACAGAGATATATCCTGAAAATTGAAGGATAATATAAGAGTTCTATGAATATTAGGTTATTCTGTCAAAAGTGGTATACATGCTTATATATATACACATATATAAATATACATTAACAGAGAATAATGATAAATCTAATGGTGACCATCATAAGATAAAGGTTAATCAATAGACCAATTAATTACTGCTTTATAGGTATAATAATGCCTGTTCACATGGATCAATGGAAATTCTATCTACAATCTATTGATAATGTATATTTTATCAATGTCTATAATATTTAATAGGGTAGGGTAATAATAATACATTATATAACCAGCCAGACACAATAGCCACTCCGCTTTTAGTGTGCACTTATAAATTACCCATCTATTGCTATGATAAGATGTCATTATAGGTTTAAGTACACCATAGACTCAAAGAGACTAGTAAATATAAGGAATATTACTTGAAGTAGTCCGGTGAAGCTGTTCAGACCTTGCTAGGTCGATAGCGTAGTCAGTTTGAAAAAAAAATAGTACTTGGAACTATATATGTTTAGAACAACAAGAAAATGCTATAATTCCATTTTATTAAGTACTAGCCTCAGCCCACAATTTCGTTCGCATGGAATAGATACTTTGAGCTAACATTGACACGCAGCCGAAGCTCTCAAGAGGAAAAAGCCAGATTTCTAAACATTCTTTATTCCTATTGGTCTTAGTAAAATGATATATAGCCTATAACCATCCTCGATAAAGTAGTTATATAACACTGAAAGAATTTTTCAAATCATACTAGTAGTTTTTTACCCTCTACAACATCACTAACTTTACCTTTTTATAATATTAGTATAGATAATTTATAAGAATGTATTTATAACTATTCACCAATTATATATTTAATCAAAAACAAAAAAACCTGAGAATTACTCTTTATTATTTAACATTTAATTTTGATATTTACATGTGTATTCCAATTTTTTTTTATTATAATACTGTGAGTAATTATTAGTAATACAGACCAAAAATAACACTGTAAAAATGTCTAAGGAACCAGACTTATTTAAGTGGTTTTGAAAGTTACATTTGAATGCATAATAATGTAGTAGATTTATTATGAAGTTAGCTAAACACTATTTATGAAACAATATGGAATCAAATTACAAGAAATAAACAATATTTAAAAGCATATAGCAAAAGCTCTAGGATAACTACTCTTTTACTTACAAATTTAATAATTATCAATAGTCTCATAATTATTAGAGAACTAAAGAATTAATACATTATAGATTTAGAAGAAAGTTTATTTACAAAGTGAAAACTCAGGCTTGATTATATTGTTAGTCTGATAACCATGAGAGCTTTACAATGTTTATATTATAGAAAATTAGAAGGAATGTAAATTTATGAAGATGCAACTTTGTTATTGTTTATTATACTGTAAGTTTTTTTAATTTCTGATTACTACCTAGTGATAGTTGTTTTTATGAAGTATGAACTTTTCTTTGACCGTGTATTAGGTGGCTAGAATATCGACAAAAATTAGTTTTACAATTGAATACCTACCTTTTAACTGTAGGAACATTAACAAACAAAACACATTAATTATATTCTGTATTATTTTGTCCGCTTGAAGTATTCTTCGACGCTTCGTCATAATGAAAACAAATGGACTATTACGATGTGCTCTTTCATCTGTTTATTTTCCTAATGTCACACTTAAACTAACATGGTCAAAGGCACCGGTTGAAAACAACTAGTTCCGTCTCTTAGATTCATTTTCAACAATTTACGTCAAAACTATTCTATATTTATTAGTTCAAAGAATTTTGTAATTTTGAGATCAAATAACAAAGATAAAAAATCGTGTTTCGAGTTTACGACGCGCACGCGACTTATTTGGGACGTTTCGTTTCATCTGTTTTGAGCTTTCAAGGAATAAGCGAATGAGTAACTTTTTAATGTGTTCAATAAATCTTTGGCTATTTTTGTATGAAAATATTATAAAATAAAAATGAATACATTAACCGATGATTCATAAATTAATAATAATATTTTTTACTATACCCTTATGATCTAAGTGTCTTTATCCAACGCATGATAAAAATGCTTAGTATAAATGTAAATGTCAGGCTGGAAAGAAAAAAAACAAAAAAAAAGATGTATCTCAAAAAAGAAACGGACGGTCTTAACCCAATATTTAAAAAATTTAAAAAAAGTACCGACTTCGAAAACCAGTAAGGGACTAAAAAGTGAAAAATAACTAAATTATTAAATCAACTAAATAAAATAATGATATGTACGCTACCTACCTAATAATATATTCGAAGTCAATATCAACCTAAATTCATATCATCTACATACAAAGTTTGGGTCCACTCTCGTGTCCCGCCATGTTTATCTGTATAGTATGCATATTCTATTACCTGCAACAAATTTGAAATGTAGGTTGGTATCGACTTCAAATATAGTGCCTTCTTGGTTTTCCATATCGAAGTCAGTTAATTTTTTTTTGTTAATACATTTTTTTTTCTATATTTGGTTCCCATAAATGTATCTGGTTTCTATTGGCATAATAAAATTATTGAAATTGGTTCAAAGTTGACAAAAATACATAGAGATGAGGTGGGTGAAAATCAAATAAACGATATTTCACTCCCTTAGGGATTGAAAATTTTCTTCAAATTTATGTGGGACAACCTCTAAGTATAACCATTTCAAATAAAAAAAATATCATTAAAATTGGTTCACAATTGACGAAAATATCGATTAACATTCATACAAAAATACATACAACCGAACATAGTAACCTCCTCTTTTTTCGAATTCGCTTAAAAATTCGATTAATAACTAGAATAAATATGTATGTATCTATCGGTTATAATATTAACAATAATTTATTTTATTATGTGTAGATTTTTTATTAATGACGTGTATGGAGAAACTATTGTAAAATAGAGCACAGTACATTTTTTGGTCTAAGATTATTTTTCAGGAAATTTGGAGCTGCGCAACAAACACCGTGGACGTCCGAAGACTAGTTGACAATGAAGATTTAAAGGTGATTGTGGAAGCGGATGCTTCGGAGGAGCTGTGGTTGTTATGTGTCCTCCACCTTCCATACTCCCCAGACTTCGCTGCTACAGATTACCACTTTTTCGAAATCTGGACCAATTCATGAAAGGATAAAAAATTCAATTCGGATGAGACAGTTCAAATCGCCTTCAAAGATTTTGATTCTCGCTCTCACATATTTTTAGCAATGATATATCTATAAAATGGTGAAAGTGCATAGATAATAATAGAATGATAACTTTGATTGATTAAATATATCATTTCATTGTTTCTTTGGTTTTATTATTTCCATATAACACACTAATTTCATTTATAAAGATCTATATGTAAGTATAATATAAAAAAGTCGAGGTAATAAGAACTACTGGCAGAAGGGAAAACTCAAAACGATGAAATAACTGTGTCTTTATTTGAATTTGTAACTTAACAATTACCTTGATATAAATCAGCAGCGGAAGAACATTTCCTGCCTCTGTTTCTCCTAAAATTAGATATATTATGCCCTATTTTTATATTTAGTTCCATTAGTCTGTAAACTTTACTAAAACTGTGGAATTAAAAAAATGTAAAGCGCTAACAAACGGGGACGTGAAAATATTTTTATATAATATTTATGCATACGGTTGGGAATGTGTACACACAGTAGATTGGTTAATATCGGCTAAACAATTTTGGTCTATGATAAGCGCACGTGTGGCACAAAATCATAATATTTAAGCGGTATTTGTGAAATAAGCACTAACCATTTCAGTGCATGGCTTCCGTAATGATCGCCAGCTTGATGAAACATTTGTGGGCAGGACGCAATGCATAGCACACATTTGACTACGTGACTGTTGTATAATAACTAACTACGGTTATGCTTGTACATATATACATATGGGTCTTTTCGTATATATCGAAAGGATTTTGTGGAGGTATGACGTCAATCATAGATTATGTCTCCTTTGACATATAATTGATCAGTCACTCAAGACCAAATCAAGTGTAAATAATAAAAGCGTTTACTGAACTACGTATTTTATTTTTACAAAAAGGTACAATTACAGATGACAGATTGAGATTATTTGCGTAACAAAACTATTATCACATAATAAATTTGAAATCCAATTGCAAATTGTACACAACACTATTATTTTTAACAATAACCACAGTTAGCCTAGTGTGATGACAAAATTAATATTAGGGATACATAACTATCATGCTAGACGTCTATGTTTCTAATATGTCTCTTAAATTTTTTAAAGTTTTCATTGAATATATCTTTAGAGACTTAATGCTAGACTTTTTGTTTTGTATCAAGTGACATAGTTTGTGTAGGGATGATATAATTTTAAATTATACTATAAAAAATCTATAATTTTGCAAAATCAATGCTGGAAGTTTTTTTTACAACAATATAGTAATAATAAAACTCAGATTTTTAATTTGACTATACGGCTAATTTTAACTCTGTTTAGTTAAATTAAATCTGTCTGTCTGTCTGTTCGCGATGAACTCAAAAACTACAGAACAGATTTTCATGCGGTTTTCACCAGTAGATAAAGTAATTCGATAAATTCTTGAGCAAAGTTTAAAAATACAATTTATCATGATTTTTTTTTGTTGTCAGGGCAGGATAATGTCCGCCAGAAGCAATTGCTCAAGGCGAGGTTGTTTTGACGATGTCTTTTGAAATTGGCAATGCCTTTAACACCTTACTCTGGGCCAGCATTAGAGAGGCACTCCGATATCATGGACTGCCATCCTACCACCGCCGCATAGTCGGGGCGTACCTCTCAGGGAGGTACGTGAGTTTCACAATTCAACGAGGAACATTGGGTCGGCGAGACATAGTGTCTGGTGTTCCACAGAGATCAGTCCTGAACCCTCTCCTGTGGAACATCGGATACGACTGGGTGTTGCGCGGTGCTCTCTTCCTTATCTATTACGCGGATGATACATTGGTGCTGAACCGGGAGAAGTCGCACCGCGAGGCCGTGATGCTCGCTACGGCGGGAGTCGCTCAGGTTGTTGATCCGGCGTCTGGGATTAAAGGTGGCATTACACAAATCCGAGGCCTTGTTCTAACATGGGCCTCGAAATACGCTATCTCGCGGATTCCAGTTTATTGTAGGAGGCGACTCCATCGGTGTCGGGTCGAGTATGAGATATCTCGGTATCTTCCTTGATAGCCAATGGACGTTTGAGGAACACTTCCGTCAGCTGATCCCCCGTTTAATAGACACAACAAATGCGCTCGCCCGCCTACTGCCCAACTTGAGAGGTTTTAACTCCACCTGCCGGAACCTGTACCTGGGGATCGTGCGATCAATGACTCTCTTTGGGGCCCCTATATGATCTGACAAACAATAAAATTGTTCAACTACGTAAACCGCAAAGTGCAAAGCGCAAAAAAAATGACCGTCAGAATCATATACGGATATCGCACGATCTTTTACGAGGCGGCCTGCCTACTTGCTGGATCACCACCTTGGGACCTGGAAGTGAGAGCCCATGCGTCCTTATACCGATGACGCGTGGAGGCGCTGGAACAAGAACGGAGTCTCGCAGCTCGGAAAATCAAAGCATTGAGGTCTCATCTCCACCAGGTCCTAGTGGTCGATGAATAGTGTCGCCGACTTGAGCGACCGAGCTCGGGTGTGGCAACGATAGAAACCGTTCGGCCAGTTATAGTTGATTGGCTCATCAGACGACACGGCACCCTAGACTTCCGGCTGACGAATGTGCTCTCGGGACATGGCTGCTTCGGGAGTTATTTGTGTCGCATAGGTTGGGAGCAAATGGCAGAGTGCCATCACTGTGGTTGCGTGAGGGACACTGCTCAGCACACGCTCGCTGAATGTCCCGCCTGGAATGAGCCACGCCACGAGCTCATCACGCCCATTGGTTCGGATCTCTCGCTCTCAATCGTCATTCGTAAGATGATTGAGAGTGAGGCGGGGTGGAACTCTGTCACTTCCTACTGTGAGAAAGTAATGCTTGCTAAGGAAGCGGCGAAGAGAGAGAGGGAACAGACCACTGGGCTCATCTGCAGCAGTCAACGAACCACGCGGTGGCTACGGGTTGGTGATTACCTACGGCTGCTGTAGTGAGGGCCTGCCCCGAGCGATAGACACGTGTATGTTCGTCACCCTGGCAACTCTAACACAGGCCGACGTGGTTAAGGCGCATTAGTGTTCAGTGCGCCTCCCATCAGTTCGTCAGGGAGGGTCAATAGTCTCTCTTTAGACCACGAATCGGGGCCCTTATCAGGGGTCAACATCGTTCCTGCCCACCCGGCTAAATGGTGCAAGAAGAACACCGAGGGGGCTTAGTCTGTAGAAATCTGACATTCTCACCTAGGCTGCCCGGCTAGGTATAGAATTCCAAGAGGATTCCCCCGCGAAAAAAAAGGTCAATGTCCGCTGGGCCCGCTAGTTTACTTATATGATGCACACATTACATTGCACCGATGCGAAGCTGGAGTAGATTGCTAGATTTAACAAAAAAAATAGTCATCTTTATGGCACTAGACTACAAATAAAATCTATTTTTTCTTCAAATTATCGATAAATATAATGAACATCTCTCAAAGCTATACGAAATACAGAGTATGTTGAAAAAATTGTGGGCCCTTTCATTCATAAGGTGATTTAGCGTTGTGGATGCTATTACACAGATGGGAGGAAGGTAATGGAGTGCCGAGCACTCATTATTTGTAAAGACCCGAATTAAATTGCCCCTTGAATAAAATGATACGAGGTCGGTATCATGGAACCTTCTTTGGCCTACTTGTTATAATTATTGTGTGAAGATAAATGTAATAAAATTAGTTTGTTTATAGTAACATTCTAAATTTTCGAAATTGGAATGAGTTGGTATATATGTGTGTATAAGTATAAAAAAAAACATTAAAAAAATTACATAATTTACAACTGTTAAGGTAAATTTACATTCATTACATTATTCACGTATTATGAAGGAAAAAAAACAAAACAATATTTATTTGTGCAGTACGATACAACAATATAAGTAATACAATACTTATGGTGTATAGTGTGTATAGATACTATATAAACTTTTGGGGTGTAAGAGGTGTCGACTAACATCATAAAACTTCAGACACCCAAGGTAACCTCACCTGAACGTGGTGCACCCTGCTGAATAACGAACGGGGTAATGGCGAAAGCGGGGTGGTAGGGCTTTACAGCCCGACTGGGTCGCAACCACCATGTATATGGCGAAAAATCCCGTAATAGTGACTCGCTTCTGCGCGTCGCGTTTCGGGATCAGCCTGTGCATATCCAGCTTTTTGCAGGCCGGAATGATAGTGGCGACCGGCGATGGATAGTGTGTCACTCGGTGGTCGCTATTGATTGTACTGTGCTTACCATTAAGTATAGTGCAGTCATTTTGCCGTGCTACTATAAAAAAAAAAAAAAAATAAACTAGGTGACTGTTTAGTCAGTAGCAATACGTACGAAGGACACTCTACACTCGATTCTCGTTCTAAATCAATTAAAAAAATAAGTGCTTCATATTTGACTTCATTATCTAGAAAAATACAAAAATTTTACACAATTCTCTATACGTCTATGTTGAAGCACAGTGTCTATGAACGTCGGGTGATTTCACTTTCATTTAATACGCGGTGCATTTAATACGTAAGTACCCAAACTTTTTTAAGGCAAATATTCAATGCGCATTTAACTTTCTTGTAACAACACGGTGTTTGTTGTTCTACCTTTTAATCTGCATTATTTGTTTTTAACGTTTTTATATGAATAGTGTTTGAATTTTCACCAGCTACACTTTTTTGTTTTGGATCTTTATTTATAGTAAATCAGCGCTACAGAATTGCCTTCTATTACAATATGTATCGGAATTGAGTTGATAGATATTAGACATTTACATTTTTATATATCTCAACTATTTCATTGTTTACCTTCCTTATAAACTTGGCTTAAAAAGACTAAATCATATATAATCGTAATATTATAGTTATTTATTGAATCGATTTCAAGCCCCTTACACACATTAATAGCGGAACGAATTCATTAATTTATTTAGAGAGGCTCAATAAACAAGGTAATGGCCGTTGACGAAATGAATAACAATCACAAAAGATAGCCTGTTACAGCCGTTTTAAATGGCTCCGTTATATTCCATTAAATGGATAATGAAATTAATTTGCTTCATTAAATTTACATATTTCGTCAATGAATGGATGATTCCTCAGCTATTTCGACCTAATATACGTTAATTAATTAGGATCCGTTGAGATATATTGTATTAAGGGATACCGTTTTCGTTTTGTTGAAGTACTAATTTTATAAAAAAAATATTTCTGCAAGCAATCTTTTAGATTATTACTGACATTGTCGAGGTAATAATATTGTAAGTGCCGAATAATTATTTTATTATCTCAACAATATGGCGGCTCTCTTCTTAGAGCGTTCCAGAAAATTCCTGCGGCATCTCAGAATACATGCTCCGTGGTATTATTTTCAATTCATTTCATTTATGCGATAACCGAACTATATTACGTAAAACATCATAAATTTTACAAGATATAGAATCAAATAACACAAAATTTTGAATCAAATATAAAATTTACTACATGACAGACTAAGATCTCACCAAAAACTACGAAGTTCTACTTTTTGATGCGTTTAAAAAAAATTTGATTCTGCATTTTTAAGATGCGCGCACACACTGACACCAGTAGGCGACACCATGAAGTTGGTTGGTAATTAATTGTATGTTGTTATCCTGAGAGCTGATAACTTATGGATATTCAAGTTAGTTTAACAAATATATTTGAATCTACAACACTTATTCTTCTATATCAGTGGAAATAAAAAATATATAATATATATTCATACATACTCATAAATGTGTATTTGTATGTCATTTTAATTTACATGTGGCGCGAAAGAAATTTGTTATGAGTACTCGTGTAAAAGTGTTTTTTTTTTAACTGTAGATTTATAAAAGTAGGTTTATTGATTTAAGTTTAATTATCACTATGTACACTTTTTTATTTACCTTATAAATAGTTATTTGATAAATATTTCATTGTACTTCCCTTTATTATCATACCTGATTCTGTATACAGATATGTATGTAAATGATTAATTTGAAAGTCTTTTAAAGTTATTATATTTTTTAAATTAAAACGTTATTCATTGTATTTACTATCGTTTTTAAGTTAAAAAAGTATAACTTCTAAAGTGCATATATAAGTACACACATACGTTTTTTATTACATTTTCTTTATTTTTCACAAATAAAATGTAATAACAGCTTTAACTTATTACTAACTATACATATGGCTACACCTGTAGGTAAAATAAAAGACCGTTTGTGTTAAAACAAATTTCTTTCTTACTTTAACAGATAAAAATCAAAAAGACTTATGTAACACTAATACTTACTACACTTACACTTAAAAATTCTGTAGTTTTTGTCCATCCGACGATTTCTTCCTTCTGATTTCTCTGCGGTTTATGTACCTTTCAATGAAGGAGGTTAGAAAATTTTGGATGGTTGAAGTCATTGCTTAAACGATTTGACAAAATTAGAGACGAGATAATTTTAGAACTTATATATTATTATTATTATATTAAATTATATATTATTCCCACGGCCAATGAGTCATTCTTTTGTTTATTTGTACGGATTGTATGCAGGGTATAACAATTTATTATAGGGCGAGCTTGATTGATTAGTATGTTGCGCTACAATTTAGTATAATGTATATATGTAGAATTAAATAATTAATGTATAACTGAAATTATCTGGATTAATACAAAGTGTTAACCACTCGAGCGTTATATCCGCGTGAATATGAATTTAAATGGGAATGAATATAAAATGTACGCATTTGTCATAATCGTAATGATTTCCGCTGGTTGGGAGTCACGCGTTCCTTCCGGATGTGAACAATTGAACCGAATTCCGATTATATTATGCATCGTTATTAAATCTATCTGCTTATTTATGGTGTCTTGATCATTAAATTTATTATATATATATATATATATATATATACATATATATATATACATATATATATATATATAATATCATAGGGGCAAACGCACAGGATGGTCACCTGATATTAAGAGATCGCCAGCGTCCATAGACACCAGCAACACCAGATGAGTCGAAAGTCCGTTGCGATCCTGTGTTGCGGGGAAAGGGGGAGGAAGGGAAGGAAGAGGAGGGCGGTGGATCTCTGGCGCTCTCACTGACCGAACGAAATGCAACAATCCAAGAACTGTTACTTCACCTCGATTTTCTGTATTTCGGATGGTACTACCCCGGGCCAACCGATCTATTCATGCTGAAATATCGTTCTTCATTTTGTGTAGTTGTCTGCTTAACTTATAATATTTTTATAAGAATCTTTTGATTGATCTTTCTTATAAAAGTATACTTCGTTATAAACTAGAAGTATTGTATTAAAAACAAAAGTCTCAGATCAGGGACAAGGTGGCGCCTCTACACTTTGTCTTTAACATAAGCGGTTTATATCTTACTAGCCTCTGCCCGTGACTTCGTTCGCGTGGAACAGTTATTTTGGGCTAAAAAACCCCGAGTTTGAAATATTTTTCATTGGTGCTCCGCTCCTATTGGTCTTAACGTGATGATATATAGCCTATAACTATTCTCGATAAATAAGCTATATAACATCTAAAGATTTTTTCAAATCGAACCAGTAGTTTCTGAGATTAACCCCTACAACTTCACAAGTCATAAACTCACCAATGACAAATATTTTAAAATCGGGGTTTTTCCTCTTGAGAGCTTTCGCTGCATATAAGCGTTAGCCCAAAGTAACTATTCCACGCGAACGAAGTCGCGGGCAAAAGTGGTATGTGATATTTTAATATAGTTGTTAAAATGTTACATTTTTATTTTTGGTGAAAATAAAGTATAAACCAAAAAACAAAGCTTCATAGCAAAATATTAGGAAAGTAAAGATGAGAAACATTAGAGACTTCTCTGGGGTGGTACTTTGATTAGACAATATTAAACGTTATATACTGATAATGTTATCACTATGAATTGCTCTCAGTAACAGAATTCACGTGAAGAGCAATTATTAGGTAATCTTATTAAGTGAAAGGTTCTTTTTTGGGTAATCGAGATTGAGCGCAGTACAGACTTTCGGATTTATCAGTAAAGTATATGAAACAAAATACATATAGGGTATTCTACGCCAAATCGGATGATTTAAAAAAAATAAATTTATTTATCCCATTTTTAGATATGTATTAATATCACTCAAAATAGCTCTATCGCATAAAAAGGCAAAAGATAAGGTAACTATATAGAAACGCATTCAATCTCATTCTCCTACAGCCTAAAACCTATATCAGGTGACTGTTTATACAGTAGCAATATTTATAGAGTACACTCAATACTCGATTCTCATTATAAATACATAATAAATAGGTGCTTAATATTTTACTTAATTATCTAGAAAAATACAAAAAATATTCAAAATCCTCTACGCGTATATGTTAAAACACAGTGTCAATGTCCGTCGTGTAATTTCATTTACATTTGGAAGAAAACGTGGAAACGTTAGGAACAAAAAAGGATTTACTGCCCGTTTTGTTATCAAAAGTTATTAACTCCGGGTAGCCCATTGTAGCTTTTGGTACCGGTCATTGCACTCAGGTTTATTGTTTTGTTTACACGTTTGTAGTTATACTTTTGAAAGTCTTAAAAGAAACTTTAACTTAGGTTTTCTTGGTCGTTTATTAGTATTTCTTTGAATATTATTATTTTATCTATTAAATGTTACCATGAAGTGTCATATCCTAGAATAATGCGAATGTGTAACCTATCTCCTGGTATATAACTTTATAGCTATTTCATTCTCGTTTCACAAAATCCAATTCACACCGTCTTCAAAGAAATTTCAACTTAAAAAGAAAAAACAGTAATAAGCAACGACGTGTAGAAGAAGCCTTACAACAATGGCTCGACTATTAGACAACTGGATACACCATCGCATTACAGATAATGGTTAATTAAAATATCTATGGAGTGGAGCGGCGTTGCGCGGTGTATGTATCCGGACATTCCGAACTGAAATCGTTTTGGCGAATGGAGCAATGAAAGAGTAAACGAGGTGTGCATTGAATGAAACTGGTGCGTAATGCGTATTATGTAAATGCGGTCTACATTGTTTATTAAAATATATTCCTACTGAATCCGTTGGCAAAATTCGATTCAATTTAGATGTTTATATTAAATGAATACAACTTTTGTAATTATACTAATTATTCATTAGCTTAGTTATAGTTAGTAATCCTTAACAGTGGATAATATATTTAAAACAATATCATGCACAGTTAATTCTATTTCTTATATTTTTCATTTAATAACACACATTTATAAATAAAAGGTACGATATGACAATCTACAGTACCGCCAAAAGTTTGTATCTCAATTTTTATTTTTAATCAACTTAAATATAATTACGGTGAGCTAGTAACTCTCTTTTATATTGTCTCATTTCCAGAAAATCCTCACGCATTTGAACCGAAATGGTCTCTGACGGTCCGGTTCCAGAGAGGGTTTTCCTACGAACGCTCTGATTGTGGAATGAGCTTCCTGTTGAGGTTTTTCCTTGGGACTACAGTATGGAGTTCTTCAAGGGGAAAATTAATAGACTATTTAAAGGTCGGCGACGTGCATGTATCAACTCTAATGTTGCATGCGCCTATGAGCTGTGTTGACTGCTTAACATCAGGCAGCCCGTATGCTGGTTTGCTGCCGTCGTAGTATTTAAATTCCAGTATATATAAGCTAACAGCTAACTGGTTGTTGTGACTACCGATCACTAGGTGGTCATGTCCAGTGCAGTCATGTAGTCATGTTATGATAAAACATAGGTAGTACATTCTCCATCTCTTGATAACCATTTACGGGTATCGACATAAAAATCTAAATTTGAAGCTAAAGTATCTAAATAATATCAAATTAAATTTACGTCAGTCACTTGGGTAAAGATTAATGCACTTAAATGTAACTTGCGTTCTCTGTTACAAAGATTTTCTATATAACAATTCTTTATTCTATTTCAGCAAATACATACCTACTCCAGTGATTCTCTGAAAGGTTCTGTACTGGAGTGAGGCTTTTCTAAATAAAATTGAGCTTGTTATAGTTCTCGGCAAGGGTTTATTTTAGTCTATTTCAAAATAGATAAATTTCTTTGTAAACGTAATCAAGAATAATTTAAGTTTTTAAGGGCTATTAATGTACTATTAAGATATAATGAGATAATTATAAGTTAAATTCTAAATCGAATTCTATTTCTTTTTCTTTATCTTATTTTAAAGAATAAAGTTTTGATTTAATTTTTTTTATATTGATTTACAGCTACATTTACTTGATTTTTGTGTAAGATAACTCATAACGTATATTATTGTATCGTTTCTTTATTATTTAAAAATATTTTTTATATTTATTATTTAAAAGGATTAAAAAAAATTAAAAAGTAAAATATATAAATCACAAAAGTTATTTCAATTGTTTTTATCTAAATAGTTAATCCTGGTGACTTTGAACTTATGGAATTACTTTCGTTGTATCATGAGAACTGCGTGTTTTTTCTGTACTATGTATATAATTTTGTCTGTCTAACGATCTCATGTCTTTTTTAAATCCGCTTTCGTAATTATTACTTCGTACCTGTGACCCTGTTATTAATTTAAAGTTATCTTTCTGAAATGTCATAAAGTCACAGGAGCCGTGTTATGTGTTTTTACTTACGTCTACGAGCTTTAAGAAAATCGGGTGCTATAGAGAAGAAAAAAGGGGCTATGCTATTTCAGATTCGTCTATCCATATATATAAATGAAAATACCCTCAAAGATTTCAATATTGTAAAGTAGTACTCACTTTAACAGTCGATAGTTTTCAGGCATTTTTTTGTAGTCACTTGTTTTTGGAATGTGAAGCGATCGCCTCAACTCTATGGCGGTAGAAAGCTACAGAGATTTAATATACGTGAATAATAAATCGAAATCAATTGTTGAATGCCTGTAAGCGCACCACTTTAGTACGACTGCGCTAATTTGGATATATATATATATATTTTATTGAAGCACGACATAGTGACTACACTACGCCTGATGTTAAGCATAGTACAATCCAAAAACATCGACAACCACCGAGAGACAGATTATCCATCGCCGGTCGCCGCTGTCATGCCGGCCATAATGACGAGTCACCCGGTACTGGATATGCACAGGTTGATCCCGAAACGCGACGCGCAGAATCGAGTCACTATCACGGGTTTTTCGCCATATACATGGTGGTTGCGACCCAGTCGGGCTGTAAAACTCTACCAATCCGCTTTCGCCATTGCCTCGTTCGTTATTCAGCAGGGTGCACCACGTGCAGGTGAGGTTGGCTTGGGTGTCTCAAGTCTTAAGATGTTACGCGACACCCCTTACACCCCAAAAATATATTTTTTTAGTTGTGTTTATAATTGTTAAATCGAGGTTGGTATGAAAGAAACTATATGAAAAGTCGTAGGAAAACCTTATAAATTAAGATTAAAGATCTTCATATAATAAGTAAGATTGACATTTAATTGCTCAATCGCCCTACTATTTGATTATATGACCGTTCTATAAAAGAAAAAAAAATGGTATTGTTTTCCTCATAAGCGTAAGAGAAAAGCTTTACGAAGCGGAAGCAGACAGCTAGTTTATATGTAGAGAATAGCGGAAGTTGTCCTACTTTGATAATATAAAAAAATTCCGAAACTCAACCGTAGCGCCACTTACCAGGTTCAGATGTGAATCTAAATTATACTTGAATCCAACTGAACACAGATAAAAATTAAATAATAATAAATCTGTCCGTGATATATATACATATATAGATTTTGATTACATTTTTGTCTGTGATATGAGTATAAAGATATCTCCTTGCAAAATAATATTACTCTAGATAAAAGTGCACAATATTACATGAAGCAACAGTTCTTGTAAAAACACACCACAATGTATCACTCGTAATGTGACAGTATTGCCTCAGGAGGTTCGCGTGAACTTCTGGTAGCGTCTGGAGTTGAAATTAGAGTGGAACTTTCTGTTGTAACCCATTCGTGGAAACTTCGATAATATCGTTCGACTTCGCTGTCGAAATTGGCGAAATCTAAGATTGAGTGACTTTTAGATTCCTAATCAACTTGACCGTTGATATTTCTAATTCTAGTAAAATTAGTGTAACTGACACGTAAATTTAGTAGGTGGATAATAGTTTTAAATAACAAAAAAATATGTTGTTGGGATTGTATTATGTTATTATCCTGTGCTCCTACTATTGACCTGTACTTAATGACTTCATTTGTTCTGAATTGTTATTGACTCGCTGTGGTTAGCGAACCATAACGATTTGTTTACTATTGACCATATATTTCTCTTTGATGTCTTAAAAGACAGCCGACAAATGTAGTCCGGAGAAGCTGTAAAGATCTATCAGGCCAATAGCATAGTCTGTTAAAAAAGGCACGTGGCATTTTTCCTTTAATCTTTGAACCATTCACATCTATAGATCAGTAATAGATTGATGTAGGCGCCACTTCGCGGAAATCTATATTTTTAATAGTAGAGTGGACGTTACTTTACATTTCCGTTTGATTTACAAAATTTGTATAAACTTTAATAAATTTAGCTATTATTTCTCGTAAGTCCTAGTAATCTGGTAAATCGTAGTGATCAAGTAGTTTGGCCAGTGACATATCAATATCTCTGTAGGTTTAAACTTCGGTATATTCCAACGTATTTTTCAGAATTACATTGCTAATTGAAATTAGTGACATTACCGGTTGACGCTGAAGGAAACCATCGTGAGGAGGAATGTAGTTCGGTGAAGCTGTTAAGACCTTGCTGGGTCAATAGCGTAGACATTTCGAAAAAAAAAACCATCGTTAGGAAATCTGAACCTGAGAAACGTTCTAGTACCGTATGTGTATTTTATTATTCAGTTTGAATTATCAGCAAAGAAATAACCTTTTAATAATATTTTAATATTTTCAAGATTAGGCGAACAACACTTTAATTTCCGTCAAGGAAGTAAAATGTGAAACTCACTATGAGAAATATTGTTATTAAGAAGAAATAAAATATCCAACTGCGAATTCCTCTTGTTTTAAGTAACATCATACTTAAAAGATTTTATGACATATGTTAAAATCCATCAGTCTCTTTATATATATTCCTCGTCCAATAATATACACATACATTCTAGCCCTTTTTTACGGAGTCGAATAATAATGGTAAATTAATATACGAATAAAATAAGCGATAGGTGTATGCTAGGGATTTAAAAATTAATTACAGTTTCACGCCAATATTCAGTAACAAACAGAGACGTATCTACCGCCGTATCAGCAGAGTTAATGGTACGCGACCCCCGAGTTACAGGGGCTCCGGTGTGTGTAAGCAAATATTTGTAAAATGTTACACAAAGTCTCAAAATCAAAAATATTTTATTTACTTAAGGCCCTGAAAAGGCACTTAGGAGAGTCAAAACTACAACCAGTTCAAACAAACAATCCAGACTTCGAGAAGAACCAAGAAGGAACTGGATCTGTTTTATACTTTTTATTACAGATAACATATTTATACGAATATATATAGTTATAGATATAGATAGTTACATTCATTTTCGGCGGATGCACAGAAAGGGGCGTCATTTCCCTATGTCACCATCGTTCACATTTGCTCCACCCTATCGAAATCTATAAATAAGGGGCTGGTAATGAATATACAATATTAAGTTCTAGTTAACTCTTGATTATACATCGTCGATATAATTCAGCAGAAACATTCCCCACTCTCTGAAATTACGATAATGGGCCCCTTTAAATGTAGCTACCTCACTGGTGACAACGCTACACGGTTGACCTGCGGTAAATGGATTAGGCAGGTAACAAAGCACCACAATACAATTTTCCGCTCGGTTGAGAGTGTTGTACAGTAGAGTCGCGTGCATTTGTCCTATTATATGAATGAAACTGAGAACATTTTGTAAAGGGATTTAGTGATAATAACACTAGTGATAAGTTTTTAAAATAGGAGACCGCATTTTGGGCGTTTAAAATTAGAAAATTGCAAATAGAAACTACGACTGTTCCTCTTTATACGTCCGTTTGGGTTACTTATGAAAAATATTCACTAAAATGTTCTTTCACTTACTTCTAAATTGATATTCTTAGATTCTTAACTTAAACAAAAAAAAAAAAATAAACACATTTCCACACTCATATTATAAATGCAAAAGATAATCTGTCTGTCTTTTATTTTTTCAGAACAAATATCTATTTGGATAGCAAAAAATATGGCAAAAGCGTTAACATAAGTCCAAAAAAGGCACAGGATTTTTCACCTGCTTATACAACAAGCTTATAAATGAAAGAAGGTTTTTATATGAAAATCATAGTGGCTGAATTACCTATACCCAACTTAATCTCGATTAAGCTGAAATTCTCGATCAAGAATTCGCTTACAGGATGTAGTAAACTCATCAAAAAATTTAATGAAGCCTTTAAATACACTAACACACACGGTGTATACTTTTTTTAGCTATGCATACAATTCCATTGATACTTACATCAATTTTGTTTAAAACATACGTATGTTTTATCCATAAAACTTGCAACATTAATATTTCTTGGTATTTAATGTTCATATAGCGTCGTTAAAATAACAATAAATCTATCTTATTTTAAATTATTTTCAATTTGTTTGAGTGCAAAAGTCATGTAGGAGTAATGTAAATCTTCGTATTCGCATAACTTTAAATACTTTAAGAAAGTTGATATTTATTGGACGTGAATGAAAATTGGAAACAAATGTTAATGAAACGAAAAAATAAAATAAATTGAAATCTAATTCAAAGTCCGTTATTGAAAAGTTCCTATTCTTGAGTACGGAAGTTGAGACTCAATGTCTTTTGTGAATCACCTTTCAGGCTGGAATAAATCAAAGTGTCGACATACGCGCGTCTAAATATCGCACTGTTTTCTATGAAACGATATGTTTGTTGTTGACTACCTTATACCTACGACTGTGTATGCGTTACTATCTTGACAAAAATATATTTTCTTTACAGAGGAAAGAACAACATTTCTTTAGTCTTTTGTAGTACTTATGAAAATCATAGTTATTTAAAACTTTAAACTTTCTATTAAACGGAAATACCGACATGTTTTTTCTTTTTAATAAGGTTCAAGTGTCTGAGACGTAAAACTAAACATTCAATTAAAATCTCTTCAGTAGTTTATGCGTGATGCGCGTTCTTTGGTAAACCGCTACAGTTTCATTTACATATAAATGAAGTAATAGATAGATATTACAATAATATGTGTATAATAAATAGATATTATAATAATATAATTATAATACATTTTTTTCCTTTAATTTTTTGCAACTAATTTTCTAGTAGATTATTACTATAATTGCGATAATTTTGATATTCTAAAGAGAGGGTGGCCCGCTTTTTAGAACTTTATTACTATATTCCATGGTATCATTACCCAAACCAAACTCTATTACGTAAAATATCCCCAATATTACAAAATATAGAGTCAAAAAACACAAGATTATGAATAAGATATAAAATCCACTACATGACATTTTAAATCCTCGCCAAGAACTCTGTAGATAATGTAAATCTTGATACATCAAAAATATTTTTGCTTTACAAATTTAAGTATCAAATTACATCTTTGACAGATTTAAAATTTCTATAAAAAAATGTCTATTGGCTTTATATTTTTCTATATAATAATGGCTAATGATGACAATTTTTTTTAACATAAAATTATACTAAAAGAGCTGGTATGGTTTAATTAAACTACTCGCCCTTTACTCCGTGACGGAGTACAAAACATTAATTTGTATATTTAATAATAACTGTGAGATATACCATGATTTTCGCTGCCCATTGTGATTCCTTTAATAAACAGACTCGGGTTGAGGTCGTGACGGTGCTAACGAGATCAAAGTATTTGCGAAGGGCGCTTAAATTAACGTTAATCTTATTTCTTCGTTATTTCAAATTAAATTATACATTGTTTGAGTTACAATTTTGTAAAGTCCGTTTTAAAATTGATGATTTTCCTTATTGCTAGATGGTACAAATTAACTATGGTATTCTCGCAATGTCTAAAGTAACATTCAGACGGCACTTTCATAGGTGTTAAGGCAGATCCGAGAAACGATCCCTGGGACGCACAACTGTCAAGAATACGTACCCCCAAGTGGACGGGGTTGGACACTTTATCATAAAAGGTATCAAATATACGATACCTACCTAAGGTATCAAAATATTACTTTAAAATTAATTTAACAAAATGAAAAGTAATCTGTATATAAATTTATTAATTCTCAATTTTATAAAATCTGGCTGTGCTCATAACACTGTGATGTGGATTTTAAGATTATTTTTAAGGTACTTTTTCTAAAGCTTATGAATATTACATAGCTAATTAAATATATAAATAAATGTTTATTGCAAGAACAATATGGTCACTATTATTATTTTTTTAGTATTCAGAATTTAATGCATTATATTTATCGGTTTAGGTTGTAGGATAATGTTGCGGTAGATATTTTAATGTGAAACATCTAAAGGCAAGTGTAAAACTGATTGTTGACTTGGCGAGACGTGGCGACACAAAACATGAACTTTGTATTTTTAATGAAATACTCAAAAACATTGGCAACCCTATCTGTATAAACATTGTTTTGAAGGCCACTCGTTCTACTAGTTCACTGTTGTCGTTTTAGCGACTTTGTCGCTAGATCTAGCAGATTTGGACAGGTTTGACTTTTTTTCAATCTAGCGACATAAAAAAAATTGCGACTTCTAGCGACTAATTGAATATTGAAAATATTTAACTATTTTTGTACTAATTTAATTGTAATTACTGGTTCCTGTTGTTGTTTTTGATCTCAGGGTCGACCAGAATAAAAACAACAAGAAGAGTTATAACGTGCCTAAAACTTGTTATAACTAATCCAACTAAAGCCTTTTGTTCGTTTTATCACAGTAAAGTATTCGCAATGTAGTATTTTCACCATATTTTTTACCATGGAATACTATGAAACAATTAGCGACTTCTGGAGGATTTTTTAATTATGTATTTTTCAAAATCTAGCGACTTTTTAATTAAAGTCTGGAGACTTTTTTATTTTTTAAACGGCAACACTGTACTAGTGTTACGCGGCACGCGCTGACAACCTGGCACCCTTTGATAAATGCCGCCAAACACATTGCGCTTGTGCCTAGTTGGATTTCTGTATTTTGTATTCAATAAAAATGAATATTTATGTAATAAAATAAATAAACAGTCATTATTTTAAGGAACAAATTTGTAATTCTTTATCTTTTTTTTATACCAAGTTGATCCCCGTCGTAATCTATTATTTTATGCATATCACTTACTATACAAAACAATTTCAAAGTTTCACATCTGCCAGGCGTCCCGTCACGTTTCAATTTTTTACTACTCAATCTTCTTTCTTTCAATTACTCATTCTGTATATTACGCACCTAATGTACTATGTAATCATACGATCAAATTTGGTAAGATAATTTACCTAAGATTGAAAAAATATAAATATAAATTAGTTCTGTTGATTTTTAACCGACGAAAAAAACGGAGGAGGTTTTCAATTCTTTGCGTATATATTTTCTTTATGTATAATCACGCATAACTTTTTACAGTATAGTCCGATTTTAAAAATTCTTATTTTATTGGAAAGGGTATACTCCGAAATTGGTCCCATTTAAATTTGGAATAAAAATATCAACCCTAAGGGTATGAAAATCGAGAGTGATTGAATATTCACGCACTGATTATATCTATGACCGCGCATAACTTTAGGCAGAATAGTTCGAATTAAATTATTATCCTTTAATTTAAAAGAGTATACCTAGAAATTGGACCCATATACATGTAAACATGAAAAAAGCAACCCCAAGGGTAGGAAAACAGGGCATGATTTATAATTCAACTTCTGAGTTGTGTATTAAAATAAATTAAGCATGTAGTAATTAGTAAGATCATAACCACAAACAAATATAAAATAAAAACTTTATAACAAAAAATTAAACCGTCGAAAAAACTGAAAAGCAAAAAATAATAAACCTTTTATTTTATTCATCTTAATAACTAAGTTCTTAAACTAATGTAAGTATACCTAAGAAATTTTGAGTCGGCGCCAAATGAACAAAGATCACTAGATTACTTAAATTCATACAACTAACCAAATCAAATTAAAAATGCAATGGGAAATCTGCAGCGGTAACGTGTGTGCTCGTTCGGGTTGTTTCGTAAGCGCTCGGCATGCAAGGGGTGTGTCACGCTGCGCCGCCGCCGCGTATCACGCTTTACGTAATTAATTAATTTGCTTGTTTGGCGCCGACTTAAAATTTCTTAGGTATACTTACATTAGTTTAAGAACTTAGTTATCAAGATGAATAAAGTAAAAGGTTTATTATTTTTTGCTTTTCAGTTTTTTTGGCGGTTTAATTTTTTGTTAAAACGTTTTTCGAGTTATAACCACATTGGATCCACGGATAGACAGGAAGACGTTGTATACTATAATAGTTTTTTTTTTCGAACTGACTACGTTATTGACCTAGCAAGGTCTTAACAGCTTCACCGGACTACAGGATAACCCAGTTTTTATGGGAAGAGGTTTTAGATTATTGTGGTGAACATCGGTTCACCAAAATGCCTTATTATAATAGAAATCTATGATGCTTATTACAAAAAAGTCTTCTGTTTATACTAAACAATACAATTTTGAGAGTTTTTGGCGGGATCTTAGTCTGTCTTGTAGTGGATTTTATATTAAATTCATAACCTTGTATTATCTGACTCTATATTTTGTAAATTTGGTGGTGTTTTACGTAATATAGTTAGTTTATTGTGCTTAAGTGAAGTGAATGGAAAATAATACCACGGAGCGTGAAACTCTGAGATGTCACAAAAACTCCCTGGAAGGTTCTAACAAGGGATCCACCATCTTGTTAGAATATTGACTTACACGACGCTTAATATTGAAGTGATTGCTACAACGCTTGTAATATTATTGACTACACGACAATGACAGTAATAATCTGAAAGATTGAGTACCAAAAATATAACAATACAATTTTTTTTATAAATACGTTAATGAATGACCAATTCTAGAAATTAAAAAATAAAACTAAGGTTTTTATGAAAGAGAGATTGGTATTCCTGTGAAATTATTTGGAAAGATAGTGAACCGTGAAATAAATTTTAATAGTGCACCTTTTTACAGCACGATATCCAGCTTAATGCATTTTTATTTATGCTTGAAATGAAATGCAAATGAACTGTGATATTCATTTCATTGGATTTAACTGACTAGTGCCTGGTAACTAATTAACGCGAGATCATTTTAAAACTTGCATATTATGTCGACGAAAGATTTTTTTATTACACTTATATATGAATGTATTAAAACGAATAAAAAGCTGATGTAAATCTGTTGACTTTATATACGACTTCATATTTTTGAATTTTCATTATCTTTTTTTTATATCAACGGTTTTGCGATAATAATAATAATAATCTTTATTTCGGACATTTTGATGACAGTCCATACAAATTGTGTTAGTAAAGATGTTTCTTAAACCTATGTTAGTACATTCATATTTAAGAACTTAAACCAAATTATTTTTTACAAAATACAATCATTTATTTATCTATTTATAACACATTCTCCCTTCTTATGTGTGTTGCTACACAATGTTTCAGTCATAGACTGTTTGGTTTATTTGCAATGACCCAGAGTATGCTGTTGGTGCTGTCCCGTACGAGGTGCATCAGGGAAACTCTCTTTTTTCTAACGATAGCTTAGAAGCTGTCAACTTCGGCTGCCGCGAACATTCCTGATGCACTACAGTAACGAGGCAGTCCCAACAGCATACGAAATCCATTATTATATTGTATACGGAGAGCGTTGTAGGATTTTTGTGTATATCTGACCCAAAGGTTGCATATAAAGAAACAGGCAGTAAGCTTTAAATAAAGTTATTTTAACTTGTTCAGTGCAACGTTTGAACCTGCGTACCAACATATTACACCTTACATCCAACGCTCTTCGCTCCATCTATATATCTATGCCATCTTTAAGATCTTCTGTTACCCAATGTCCTAAGTATTTAAATTCAGTAACTCCTTTTAAGAGAGTCCCACAAATAACTACTGGTGGAAACTCAGAATAGGTTTTGTTTCCCGATTTAAAAATCAATAGGTCACTTTTTTTTAATTGTATCATAGTCTATGTATTGACGCGTAGGCTTCACAAATTTTAGTAAGCTTTTTCAAAGCGCTTATCGAGGGGCTCAACAGTACCATGTCATCCGCGTAACTAATGTTGTTAACAATTTTACCGTCCACGGAACAACTACACCGGTACTGATGAGCTCGACAAGCAACTGATTCAGGGGTGTCGCGTAACATCTTAAGACTTGAGACACCCAAGACAACCTCACCTGCACGTGGTGCACCCTGCTGAATAACGAACGAGGCAATGGCGAAAGCGGGGTGGTAGGGTTTTACAGCCTGACTGGGTCGCAACCACCATGTATTTGGCGAAAAAGCCCGTCATAGTGACTCGCTTTTGCGTGTCGCGTTTCGAGATCAGCCTGTGCATATTCAGTACCGGGTGACTTTCGTCATTATGGCCGGCATGAGGCGACCGGCGATGGATAATCTGTCTCCCGGTGGTTGCCGATGTTTTTGAATTGTACTATGCTTAACATCAGGCGTAGTGCAGTCAGTATGTATTGCTTCAATAAAAAAAAAAGTTTTGGTGAGGTAAGACCACCCTGTCTTACCCCACAAGTCAACCTGTTAACATCAGAGTACGAATTTCCCAACCTCACCGTATTCTCCTGATTCCGGTACCAGTTATCGAAAATGGCTACCAACTCTTCTGGAAAACCGGTACTTCTCAATTTTTCCCACAGAATGTTATAGGAAACCAAATCGAAGGCCTTGGATAGGTCCAAAAAACATGCAAATATAGGTGTTTTTCTTGATTTATAAGTACTGGACCGTATGCTTGGGACCAAGTATATCTACAATATACGATAGCTACAAAAGTATAATAACTACAATGATATTAAAACCTTTTAGTTTTGCGAATTGAAAATTATTGAATCTTT
>JACEII010000018.1:3464113-3662915 GCA_014332785.1 Antheraea mylitta | reverse complement strand
GTTTTGCGAATTGAAAATTATTGAATCTTTTTTTATGAACGTTATTACGATAATAATTACAAGGATATTAAAACCTTCTAGTTTCTCAAACTGAATAATATTCAATTATAACTTCCTTCTTATATCTTAGGATCTATAGACTTACAAATGTATGTATTTTCGAGTAAGCTGTATCTGTTTTATAAAATTCCTAAAACTTATTCTTAGTTCTTAAAGCATCTAATTTTGCACAGAAATTTTGTATACAACGTTGGCGAGCTCTAAGAAATCTTCTTTGAAAATTTCTCAAGGGATTTAAAAATAGGATAGTCGATAAGCAATCCCATCGGGAAAACGCTTGGTATAAAATAAAATCATGAATTTACTAGGTCAGAACGCACGTCGTTTTAAAACTATATCTATTTAAAATCTATTTAAAAGACTAAGTAGCAATAGAAAAATCTATATATGAATAGAAACAAGGGGTGCGTGTGTAGTGGATTTTGTATTTTATTCATAATCTTATGTTATTTGGCTTTATATTATATAACTAGCAGTACCCGCAGCTCCACACGCGTTTTTTGTTAATTGTATTAAAAAATTATACAATTGTGGGACTATGTACAATTATAGAAACGCTCTTTAAAAACAATTGTAAGTACGAAACGCACGCCGCTTAAAGTAATATGTAATGTATACATTATATGTATATATATATAATTATATATATATATATACTAACAGTGTGCCAAATGAGGATTGTCATCAGCAGCATATTTGGAACCTTACTATAACTACCTCAGTGCTAACTTACACTGCGTAAGGCACTAATGAAACAATTACTTAAAATATTATTATAAAGATTTACATCTACATTACATTTAATATACATTTCCATTGTAAATAAGATTTTGTGACTATAAAAAAATAAACGCTTTTCTTTCCGCAAGAAATTGTATAATAGAGCTCTTTACGTAATACATTTATGGTCTAAGATCTTATTAGAAAGACCTCGTCTATCTTCAAAGTTACTAATAATGATAATGACGAATTGTAATCAATAAGTTGATAATTATGTCTCTAATTGAAAATAAAGAATGAGTTGAAATCTTGCTAAATTTCATACAGACAAAGTCGCGATTAACAGCTAGTCTAAAATAGAATAACCTCAATTACTTTTTATAAGGTTCGCTGTCTACCAGTGAAAGTCCCGTGAAAGTCGGTCTAATCGTTTTGAAGATGGTAATGCAGGTGAAGCCACGGTTAACACCTAGTATAAACTAAAATTGCTTGAATTACTTTTTATAAAGTCAGCTATCTACCAATAAAATTTCTTGAAGATCGGTCAAACCGTTTCGGAGATAGTACTGCGGGTGAAGCCACGGTTAACAGCTAGTACATATTAAAATATACTAAATCACTTGTTATGATATCCGTTATCTGTTGGTGAAAGTTCTATGAAAATCGGTCGATCCGTTTTAGAGATACCATTGCAGACAAAGCCGTGGTTAACACTTAGTCTGATTTAGAGTAGCCTATGTCACCCGCAAGAATTTCAGCTATCTGCTAGTGAATTTCCTATCAAAGTCGGTCCAGCCGTTTCGGAGATTACCCGGAACAAACAGACAGACAGACAGACAGACCGACAAAAATTTTAAAAATTGCATTTTTGTTATCAGTTGCGTTTATACGTTCATACCCAATCAGTGAATTTTTTTTATTTCGCTGTTACATACAGACACTTCATTTTTATTATATGTATAGATAATAACAAGAAGCCATAATAATTACGTTGTTAAATTGCTTGCGACGCTTGTTGATGTGCTATTGCTTGAATCGAGATTGTTTTGTTATGTTTTTAAAGCATCAGTTTATTTTGGATGCATCAAACCGAACAGCATTAAACATTTCTTTATAACTTCCATATAATAAAATCGATACACATAAATGATTCTTCCATGTAATATGTTAATGTGTCATACGTATTACTCCTACGCTATTTTTATAGCCTCAAGTTAAAAGGCATTCACACATTATGATGGACAGTAAAATTTGCGATAGCCTTCGAAAGGTAGTTTGTGTGGACGTAAACGGTGAGATAACGATACCCAATTCTGAACGTTACTACGTATTGGTTTACCATTGAAATGGAAATAAGTGGTAACTGCGTTTGCATATGAAAATACAGTTCTGTGGAAGATTTGTATTCTGTCAATAAAGTTCACGATGACATATGGTAAAAATGAATATCGAATATTTAAGGTCTATAATCGAGTTTTGTTCGGGATCTTAATCTGTCATGTAATGTCATTTTATATTGAGTAACATTGGTGACAGTTTGTGTTTGCTCGGTTATTATGTACAAGTGAAGTGGATAGAAAATAATACCACGGAGTATGAATACTGAGATGTCACAATAACTCCCTGGAAAGTTCTAATAAGGGCACGACCATCTTGTTAGAACATTGAAATGATCGCAAATTAGAACATTAAAATGATCGCAAGTTAGAACACTGAAATGATCACAAGAAATTTGTAATACTATTACCCACTTCACAATGGTAGTAATAATCTAGAAGTTTGGTTGCCAAATATTATCGTTACATAGTTTAAAACAAAGTCGGCGTCTGTCTGTGTCTCTCTCTGTATGTGTGTCTGATAAACTCAAAAACTATTCAACGGATTTTCATGCGGTTTTCACCAGTGGATAGAGATATAAATGACGAAGATTTTGGTGTATAATTTGTGAAAGATTTTTTTATAATCAGAGCGGGACAATGTTTGCCATGCCTGCTAGAAGTAAATAAAAACAAGGTCGATAGTCTTTATTACTGTTTAACGGAACATCTGAGAATTGATTGATCTAAGAGTCTTTTCATGAAAAAGGTTATTATGCCATGTGTGGTGGTGGTATATATTGTACTACAGCTACAGCTCTCAAGTTGAAATTTTGTCGCTAAGCAACTGTTGGCGTATTCTGCTAGCAGCAATTGAAGCCTCTTCTAATTTTACCGTGTTTACTCTCTTAGATTGCATCGTCATTTAATATTAGGTAAGATTATAGTTAAACACTAAATAAAACTTACGAATTCTTGGCGGATGTACACAGAACGGTTTTATTTCCGACATCACTATCACTCAATTAATAATTCACTCTATAATAGCCTTCTATATTAAACCAGTTTGACGTGGTTCTTAAACTTACTATCCGCAAAATAGGTAATGTGTTTTTTTTACTATAGAACCTAGCACCTTATACCTTGAAAACTGTTACTAGTCTTATGCCGGGTTTCTGAGGTACTGTAATTGTAGTTTATGTATTTTTACTATAGTGTTCAATAGCTTTATCGGTTCGATAACTTGTCAAATTGCGTTTCTGAATACACAATAATACGATAAATGTCAGTAAAAGTCACACACAAAGACAGTTTATCTTATGGATAGCTTTGTTTAGTCAATAACTATTGGTAGTTTAATCGAGTACCTCAGAAGCTGGGCATAAGTAATCCTAAGACATGGGATAGTTAATTTGTGCTTGTTTCTATTATACAAATCACCATCGTTTTTTAATAATCTTTTCTTATTCTTTATAGGTTTTAGTGTATCACCACAAACATATCTGATATGCAAAAATGTAGTCTAAGCTAGTTACTTTTAGGGGTATTCTCAAGTACACCTAAAGAAACATACCGACAGGTGTTTGGCAACATATTTTCAACTTGACAGTATTAGTTGCCAGGCAGGCGGGCTTTAAAAAAGCCCTATCGTCATATAGAAATTGAAATATGTTATATACAGATTATCTAAGTATTTGTGGGCATATATTAAATTATCAAATCATTAAATTGCTCGAAATATTCATTTTTGTAATGTACATACCGTAAGTACATTCATACTCGGATGCCTTTTTTTCTTCGAAACGACTACGCTATTGATCTAGCAAGGTCTTAACAGCTTCACCGGTCTACGACTTACTGGGATACTGTTTCTCAACAGCGTATGAACACTTTCGTGCTATCGATTCTGTTTAATTTTACTGTTTATTACAACAAATAGTAATTTCAACAAATAAAAATAGCAACAAATAAGAATTATTGCGTACTGCGTTGCGGGTAAAACTAGTTTTGTTTTAAAATTTAATATTAAGTAAGAAAAACGAAAACAATTGGTTTAAGGTTAAGTATACGAAATGAACGAGTGACCGAAAAAATATAATATCGTTGAAATTCAACACCAAAACTGTATAAGCTGTCTTTTATTACAGCAAAAATATCATATAAATCCTGTAATAATGTGAATGGAAAAAAGATACCCGTAGCGATACGGAGCACATGCGGCGGTCACAATTCAGCAAAAATGAGCCAGACAGTGTACGAATTATAACAATATATACTGGGGCTATTACAGGCGTTTTATGTGACACAAATGCTAGTTACTGTAATCTGGTATGTGTTTTTTACGACCGTTTCAAGTAATGTTGTAGTACAAAGGTATAAATCAGTTGTGCGATAGTCGCACGATTTGCATAAAAAATTAGCTCTCTCCGAAATTGTATTCGTTTTAATTTAATAGGAAATGTTTAGCGGATGATTAATTTCGTCATGAGCGCATTGTAAAAATTCCTAAAAAAAATGTGTAGGTTACCACCACACTGAAGCTATGGCTTTTGCATGATAGGTCGGCTCGTCTAGGGTAGTATCACTCTCTCATAGAAAACCGACGTGAAGTAACAGTGCTTGCCTTGTTGCGGTTCGTTCGGTCAGTGAGAGCGCCGGAGACCCACATGTCCTCACCTTCCCCCTCTCCTCTTCAATTCCTCCTCCCCCGCCCCCAACACAGGCTGACAACGCACTTGCGACTCCCCTGGTGTTACAGGTGTTTATGAACGATGGTGATCACTTAACATCAGATGACCCACTTGTACGTTTGCTTCCTATGATATATAAAATAATCCTTTTAATAGAACCACTGAATCCGAAGTACTGGACTATTTTGTATACTTTGTGCTATTATGCTCGCCGTGTAGTTCATGTATGAATAAATGGTTTTTGTAGCTCTTGTCTGTAAATTCATTATTAGATTTGTCACACGACTTCGTCTCCGTGTTTTTCAGCATTTTCAAATGAAAACTTTATTCCTAATATGTTTTGAGGTTTACTTATAAAAAAATGATACATAGAAAGTGATCATAGAAAATCATTTGTCATCCTTTCTCGTAACATTCAAGTTACAGCAAAATGAATGCTGTGTAAATGTTCGCCGCATAGCAAGAAGAAGATATTGCATATCCAATTTTCATAACTATCACTTGATCGGAATAAAAGTTGAATGACAGCATCATCTATGGATAGCTTTAAAATTTTCTTCAAGGAGAAACATTTAGGTTTAAAAACCACTGGCACTAGATGGCGTTGCAACGATTCAACTTTTCTACCGTTCAATCAACCACTATAACGTTGGTATGCGTAGATGCTTAAATACGGAGAAAGCAAAAAGTATAATAATAAAAGCTATATTATAAATTTTAAAAAATTGTGCTTGTTTGTTTAAAAATATTATTCGGATTTGGAAATATATATAGGTATATATAATTTTAAAATCTACTAAGTTTTACTCGAGGATTCCTTAGCTTTTGTATCAATTTTGGAAATAAAATACAGCTCACATTACTACTAGCTTATAATGTGGATTTCTATACGTGAAAGGCTTTTCAAATCGGTTAAATATTTTTTTGGGTTTATGCAACTAAAAACAAATAATTAAACTTTATTTTTATGAAAGTGGTATAGGTTTATTCAGAAAAATTATAGGCTAACATTTAGCGACGATGCTTAGGTCACAGCAGTTACCATATAAAATTTAAGTAAGATTTACGAAGTCATTTTTCCGGATGCATCGTGTGATGTGGCAGAGGGTATTTGATTGTCGACTGTCGACTTGTCATCTCATGACAAAACAAAAATATCTATGTTAGCATGGTGCCATACCGATCAGGCGTGGCAAGTTATCTAGGCAATAGTTATGTTTTATACGACCTTTTAAGTTTACATGACTTTCACTCGCGCAATTAATCTGTACAAATGAAATCAATTGCCGAATGTTTGTAACTGCATCACTTCTCAACGAAGGCACCTATTTAGCAAATTCTCTTTTGTTTTATTTGTAAATGTTAGAAGAAGGTTTGTATGAAAGATACTATTTGAAAATATGCAGGGAAAGGTGAATGGTTTGGTTTATAAAATTCTCTATATGGAAAAGTGAGCGATTGTCGGAAATAGCAGATCTTAAGAGCTCTTAAAAATATTTTAGGAATTGTTAAACTGAAGTTCATTAGTTCAATTGTATTTTTTTTATTACATGATCCTACTATAATGAAATATTCCAGTCCCATTTCTTTCATTAGTACGTGCGAAGCCGGAGCTGCAAGCTAGTAATCTTATAATGAACGTTTATTTAAAATGAAATGAGCGACCAATAACCGAATTTCATCTCTGAACAATTCGAAACGACTCGACTATTATCTTAGCGTAATGAAGGTGTACTTAATATGTTAGCAAGAGACAGCTCCAATTAACAGCACTGCCTCAATTAGCCGACTAGAGGAGTTTTACCGACAATAACTGGCCATAACGGTGCCCGGCTCCGAGGGGCTAATCCGAACAAATGACACGCGAGAGATACCATTCACGCTGATTGGGAGACAAAATTAAGTGAAAATACATGCCACCTTTATTGTACATTTTGTTCGATTAGAATTATTAGATTTTCAAGGCTTCACTGTAGAATGACATATTAATCGATAACCTAACTCATATTACTCGCGGCGTTCCTATTTCTTTTTATATTATAGGAGGTAGACGAATAATTGGGGCACCTGATGTTAAGTGAACAACTTCGTCCATAGACACTTGCAGCATCAGGGGAGTCACAAGTGTGTTACCAGCCTGTGTTGAGAGAGGGTGGGGGAACGGAAGAGGAGAGTGGCAAGGTGAGGAGCGGTGGGTCTCCGGCGCTCTCACTGACTGAACGAAACGCAACAGTGTAAGCATTATTACTTGACGTCAGTTTTCTGTGAAAGGGTGGTACTATCCCGGGCGAGCCGACCCATTCATGCTGGAGCCAGTAATAGCTTCCGCGTGGCTCTACCACTTCCAATTGGTTACAACTATGAATTCATAAAAAAAATGATGTCTGCAATCAACAGTGTATTCATTATGTTTTTGTTCCTTGCGTCGGAAAATGTATCTCTCTTAGTGCTTTATTCCATATATTCTAAGAAAATTCCATATTAGTAATATTAAAATTGATCCTGGTGGCATAGTGGTTCGACCGGTGGAATATTATTCCGATGTCCCCCCAGGTTCGAATTCTGGCATGAATCTACGAATTTTTCAGAATTCACGTGCATATACTAATTAAAATTGGTAACACTATCTGTTGACGATAAAGGAAATATCGTGAGGAAACTTAAACCCGAGAAATGTTCTTGTAGTATTACTTTATGTTGGAAACCATAGTGCTGTGGATTCCTCAGAGCTTGAAATCGCCAATATGTCGTGGGCTGGCGTATTGATTACGCCCATACCTTCCTTCGGGAAGAGGTCTATGGCCCTGCAGTGGGTGTCTTACAGGCTGATGATGATGAATATTAAAATCCCTATACTAAAAAAATGTTACAAATTACTCATTGAGAAAACGTTTCTTATAATTCATGGTTAGTGTTTTAGATAAGTATAATGACTTTCCTTCATTATCTCTTATTACGAAGGTAGGAGTAAATACAGTTGAATCGGGCAATTCCAGAAAATGCACCCATTTTCGTCATTAAATATATAGTTGGAACTCTATAGTAATAAACACATGTACTTACTGTACATAAAGTAGTAACCGTATATGGTAATAGTTAATACGATATCTTACTTCTGTGAAATAACTTGAAAGGACTTAAGTTATTAGTTAGTGGGCTCGAGTTAGACGAGTTGGGAACGCCGCGCCGCCGGAAACTCTAAACTTATGATTGATGCCTCGTCTCAGTTATTACGGTTCGGTTTCTGCGCGGCCTGATATCGTAGAGTTACTGTGTTACTTAAAATCCTTGTTTATATTGTTACCAACTTTAGAAAAAAAAATACTCTGTACATTAGAACACAAATTGGAAACACTGTCAAATTCTAAAAAAGTATTACGAATACACTCGTTGTGATAAACAAGGTACAGTGTCGAGTCATCGATCCGTGGGATATATCCTTATTCCTCTGAGTATTATCTATACTTATATTATAAAGAGGTAAAGTTTGTGAGTTTGTGACGTTGTGGCGTTGTAGGGAGTAATCTCAGGAACTAGTGGTCCGATTTGAATAATTCTTTCAGTGTTATTTAGCTCATTCGTCGAGAATGGTTATAGGCTATATATCATCACGCTAAGGGCCATTAGGAGCGGAGCACAGATGAAAAATGTTTCAAAATCGGGATGTTTTACCATTTTAAGAGCTTCTGCTGCGTGTTAGCGTTAGGCCAAGGTACCTACTTTACGCGAACGAAATGGCGGGCAGAGGCTAGTACACAAATAAGCTCTAAAATTAGGACGTCTCGAAATTCACACTTTCTTTAAATCTACAGAACAGAAGTTATAAATACGCATACCGAGTTTATATACCGTTATCTTTGTAGTAGTGAGTTTGCTCCATTTTTACCTTTGATAATACAAATACTTTTTTAATGTCGAAAATGGTTTGCTTTCACACGGGTGTTACAATCCTTACTAATACTACAAATGCGAATACGAATTTGTATGTTTGTTACGCTTTCACGCCTCAATTATTAAATCAGCCATCATAAGACTTTGTATAAAAGAACGATTGTTTCTGAAAGGCAAGTCATAACTATATTGATACAGTCGAACCCGCGAGCAAAAGCTAGTATTATGCATAAACTCCGGATACATTGTAAGGTATATGTAACCGATTCGTGGTAGACATATACGCCTGATTCAATTGGTATAACATAACGAGAAATTAGTTCTAGACAAATACTTTATTGGCAGGCAAATTAAATCAACCGTAGATAAATGCCTTTGATGTGACTATACAATCACACGCCTGTCATTATACAGTCATATAATATAATAATCAAATATAAAAATCATATATGATAATACAGAAGTATAAGAACAAACGGTTTGCAGATCTTGAACACATGAACATATTCAGGGGTAGGGCGTTCGGAGACTGCATATTTTATTGTGAACTCGAAACCTTCAACCATCCTAAGTTTCCACCGGAGAAAAATATTGTAATTAGAATATTGCATATTGGTAAGGGATTTTGTAGTTCACGCCGAGCGAGTTACCGTCTCCAACTTGAAATTGTGCAAGTACTTATTGGTGTAGTTGCTATGTTAGAAAATCTTAGTAGTATTTTCAGGTACTATCACTACATATTATAAAGCATTCCTCTGCCACGTCTGTCTGTTCGCGATAAAATCAAAAATTACTGAACAAATTTTCATGAGGGTTTCATCAGTAGATAATGTGATTCGTGAGGAAGGTTTAGGTATATAATTTGTCAATGATTTTTATAGTAATTAAGGGTGGGACAACGTTCGTCGGACCCACCAGCTATATAATATAAGGTGAGACAAAAAATGTTCCCTTATGAACAATTAAAGAGTTACTAATGGTCGCCTAGTGGTCGAAATCGACCACAATTAATTTTGACATTCAATAAGAGCAAAGAAAATAATAATTATGTCACTAGTTTTATAAATTTACTAAAGATAAATATATTTATCAATTAATTAATAATGTATATTATGAATCTACATATTATATTATAATTTTGTAAAATTAACCTACAGTTTGATCATGTATTCAAAAGACATGTAAAGCATAGAACATAAGTCATGTTAAAAATAGGATGGAAAAAGAAAATTGAAACGTAAGAATAAAATGAAGGGTGGCGAAACGTCTTTTTCTTTTACATGTGTGTATATCTTCTGTGTTATTCAATAGTGTGTAATGTTTATTTTAACTAATTTACTGTATTTCTAATGCATTTAATATAAAAAATAGCTTTATGCACTTCTCCTCTATGTAACTGTAACCATGCCAAGTTTCATGTTCATTCGTTCACGCAATTCGCTTAATAAGGGGTACAATGATTTCGCTTCACGTATAGATGACGTTGGATGCTTTATTAAGTACCTACGTTATGAAATATGTTTTTGTTATGTAAAGAAAACCTTAATAACCTAATGACACTAGACACAAGTATAAGGAAGATACGTTACTCTGGCATTAAATACCGAGTACTTTTAGCTGGAATAAAGGAGAGGTGAACAGTTAAAATATATATTCCAAAGGGTAACCAAATCAAACAGAACCCTTCCGCTTCCTATGCAGGACCCGTAGCCTTGTTTCTACTCTAATGAGATGCTTGAAAGGTTTGTTTTATTTGACCGAAGGTTCTATTTCCTGAATATATTAATTACTGTGGAACTGTATAATGGTACAAATAACGGCTTATTTAAACGGCACACGATAAATGTTTTGAGCTTCGTATAGAACACATGGGTAAAATAATAATTATTAGATGTTCTTATAATATGCAGAGAAGACTGCAATGGTTGATAACTGTGTTTATATATATATTTATATGTATATACCAGAGGAGTCGCAAGTGCGTTGCCAGCCTGTATTAGTGGGGAAGGGGGGAGGGGAAGAGGAAGAGAGGGAAGTAAGGGGGAGGGAGGTGGTTATCCGGCGCTCTCACTGACCGAACGAAACGAAACAATGCAAGCACTGCTACTTCACGTCGGTTTCCTATGTGAGGGTGGTACTATCCCGCACGAGCCGACCCATTCATGCTGAAACCAGTTATAGCATCAGCGTGGCTCTACCACCTACAAAATACCTACCATCTGACAATGGGAGTTACCTAGGGCATTAAGTGATGCTACAAACACACCAAAAACAAGGGTCTCACAGCTGGACATCCATTCATGATACTGGGATGGGTAGATGTATGTCTGTTTTTCTTTCTTTCTAATACCGTAACAAGCTAAACCTATAGATGAACTGGACAGTGGACCAATAGACTAAAACCCCCACTTTACTATGACTTCATAGCTTCATTTATCGGAAGATTTATCTCCAAGCTTGTATCATTGTGAAAGTTATACCTTTGAAGCTTAAGTGAAAACAGTAAAAGATCAGTTCGTATAGATATGATGTGGATTGAATATGTAAAACCTTTGACTCGCACGCGATTAAACTTTCAAAGTCAGTTTTCTGAATATGGAGTCGCGTATACGAGTTACAAATGAAGTTAAGCGTGCAATATCATCTGTATGTATTAGAAGGGCTAAAGGGAAAAACTGGCTAAGTAACATTTACAAAAATTTACAGGAGTGGCTATTTAAATTTTGGATGCATTTTATGGTGCAATTCAAGTCGTATGTTGTATATATTTGGAATTGTTTTCTGTATAAAATATGCCTAATAATAATAACAATTGACGTGGTCAAGTCACGGTTTTTTTTTTTCGAACTGATTACTCTATAGCCCTGGCAAGGTCTTACAGCTTCACCGGACAACTAAGGCGAGCGCTTATGCACTCAGCCGATTTTAGTTAGGCAACTAGCTCAAGGATTCACGCATATCTCGGCTTGGGCTATTATCAATATCACGGATTTAACCTAGCTAAATTATTCTAAGCTATTTATACATATCATATATTGTAGTGAAACGAACTAAACCACTCGATTCAGTTTGAATAAGAAAAAAAATACACTTCCACCATGTGTGTAATGTGTGTACGTATGTGAAGTGATCTCATGTGTGGTTGATCTCAAGGTGAGTTTCGCGATAGTAATATCCCAAGGGCTCCATTCTGGGTCGATCTACGTACGAAATGTTACAGAAGAAAGGCGACATGTGTGCGGGATCGAATGTGGTCTTCAGGGTGGCATGAGGGAAAGAGACTCGTGAGTGTGGGCGCAAACACACATGTTAAGAGAGATTGGATCGAGTCAATTCACAGAGTGCTTTTTTTTTTTCGATATGACTACGCTATTGACCTAGCAAGGTCTTAACAGCTTCACCGGACTACTGCACAGAGTGCGTTAGTTGTTCACTATTAAAGAAGAAATAAAACAAAAAGAATGTGACACAACGTAAAAGACGCATATTATGCATAGTCATATTATGAAATGAGATTTTTGTGGCTATAGACTACAAATAATCAATTTGTAAAAAAATGGACTTGGCCAGTTTTTTCTCTTAGCCCTTCATTTGTATAAATGGATGTCGGTATATCCTTAAACTCGAATACCGTTTGACAGATCATCATACAAGTTTGCACATTATATAAATACCAATAAACTCCTTTCACTTTTTTTTTATAGCAAAGGAGGCAAACGAATAGGTGGGTCACCTGATTTTAAATGACCACTACCGTCCATAGACTCTAGCAATATGAGGGGAGTCGTAAGTGCGTTGCCAGCCTGCGTGAGGGGCAGGGGGAGGAGAAGAGAAAGAGGGTGGGGGAAGGGAGATGAGCCTCCAGCGCTCTCAATGACTGAACGAAACGCAACAATGCAAGTACTATTACTTCACGTCGGTGTTTCTGTGAGAGGTTGTTACTACCTTGGGCAAGCCGATCCATTTATGCTGAAAACAGTAATAGCTTCAGTGTGGCTCTACTACATACAACATTAAGATTTCACTTAAAGAGAAATTACTGTTTTCAAGGGATAAATGAAATGTAGAAGACAGATGGCGCCGCACTAAATTATCTTTAATTTATTTTTTATTTTTTTGGCAAACAATTTTCTAGTAGATTATTACGGCCATCGTCGAGTAAGTACTCAAATTACTTCTTGCGATAATTTCAATTACAAGATACAAGATGGCGGCTGTCTTTGTTAGAACATTGCCGGGAGTTTTTGTGGTAACTCGGAATCCATGCTCCGTAGTATTATTTTAAATCCGTGTCACTTGTGCACAATAACCAAACTATATTAAGTAAAACACCACTAATAAAATACTACAACATATAAAGTGAAGTAACACAAGATTATGAATAAAATATAACACTTACTTTCCAAGATCCCACTGAGAACTCTAACAACAATAGTTCTATAATACTAAAAGATATCCTTATATACTATACAATGAAGTGACTTCCGCTATCTGTTCCCTTAGATCTTTTAAACTATTCAAAAGATTTTAATACAGTTTTCAGCAATATGTAGAGTGATTCAAAATAAAGGTTTATATGTGTAATAAATTATATAAATATATATATATATATATATATATATATATATATTTTTTATCGTAGCACGACAAAGTGACTGCACTATACCTGATGGTAAGCATAGTACAATCCAAAAACAGTGGCTACCACCGAGAGACAGATCATCCTTCGTCGGTCGCCGCTGTCATGCCGGCCATAATGACGAAAGTCACCTGGTACTGGATATGCACAGGCTGATCCCGAAACGCGACGCGCAAAAGCGAGTCACTATGACGGGCTTTTTCGCCATGTACATGGTGGTTGCGACCCAGTCGGGCTGTAAAACCCAACCACCCCGCTATCGCCATTGCCTCGTTCGTTGATCAGCAGGGTGCACCACGTGCAGGTGAGGTTGGCTTGGGTGTCTCAAGTCTTAAGATGTTACTCGACACCCCTTCCACCCCTAGTACAGAAAAACCGAAAATATTAAACATTTGTGATGTGATGTCGTAACAAACATATTTTTGTGAGCTTAAATCGCAAACGTTGGATAAATTGTACAAGATAGATCACATTAGTGTACTACGGAATAGTATATTTAAAAAAATTGATAAAAAAGTCCTGGACGGTATATATTCATCCCTAAAGGATAACCCACAGTCACCAGTTAGTGGGTGGTAGAGCCACGCTGAAGCTATTACTGGTTTCAGCATGAATGGGTCGGCTCATCCGGGGTAGTATCACCCCTCTCACAGAAATACGACGTGGAATAACAGTGCTTGAATTGTTGTGCTTCGTTCGGTCAGTGAGAGCGCCTGAGGCCCACCTCCCTTCCTCTTTCCTCCTTTCCCTTGCCTTCCTCTCCCCTCTCTCTCATATACAGGCTGGCAACGCACTTCCTAGATGTCGCAAGTGTCTATGGACGATGGTGATCATTTAAAATCACGTGATCCACCAGTTCGTTTGCCTCCTTTGATATAAAAAAAAAACATTTTAGTTCATTGAAACGATCGCAAGAAACTTGTAATATCCATTACCTACTTAACAATGGCAGTAATCATCTACTAGAATGTTGGTTGCCAATATTAAAAAAAAAATACTATATAATTCAATGAAAAATATTGCTTTCATATAATTCGGATAGACTTTTGATACAATATGTTTAAAAAATAAGATAAAATTATTCGTAGATAAAAAATATTATGAAACAAAAGTCAACACGTCCCCGTTCTACAAATTCATAGAAAATTTTCAAAGCGGAAAGCAAAGTTAAACGTCATAAGCTTTTTATTAATTCACTATATAATATGTTAGGTAGGTTAAGCGAGCGGATACGCTGGCGAGGTCCCGGGACGACACTTGTTCATAAATTAAGAAGAGCCCCACTCATTCCAGCCTTATCTTTATTAGGGTCCCTGCCCACTCGCCGTGGAATTAAGTAATCACACAACATACTAGCGGAATTGATCTTGAATAGTGTTTTTCTTGCGAAAATCAACTTTATAGACACGGAAGTAAAAAAAAGTGAGACTTCGTTGTTTTAAAATCCTATGTAGAGGTCTTTCTAATGTGATCGATAATCTAATTTTAAAATGTTTAAGAAGCGGACATGTTTCTGTAAAGAGTGTATCTGAATCCTACAATACAGTTGAGCTTTTAAGAAGGCCTTAGACCCACCCCATAGACCAGGGTTTCCTAAACTTTAAACATGATGGAACACCAACCAAATACCTTTTATATTATGGAACTCCATATCAAGAGGTTACAAAAATGTTCTTACGTAAATTTTAGTGTTGATTACACTGAAATTTACGTAAGAACATTTTTTTTTTGGAAATGTGACGAAACACATTGTTCTTAACTTACAGTTTTAATGTGAAGAATGAAATTGCTTTACTGTTTTATGAATAATTGTTTTATAATTCTGTAGCATCAAATCTTGACCTGTATTTGTCTTTTGTATAAATGTAGACTGAAGAGCCTATTTCGTAACGATACGCTGTGACGAATGGGAGCAATGTTAAGACAGCCTATTTGGCTATTTCAGGATATTCACTTCTAACACTAACCCAAAACTCATTCAGAGATACAGATTAAAATGTGTGTGAATGTGTGTAAATCCAGGACGGTCATCAATAAATAATTTTGGTGAAACACTGATGCCTATTCTAAGGAACCCATACGTATATTTTATGCTTTATATGTTCTAGCGTTTGTCCACAGCCACATCTGATGTAAAATAATAGTATAGTCTGGCTAAAATTAGAGGGGGCTGGCTCTCAAGCGCATCTCTTGGATCACACTAATAAGGGCTTGGCGATAGTTTGTCTACTTGAGAGTTGTAGCTGTTTAAACGGACTTAGAAACAGCTCTAACATCATGTTTACCTTCACTGAAAATTCCAACTCAGTTCCTATGATTCCAGCGGACGTCCATTGCTGCGGTGTCCGAACACGCTATCAACATACACATTAACGCTTTGCACAAAAAGTATTGAATTCATTAAAAAATGGACTGATTGGTTCGACTAGAATCAATGGAATCTTCTCTAATTTAATATTTCAAATGCATTGATCCAACTGACATTTTGTAATGTAAAGGACTTGGCTCCATGCAAAGTATAGAAAAATCAGCATTTATACTTCAACCATAACATTACTTGATATTATAATCAAGATCAGATCAGAAATAAATGAATAGAACATAGCTTAACCTAGAATAAAAGTAAGCCTTTAACAATTCTTATCAAGTATCTAAGTTAATCCTATAAACACGACTCATCAGGCTTGATTTCAAAGAGATTACACCATGTAATCCTTGAAATAATCCTTTGGATTCCTCTGTTTTATCTTATAGATACGTTAAACCAAGAGTCAACTTCTCCAATGATCTTGTAGGATATTTATTATTACGGTATTAAAAGGCCCCTAATATTGTTTTTTTTTGTGATTTTTATAATGCATCATTTTGTTATATATCTGCGTTATGTCCTGAGCATTAACTATATGTATATATTCTTCTTGAACTATAAACCAATAACTTAGAAAAGTATATTTTTCCTATCAAATTTAACTCACAGCACAGCTTTTACAATAAAATATGTGTTTATGAGTATTGGGATTAAAATAATACACAAGAATTCTTGTACTTTAAGCTGAATAAGTTTTATTATAAAAATCAAACGATGTAAGTGAAAACCCACATGACATAGTGATAATAGTGGCACCATCAACGTAAAACATAATGAACAAGCAATGGCATTCTCCGCGTACAGCCAAGTATTAATATAAAATTTTATCCATACTCGTATGTGTTTTAAAACTTTGATGTTTTGTATACAAAAAAGTGATATTTTACTGACTGTAATTTTAGCCATGTAAAGAACCATGCGGTTACATAACTCAGGTCTATACCGATGGTATATAAAAAGTGTGGACCTTTATAGCGGACAGGATATATGTATTTTGGAACATTATCTATATTCGTCATTTATATGTATTGTATGAACTAGTAAGAAGAAGATAATGGTCAAATGTGTAAAAATTTTCACCAAAATTATTTTTTATCTATACTAGTACTATAAAGAGGTAAAGTTTGTGAGGTTGTAGTGGGTAATCTAAGGAACGAATGGTCAGATTTGTTTCAGTGTTAGAGAGCTCATTTCTTGAGAAAGGCTATAGGCTATATATCATCACGCTACGACCGATAGAAGCCGGATACCAATCGAGAATGTTTAAAAAATGTTTTTTTTCCTTTTAGAAGTTTCCGCTGTGTGTTACTTAGCCCAAACTTTCTACGCGTACCGAGTCGTAGTCAGAAGCTAGTCTATTAGAAAGATAAAAATTATTTGTATGTAAGCTCAATACTGGCACCTATTTAGATTCTTTTTTGTATATATATATGTACATATATATATGACGCGAGTAAACTGATACTTAAAGTCTGTCAAGTTTTCTTTGTATGAACTAATAACTATACTCAAGTTAGTTATTCAAATATATATGTATCTACAAATCTATAATACGTGCTTTATACCGGTATCAGTTATATCAAATGTTTTATGCTACTTCGTAAAGTTTCACTTCCTCCACATGAACACAACGATACACCCAATGCACTTCTAGAAACAGTCACACAATACATTGCGATCAGGACAGTCACATAAGGGTAATTTGAAAGGACGATTCGAGATAAAAGATGCCTAGAGATTAATAGACAACAATCTACAAACAAACGTATCTACTGGCTATAACTCTAAGAAGGACGAGTCATCGAGTCACAATGATAAATTGTATACAATTATTACTCCAAACACAAATCTATATTGTACAATAGAACTAATTATAAATATTGCGGATAGAGCTGACTTACAACTACCATATTTATATCCGCAGCAGTGGTGTTCTAGTGCATATCTATGTCTATACTGATGTAGACCGGTGAATGCGGGGTCAGAGCAAACATGTAACGACCGCATGAGTTCTGTTTGAGTTCGCTATGCCCGGTTTTCCTGTTTCCGCTTTCTTAGTACTTTGTTGTTGTTGGTGGTCCTATTAATTGAAATGTTGTGTACCGCCTTTGTCAAAAGTTTAATCTTCCGATCGGTTTGTTTACGGACTACATTAAAATTGATAATATCTTCAAAGTTACTTATCATATTGTTGTTTGCTTTAGATATACAAAAAGTTCACATATACATTTCTAATATAACGATAATTGATCCTGATGTTAATTAATGTATGAGAACTATTATCATTGAAAAACAAATATTTTGTCTTTATTTGAAATGTAAACATATAAATAGAATTAATGTCTCAGTTTTTTGTCCAAGTTCGTCTTCAAACCGACTGAATTAATTTAAAAAAAATGTGTTTATCGATATTATATCCTGCTTACCCGATGCAAGCTATTTTACTACGTTATTTATATATTTATTTTTATCTGTATTTCATGAGAATTTTCTATTACCACCGAATATTTTGAAAATTAAATTTCTCCTAAGGTTTATCTGTAAGAGATTGCACTAAGACATATAAGGCCTACTAACTGTACACGAACCTATACTATAAGATACTGTTTAATTTAGTATATTTTAAAGATTTGAAAAAAAGAGTACATTATTATTATTCATAAAACCACCATAGTATATTGATACGTAAATAATTTATTCCGAATTGTTATTTATGATGGATAGATTTTAATAACATTTCAAATAAACTTCTAAATCACTGATGTGACAATCGAAGGTAAATACGACGTCTGGATGGCGGTAAATTGACAAGGGACTAGAATTTGTGGACGGCACCTTATGGTAAGTAGACCCCAATAACTCACCGGACAGATTCACGAGTTTTCAAATAGCCGATTTGGCTATTGTTGCGATTTACTTGGACGAGATTTATATGTAGATTCTATTCTCAAATGTAAAAACGTGTTATATAGAAATATTTGTACATTTACATTATATACGCAAATAATAAATTGTACTGATATACGACGAATATTTGCGTACCTATTACAAGTAGCGATATCTCACGAAAAAAAAACAACTATAGATAATTTTCCAATTCTATTTTCGTGACGTTCAGATTGCCTGCGTTTTACAATATTCTTTTTTTATCTCAGCCTTTGATATTTACATAGGTTAGTAGTAAGATCTCTAAGATAGAAACTCTTTTTAGAAAAATCCCCAGAGGGTTCACGTCTCATCCTATGGAATAAAACCTTAAAATATATCTAGATTTTTTTTATATCATAGGAGGCAAACGAATAGGCTGATCACTTAATGTTAAGTGATCACCACTATCCATAGACACTAGCAACACCAGGGTTGTCAAGTGCGTTGTCAGCCTGTGTTTGGGGGTAATGGAGGAGGAGGATGGGAGGTGGAGTAGGGAGAGGAAGAGACGAGGGCAGAGGGAACGCCGGCGTTCTCACTGACCGAACGAAACACAACAATGCAAGTACTATAACTTCACTTCATTACGTGGTTCTACCACCTTCAAAATAAAAATTCTGCAGCCAACATAAGAAACTATAATTTACACCGTACTGCATAGTTACCGTTTACATTATATTGGGTCTATACATACAATGACAAGACCGTTCCTCGCTGCGATTGAAGATTATTGCTATTATACAACCTGTGTTTGTAAATCTTAAATTTCTATACAAAACTGTAGATTGTGCTCGCCGAATTGCTCGTGTGATCTAATGTTCGTGTATGAGTTACATATTAATTCCCTGAACAATAATATTTGTAATAGCTGACACGTTTATATTTGTCGCGTGGATGGAATAGTGCTGGAACTTCACAATCTAAGCCTTAGACCACCATTAAATGAGTGAAATTGTTCTTTGTCCGGTATTGGTGAGAGGCGTGAGTCTTGGTGCCATCGATAGTTTGCTTCCAACTCCACTAATTTAAGTAAGATTTCGCGTCCAATTCTACAGGTGCATACCGGATTTTTCCTCGTACATGGCTATTGAGTCGCCCCTCAAAGCGGACGCTCTGTACGATTTGTTATTATTTATTAAGTTTCTATTATCATTAATTGAAGTATCAAACTCTCCTATATGTATAATGTTTACATTAATAAATTCTGAAGGAAATTTTTCCAAAATATAATCTTATCTTACTACTACATCACAGAAATAATTAATACATCCTCTAAATTTTAATTACTAATACAGAATATCGAATGCCTAAATAATCCACTGGTAACCGTGTGAAGAAACTAAAATATACTGAGAAAAAAATTGAAAATATATTATTTAAAAATTCAGTCATTGGAAACTGTACAAACTAGTACCTGACCAGTACCAATTGTATAGTTTGTTAGAACTTTCTAGAATATTTAGAATGCTAGTCAACATGGAGTGTTAGTCGTAATACGTTTAGCTGTTTACTCGATGTCCAAGCAATGTCTATTGTCTTCCTTTGGAGTCTACATTAGAACATACTAATACCTTAGAGACAAGACGTACCGTTGAGAGTGTAGACACAATGGCGCGTAATGGAGTCCGTGGCTTCGAATTCTGCGTTTAACAATGGATGATATTCAGGGATGTTTGACACTTCTTGTGAATGCAGTGACAATATGTAAGAATCACACTTCTCACGCCCTGTTTATATACAATCTAGGTGGTAGGTTTTGTAGGTGGTAGATAGAGCCACGCTGAACTTGTTACTGGTTTCAGCATGAATGTGTCTGCTCGCCCGGGGGACTACTACTACCCTCTCATAGAAAACCGACGTGAAGTAAAAGTGCTTAAAATGTTGCGTTTCGTTCGGTCAGTAAGATCGCCGGAGGACCACCTCCCCTCCCTTACCCCCCACATCTTCCACCTCCTCTCCCCTACCCCTCCTCCCAAACACAGGCTGGCAACGCACTTGCAACTCCCCTGGTGTTGCTAGTGGCTATGGACGGCGGTGATTAACATTAGGTGACCCGTTTGTTCTTTTGCCTCCTATGACATAAAAAAAAACTAAATTCTACGTTTTATTATTTTCTCTGTAACTCAAACATAAGTAAGACGTAGGTAAAATATTGACTATTGAGACAATCAGTGACGGATTGTTTATCTTTCCTCTATACACTTTATAGGTAATTTAACGTTATTTGACAACAAATCTGATATTAATTGACTGTGTGGACCAAGATGGTAAACACGATTCCTAGAGGGAGGCTGACTTTCAGATACAGCTTCTTTTCAACTTAATGGTGGCTGCTAGTCTAGCAGGATTATAAAAGCACCATCATTCTGCCATGCTTTCATTACGGTGTTCTACTGACGTTTCATCAAAAGCATAATTTCATTTGCAGGGATTCGCAGTTATGTTTATAGACACTATGTCAGAACACTGAGTCCTTACAGCTTCAAAATTCTCGCGTTGGTCACTGTTGGTTTTGGATTGTATTATGCTCACCATCAGATGCAGTACCGTTAAGATGACCATGCCACAGGCTGAAAGTTTAGAAACTTTTTTTTTTTTTTAACTTTATTTTTGGCAATCAATCTTTCAGATTATTACTGCCATTGTCGAGTAATCAATAATATTACAAGCTTCGTACGATCATTACAATATCAAGCGTCGTATCAATCAATATTCTAACAAGATGGTGGATCTCTTGTTAGAACCCTCCAGGGAGTTTTTGTGGCAACTCAGAATTTCATGCTCTTTGGTATTATTTTCCATTCACTTCACTTATGCACAATAAACTAACCATATTACATAAAACACCACCAACTTTACACAATATAGAGTCAAGAAACACAAGATTATGAATAAAATATAAAATCCACTACATGACAGACTGAAATCCCGCCAAAACTCTCAGTTTAGAAACTTGATTCTCGTTTTAAATCAATTAAAAAAATAGGTACTTGTAACTTTCGGCACTGGTCATTGCACCTTTTATTATATCATATCGGAGACAAGCGAACAGACGGTTCACCTGTTGTTAAGCAATTACCGCCGTCCATAGACACTAGCAACCCCAGAGGAGTCGCAAGTGCGTTACCAGCATGTGTTTGGGGGAATAGAAAGAAAGGGAGTGGGGTTAGAGGAGAGGGGAAGGTAGAGGAGGGGGAGGGGAGATAGGTCTCCGGCGCTCTCACTGACCGAACGAAACGCAACAATGCAAGCATTGTTACTTCACGTCGGTTTTCTGTGAGAGGGTGGTACTGTTATAAAGGTTATAAAATTTCGATGCAAACCTCTTGAACTTTCTTCACTTGTGACACGATCGGGGACGTTAGTTAAAATCCAATATCCGCGCGGTTGACACTTACCCTAATTAGTATTCATTTTGTTAATTACCTTATATTTAATTGTTGTAATTGTGTAATCCTTTCAATAAATGTTTATTAATTAAGTTCAAGAGGTTTGCATCGAAATAGGGTTCCTTTGTCATTCTGCGTATGGGAACCTTTATAACAGTACTACCCTGGACGAGCCGACCTAGGTTTATAAAGTTTGTGTAACTTTTGAAAGTTGGTAACTGTTATTTATTTATTTTGATATTATTGTTTTGTATCTTAAATGTGACCATGAACTATCATCTCTTAGAATACTACGAGTTTCTAACTTTTCACATGAAAGTCTCCAACCTTTACTTTAAAGTTTTAATTTGCAATTGGTGGATTTTAATTTGTCGAATATTAAACCATGTATAAATATAGATAATACAAATGAATTGTTATCCTAAAATTGCACAGCCATTACACTAGTTAATACCACTCATATATTAGTGTAAACAACGCCTCATTATAGTGTTTAAATCACAGCTAAATAGCTGGCAGAATAACAAAACTCGCTGAACGCAGTACGCTCGAAACAGTAGGGTTTCAACAATTCTAACCAAAATTAGAGACTTCATTTAACAATCGCTTGAATTTAGTGGGCCATTAGCGATCAACTGAGTCGAACACGCCACTGAAGTGTTAGGGGCAAAAGCAGAATTTACTTATAAAATTGGTTATTTGGTTAGCTCATTGTAACGTAATATAACTCTTGACAGGTTTCGTAAGTTATTATTATGTCGTTTAAATACCTTCACATTTGGCTTTGAGTTACTATGTGGCTTAAGGTGGTGACAATTTAAGGCACCTAAAACTAAGGGGTAGTTGCCTGAATAAAATGATACGACCTTGCCAACAAATTTTGCATTACGTAACTCTATTTCACTAAGAATAAAGAATCGTATTTAGATGACGATAGAATATAAATTAGGTACTTCTTTGAGCACTACTTCTATTTTTGCCAAACTGCCGTCTGCAGGCTACTCTTAGCAATAAACTCTAGTAAACGACAAACATTAACTAATACTATAAAAGTGCATGTAAGTTTGCTTGTTACGCTTTCAAGCCTTAAGTACCCTCCACCGCTTAATTATTACGATCATCATGTAATTTTTCATACACATTTGGCAGCCTACAGAAAATGACATAGGCTATTTTTCGTCCATAAGATTTTTTTTCAATATGGGGTGGGTCACCCGATGTGTAAGTGATCACCACCGTCTATAAAGTGAGCACCACCGTCTATAAACACCAGCAACACCAGAGGAGTCGCAAGTACGTTGCTAGTCTTTATCGGTAGGGAGGGGGGAGGGGAAAGGGGGATAGAGGGGAGGTAGGCCTCCGGTGCTCTCACTGGGTTTCACTCACCGGTGTTTCAGTGGGTCGGGTTTTAGTACCCCGGGCGACCCATTCATGCTGAAACCAGTTATAGATTCAGCGTTCACCGCCTACAGAAAAATCTGTTCTCAAGGTAAAAATCGATATTAAAGGGAGTGAAGACTCGAGCAAGAATTAGTAACCAAATAGATATGAGGACGCGGTTTTATACATGACTATTTAATTCCAAACGAAGCGTAGTATATAGTATTATATCAAAAAGATAATATATGTTTTTTTATATCATAAGAGGCAAACGAACAGGCGGATCACCTGATATTAAGTGATCACCACCGTCCATAGATACTAGCAACATTGGGAGAGTTGCAAGTGTGTTGCCACCCTGTGTTTGGGGGAAGGCGGGGGAGGGGGACGAGGAAAGAAGAGAGTTGAGAAGGTGGGCCTCAGGCGCTCTCACTGACCGAACGAAACGCAAACACTGATACTCCACGTCGATTTTCTGTGGGTCGGGTGGTACTACCCCGGGCGAGCCGACAGATTTATGCTGAAACCAGTAATACATTCAGCGTAACCTTTTCCAACTACTAATACATATAGATATCTAACACTCCAGACACAGAACTGGCAGAAATGCTCATTAGATAAATAAGAGTTACGATTGCGCCATGAAACCTGTCAGTAGATCTACATAAATCTAAATTTGTTGCGCAAATTTTATGTCTCGTCTGCTTCTTCCATTGCGTAAATTAAAATTAAAGAATGATCTTCGCTTTTCCAGTATTTAGTGTAACTCAAAGACAAGTTCGGTACTAATTTAGTTCGACAATTCATTCAGCTATCCGTGAACGCTATAATGGTTACTTCTATTATTGCCTCGGACTTCGATGTATATCGTTCGAGCATTCGGAATGTTCCCGCTTTGTTCAAATACCATACTGCACTACCAAATGACCATATTACTATGACACGCGAGTACACAAAAAATATCCTTTATGCAGTTGTAATAAGGTTCTTCTGACGTATCATTTTATAAAATCAGGTCGTACTCCCAATCATTGTTTAAATTGTAACAATGTTTAGACCAGTGTTAGTATATAATTTTAGTTATTAGGTCTTTAATACAGTATATATGGACATTTCCGTTTTGTTATACAGTGGTATATAATCAAAAGTAATAATCTTATGTCTGTCTTTATATATATATATATATATATATATATATATATATATATATATTTTTTTTTTTAACTTTATTTTTGGCAATCTATCATTCAGATTATTACTGCCATTGTCACGTAGTCAATAATATTACAAGCATCGTGCAATCATTTCAATAATAAGCGTCGTGTCAGTCAATATTCTAACAAGATGGTGGATCCCTTGTTAGAACCTTCCAGGGAGTTTTTGTGGCATCTCAGAATTTCATGCTCCGTGGTATTATTTTCTATTCACTTCACTTATGCACAATAAACTAAATATATTACGCAAAACACCACCAAATTTACAAAATATAGAGTCTAATAACACAAGATTATGAATGAAATATAAAATCCACTACATGACAGACTGAGATCCCGCCAAAAACTCATATATAAATTTCTTCTGTACGTGCGTATATCACTCAACTCCTCCTAAATGGCTAGACCGATTTTAATGAAATTTTTTTGTGAGTGTTCAGGTGGATCCGAGAATGATTTAAATTCACGATTGGACCCTGTATGTGACGCTAAGGTTGAGTTTTTAGGATTTTTTTTATTATTAATGTAGGATAACGTCTGCCGGAACCGCTAGTAGTTATATAATGTGGCTCAAGACAGTTTTTTGTTTACTTATAACCATTAATATCTGGAACTGCCCAACAGAGTTGGGATATTTCTGGGTCTTATAGTCTTTTTACTGACAATATTTATAGCTTATTAGCTTATATTTATATCACGCTATGACGTTGGAGGCAGAAAAATTTAATGAAAGGATACTTTACTGCATTTTTTATTTTGTACATTAACGAGTTTAATGTCACAACGCATTTCCTTCCAGGTGACCAACGGTATTGCTATCAAAACTAAAACTCTTTACAGGTAATGCAAATGTAAAAGAAGCGAAGAAAATGAATAAACTAGGAAATATATTAACTAGCGGGTCCTGTTGTCGCTGTCCCACCCAAATAATAAAAAAATACTTTGACAAAATATAAATCATGAATCACTTTATCTATTGGTGAAAACCGGATGAAGATCCGTTTAGTAGTTTTTTATAATACAGTATAGTTTTATTAATCAGTATATACTATAGTAGACTGTATTTTATAATACGTATTGATATTATAAAACTGAAGAGTTTGCTTGCTTGAACGCGCTAATATCAGGAAATACTGGTCTTATTTGAAAAACTCTTACAGGTAGCTTATTCATCGAGGAAGGCTATAGGCTATATATCGTCACGCTAAAACCATTAGGAGCTGACCACTAATGAAAAATGTTTAAAAATAGGGATTATTTTCCTTTTGAGAGCTTCCGCTGCGTGTTAATGTTGGTCCAATGTTACTATTCCACGCGGACGCCGTCACGGGCGGAAGTTAGTATAATACTAAAATTAAATTAACGTCGGCATACAATTAAAAATATATGGTGTATTGAATAGATAAAATGAATGCATATACAACGTAAATGTACTTTCAAATATATGATAAAGATAATAAAAAAATATACTATATATGTCTATATTACTGATATAACACATACATATATACATATACACATATATAACACTTTTTCCTTACGTGTTGAACTTTATCAGTGAATTGATGCCCCGAGTTGCGTTAAGAAACTTCGTTCCAAAAATCATATACCTACACACCACCCGTGGCCTCGCAATTCTGTAATGTGGTTTATCAAAACTACGTCACGGAGCCCGTAATAAACACATAGCAAACATGTTATTATAGTAGTAAAGGTTATCTATTTACTAATATATTATTCAATAACCGAAAGCTTGGTCGCTAGTTTCCGCCGCACACATACATCTCGCTGGCCCCTCATTTATCATCGGATTAACTTGATCCCCGTGTATATTATTTTTATTTGTCCCCAGAGACGAATAGCGTCCGTTTTACCGTTGCGCGACCTGACTAATATTTCGTAATGTTTCCATATATGTATTTATAATTCTCTATTTCAGAAATATAAAGGTATATCCCAGAACAAAGTAATTATAACTTATATACCTACCATGTGCAGAGAAATATTTATATACATTGTAGCTTGGTAATCTATTGCCTACGTTATAACAATTATTAAATTCTACCCGTGACTTCGGCCGCGTGGAATAGTTTCTTTAGGTTAGCGCGAAAACGCAGCGGAAGCTCTGAAAAAGATAAAAACACAATTTTGAAACATTCTTCATTGATGCTCCGCTCCTAGTAGTTTTACCGTGATGATATATAGCTTACCTTCCTCGGTGAATGAGATATCTAATACCGAAATAACTTTTCATATCTGACCAGTAGCTCCTTTTTTTTCTTCGAAATGACTACGCTATTGACCTAGCAAGGTCGTAACAGCTTCACCGGACTACCTGATATTAGCGCGTTCAACCTAATTAGTTAGAGATTACTACTCTCCTCTCGTACTTAATTCGAGCCATCATTAAAGTTGAAGCTGTTACTGGTTTCAGCATGAATGATTCGGTTCGCCCGGTATAGTACCACCCTCTTACAAAAAACTGATATGAAGTAACAGTGCCTGCATTGTTGTGTTTCGTTCGGTCAGTGAGTGCGCTGGAGGACCACGTCCCCTCTTCCTTCACCTCCCTTTCCCCTTTCCCCGTCCCTCCCCTAAACACAGGCTGGCAACGCACTGGTGTTGCTGGTATCTATGGGCGGTGGTGATCACTTAATATCAGGTGACCTACCTGTTTCATTGCCTCCTATGATATTATAAAAAAAAAAACTTATGTTAAAGTAAAAATAAATCTATACTACATATATATAACTCTTGTGTGTCGAAATGGGAATAATAAAGGTCAAAAAAGATTTCTTCTTAAAACGACTGTATTTAGTTTGTCTTTACAGTTTATAAGCTTCTAAGAGTCGGTTGAATGTAATTTTAGGGTGATTCTTTTCATAGAAATACATATAACTATTGAAATTTCGTTATATATTGCCCCAGGGATTTCTGTATATCTCGTAATACCGTTAACTGAGTTATTAAGGCAGTTTACTGCAGTAAATCTGAAATAGGACTCTAATTCGGTCTCCAGGCGAACTAACGCCGGGCTACGTACTGTCGCACTACTAAACTGATATTCATTTGGAGATTCGTCCTTTCTATAATCAAATATATACATACATATAATAAGAATGTAAGTGTAATGTGTCTGTTCTTCTTACATTTTTGTTTAAAAAATTGTTGCAGATATATTGGAATCTATAATATAGCCATGAATCGCTGACTGTGTTGCTAAGCGTAAATCTCGAGAACCGCTGAACCGATTTCGCTATTTGGGTTTTTGAAAAAAAATTTTTTTATGATAAATGGAAATATCATATATAAGTTTTATAACAAAACAATTTTATTTTTTTTCGCAATAATTCAAAAGTTATTTCAAAATAAAGATTAATTTTTGAATCCAGTACCGAAGACACGCCGACAGCTCCCGAATAAACCCGAGCGCGAGTGACGTCATAATGTTAGTTATCACTCAATACAGTTGATATAGAAATAATAAGTACAGTGTTTTGATATATTTAATTTGTTGTCATTGTTAAATATTCAAATTTATATTGAAAATGTCAAACCACAAAAGTTATCGTTCTTGTTTTGTACCATTATATACGAATACTACAAAAACAACTCCTGACAAAATGTTTTTAAATGTTCCCCAAGATGACAAACGTCGAAATAAATGGTTTCAAGCAGTGCACCGTGATAATCCCAATACAAAATCATTTTTTTTTTGTTGTGAAGATCATTTGAATGTAAGTATTTCTTAACACCATTGTTATTAATTATTATTTATCTGCCTGCTAAAAATAAAAAAAGCCTGATAAGCGAGATTTTTTCCATTAGCAAGCGACTTTTGTTGGTGTCGGATCTTCACTTCTACGGTGGGTCCACATAAGTAATGCTAATGCATGTTTGCAACCATCTGTAGACAAAATATAAGAGATGATTATTAGTTATAACATCAAACAAATTAAATTTAATAGGAGTATAAATTACCTGCTGAAGCTGCACAGTCATTGAACATCCTGAATTTTTCTTGACTTTTCATTAATATTCAAAGTAACTGAATAAGCTCTACTCCGAACTCGGTGTTCTGGACATACCCGTCCTTTTACAATACAAATATTATTTTAACGATTTAGTTGAACATAACCTATAGCTTTGTCGCCGTAACTGTCATGCGATGCTCTACAATTTATGAAATAATAATTATATTTAATATAATGGAGAATAAATACTTAAATATTTTCATTTATTGTATTATTTTTTAACAGACTTACCTTGATGCCTTGGCACCTCGAACTTCACCGGAATTATCGAACGACATTTAAAAAAAAATTGGTTATCATAAATATATCAACATCAGGAATATTATCAGACTTTGCCTTATAAATCCTTTATCACACATAACTAATCGGAACCTACTAACAACTCGTTTTTTTACAATAAATTTTCAATATTATTGTCTAGTCACGTGTAATAGCCGTAAACGCTGTACTGTTATTAAAATAGCTATAACATTATGACGTCACAACTATGGTGACTAATTATGGCGCGTTTATAATCACGTGATTTTTTTTTTAATTTTATCAATCTTGAATTGTTTATAATTAATTGAATTTTTTTTTTAAGTTTATTGCATTAAATATCAATATTATTAATGATAAAGTTTTAAAATACATAAAAAAAATAATTTTTTTTTTTCAAAATCCCAATTCTTTTTTTGTTGTGAACGGGATCGAACCTAGGCTTGAGCCGCTGCCGTGGGAGGCCTAATCGGGTGTGCGGGAGCGAATTTAACCCCCAGACCACGGCGGCGTGATCTGTGGTTACGCGGACGTGGGCGTGAGCACGCTCTGTATCGAGGGACAGGCTGGTACTGATCGTTCGGTGACGTGATTAAATCAAGAGGGTCGGTAAAAATGCATCGCGGACGTCTTTTATAACGCGCAGCGTTAGGTACGGGTTCATAGTTTGCGGCGGATACCACTAACGGACTGGGATGATTCGCGGCTTTTTCAAAATAACTAATCGTAAGTGATTTTACGTACGCCCAGATAGAAGGGATCTCTAGGTCTCTATGAAGATCGACTCTCCGAATGTACCAGGGAGCACCGGTCACTTTACGTAAAACACGATTTTGGAGAACCTGCAGCATATCAAAGTTATCTTTGGAGTAAGTAAGTTAGTTAATTCGGAACTTAAGTAACTCAGAAAATATTATTGCTAATACTCTTTGTTATTTAGTAAATAAAATATAGATGAATATGAATTACTATGATAAATAACGAATTAAATTAATTATGATTTAATAGAAGTTTTGTCTATGTTTAACTATTACCTAACCGGATGGTACAAAAACGTGACGCAATATTACCGTAACATACTTCCGTTGCATTGTCGTCCAGTTACCTCCTAGTCGCGCCTCAAGAAGTTTTACTTCAAAATATCATTAATTAAAATATGTTTCAGATTAACGAATAATGATCAATATCTGGGCGACCAAGGCTAGTTAGGTTCTTTAAAAAATATTTTAAAATAAAAATAAATTGTTACGTTTGCCTTATAAAATTAACATTTTTCTACAAAAAGATATTAAAAAGAAATCTCTTCTGCTGTCTCTCGGATTTGAACTGGGGTTACACGGATTTTCGAAGCAACCGATTTCCATTTGAGCTAATTTTGTTTTGACAGCGGCGGCGAAATTTACCTTTATTATTACTATATATTATATATATTATAATATATAATATATATAATATATATTATAATTGTAATTGTATATTTTTCCATTGCCTGAAATCTCAATTAAAAAGTTTTCTATGAATACAATCTAGCTAGCTCGATTTATCGTCCCCGAAACTAGTATGTAGATACTAAGTTTCACGGAAATAGATGACGTTATTTCCGAGATAAATATAAAAATATGCAAGAATTGCTCGTTTAAAGGTATAAGATAATCTAGTTATCCAATAATTGGTTTGCGACGTAGCGAAACATGTGTAATCGATTTTCATCTGTTTCGAATATCTTTAAAAAAGCTTATAGCGTTCCCAAACAAACACAACTATGGATTTATGCATAAATCTGGGTAATGGACTTCTTTTTTGTGTTTGGGTTAAATAGGTAAATATAATTAATTAAAACAAAGATTCACCACGTAAATTCAACTGTACTAAGATTGAGAATAAAGATTTTATTTATGTATCTCAAATGTTAATAAACATAATTGATCGTACTTGTTCTGCGTATTCACGAGGAATCTACAGATTGCTATTAACGCTTCCAAAGCTAAGGGGCTAGTTTGATTAGTTAAATAATATTTTGAGCTTTGTTAAATTATAATTAGGATCCAAACTAGAAATTAAACAAGAACGTGGTCAAAATATCTCCCATAGTGCTAATAACTAAGTTATTTAGGTTCTGAGGAGATAAATATGAGTCTAAGTTTTGAAAGGAAAATATTATATATAGTAAGATACCCTCCGCTAGGTTATAGGCTTCTTCCAGAAGGAAGGTAAGGGTATTATCATCACGCCAGCTCATTGCGGGAATTTAAAACTAAGAGATTTAGTGGTGAATATTTACCAGCATGCGATTTTACTGCAAGAACATTTCTCACGGTGTGATTTCCTTACGATGTTTATCTTCATCGTCAGCTGATAGTGTTACCAATTAGAAAAGTAAATCCGTTATAGTATATGCTGGTCTGTAGACTCTATACATAGTATAGCCTCATAGTCAATGACATTGTGCTGATTTTTAAGTTGAATTTATTTATTACTAGCTCTTGTTTTTGTGGATTTGATCTATTCCTCGGAAACTACCGTACCTCAGGCTGATGAGGTAGACACCATATTTTTATAACATAAACGGGCAGTTAGAGCAATATATAATATGGGACCTCACGAATAATTAAAAACGAAGTTCCAGGAATTCGGTATCTTAACTCTACCCTCCCACTATATACTTGATAATTTAATGTATGTACGTAAAAACTTTGAAAAACTACATTTATTAAAAGACCGGCATTTAGTAACAAACTAGTTGTTCCATGTTTCAGACTTAGCAAAACCAGTCATAATTTTAAGTTTTATAATAAAGTCCCAAAGCATGTTACCGATTTGCCGGATTCTAAGTTTAAGCGCCGCGTCAAGTGGCTCTCAGTGGCAAAAGGCTATTATAGAGTGGATCAATGAACGATAATGATGTCCGGAATTGACTCCTCTCTGTGCATCCACTAGAAACGATTGTATGATGTATTGGAAAGACATATGTTATAATATGTATATATTAATATGATATGTTAATAAACCGGTAGTAATTTTGACGTTCATAAGTGCGTTACAGGGGCCTAAACTGAATAAAGTATTTTTGATTTGATTTGTTTTGAGTTACTAGTACCCTTTGTCTTTTCTGTACGCGTTATAGCGTGTATAAAAAATTTAATGGTGAACAGTTGAGTTGTTGAGTTAGAAATGAAAAAGCTACAAATTCACTTGTATTTATAATATTAGTGAAATAAAATAACTTGTATTTATAAATCAAATTTCGTTAGCAAAATGGTTTAAAACTGGACAAGATCAAAGCCTCGTAGTTATCGTATCGTCTTTAGAATTAATTGAAATAAATTTTTGAAGAATGTAGATGCCATTAAAAGTAATCTGATAAATTAAATATAATTAAAAACAGAACGTAACTAAGAATATAGTTCAGATGGCTCAACTGATGTAATATAACAAAATCTGACTGTTACAACATATACTCTTATTTCTACCAACTATAACGATATATGTTTCAAAACTACACGACTTCCAACACTTAATGCATTAAATCATTTCGATTAATAAATGTCATTCTGTATTTTGATAATAAAAAAATGAGCTGATTAATATTACTGGCGTTACTTTTATGGTAAAATAAGAATATCTATACTGTGTTCTATTATTTTCGGAATTTATATATGCTTTTTTTCTTGTATAGGTATAAAAGTTGGGCGGCTTTTTCGTCTTGCGGTGAAATAACACACATCGGTTACGAAACACAACGGCGTACCGTTCCGGGGGATCCATTCCAAACCGTAATCCAGAAAGGTCGGCGGGAACTATTCGATAACCACTTAAGGGTGGGCCACGATTGTTCCCGGTCTGATAACAGCGTGGACACGAGACCTCTGCGTTCTTACTCGTGTACCTTTTTATATTTATTTTTGAAGGTTTTCAACTTATAGAGATAAATTTATAATTTCGCGCGACGATGTGCCAGTAAACGTGACGCGATGCGTAGTATTAGGACCTATATGTAATATTGATATTTTGTAGCTCATCATACATTTGTTTGGTTAGACTTTATAAAAATGTATATAATGATTACTCCGAGTTCCAATAGACATGAAAACCATACTAATGTTAATAATTTAAATAAACAAATTCTAAAATTTAAATATTGTCATTCACAATATAAATAATTCAAAAATTCAAAACAGAACACAGTTATTTCATTGTTATGTGTTTTCACTTGTGACGTCAGTCCTTGTGACCGTCTCGATTTTTTTTTAATGTTGTTCTCACTGATGGTGACCGCTACCACTGGACACCTGGGACACGAGGGGAATCACAGGTACTTTGCCGACCCTTCAGATAGGAATAGGCTTATCTTGAAAGTTTTGAATTTTTATTGGTCCAGAAATGTTGCCGCTGCTTCAAACTTCAACGAATGTATAATAATCAGAAAGATGAAGTTACATCTTCTCTTTAGAAGCTAGTTATAAACTAATTCTAACTTATGTCAGCATACTTTCCAAGCGTAGAATACTATATATAAATTCATAAACTAAACCTTTACTACAAAAATGTACTCTCATAATTAAATACAAATTCTAACTTACACCGGGATACTTGTTTGACTATAGAATTATAAATTAGGCCTAGATTTTAAAATTTAATAAGTTAATAAGTACCGATAATATGTACCGATTGGCGTAAGTGATACTAATTCTAACTTAAGCTGGCACGCTTCTTAACCGTAGAGTCATAATTAAGTGCTGCGAATATTCTTATCATTCCGACACTAATGACGTTTTTGATATGGAATTTTAACTTTAATTCAATAGTATCAAGAATTTGGTAAGACGGTACGGCAAGAGTAGAAACATTTAAGAATGAATAAGCAGTTTTATAGAAGCTTTATTTACTAAGCTTTTTGTTATATTTTTAATGTTTATCATTACGTCTTAAGAATTCTCGTTGTAAATCAGTGTATTAATTAGTATTGCAAAATTACACTAACAAGTGCTCGGTCAGTAGCTAAAATTGGACTATAATAAGCATTACAAACATATTTTCCCAAAAATTGATATATATATATTATTATCTTTATTAAGTTGATGGGTTAAAAAAATATTATTTTTATTTGATAACACAGATACTCGGCTGAGAAACCGCCGTGAAAAGGTACTGAATTAATTTATCTTGATCTATTTATATATAGATCAATTTATAATATTACATTACAATAAAATATTATATTTTGTAGGTGGTAAAGTCACGCTGAGGCTATTACTGGCTTCTGCATGAATAGGTCGGCTCGCCCGGGATACTACTACCTTCTCACAGAAAACCGACGTGAAGTAACAGTGCTTGCATTGTTGCGTTTGGTTCGGTCAATGAGAGCGCTGGAGACCTACCTCTCCTCACCTTCCTCCTCGCCTCTTCCCTTCCTCCCTCTCCCCCAACACAGGCTGGCATCGCACTTGCGACTCTACTGGTGTTGCAAGTGTCTATTGACGGTGGTGATCACTTAACATTACGTGAATCACCTTTTCGTTTGCCTCTTATGATATAAGAAGAAATGTAACTTAATCTGAGTTTTTTTTATTTTTCTGTGCCTTTAGTATCATTCTCATAATAAATTTCTTCTTTTTATTAGTCGTATGTTTTTTTTAACTTTATTTTTGGCAATTAATCTTTCAGATTATTACTGCCATCGTCACGTAGTCGATAATATTACAAGCGTCGTGCAATCACTTCAATATTGCGTCGTGTGAGTCAATATTCTAACAAGATGGTGGATCCCTTGTTAGAATCTGCTAGGGAGTTTTTGTGGCATCTCAGAATTTCATGCTCCGTGGTATTATTTTCTATTCACTTCACTTATGCACAATAAACTAACTAGATTACGTAAAACTACACCAAATTTACAAAATATAGAGTCCAATAACACAAGATTATGAATAAAATATAAAATCCACTACATGACAGACTAAAATCCCGCCAAAAACTATAGTCGTATGTTATTAGATTATTTATTATACTTTAATAGTTTTAAATTATTGACTGCATATTAAAAATAACCAACAACCAATAGGAGAAATCAAAACAGAACAATAAATTGAAATATATAGTGTAGATTCTTGATAAAACTTAGAGGCACATTATGAAGTTTTTAAAAGCAAAAAACTTTTAATGAGGTGAATATAAAACATTATGTTGAAAGTTTTGATTACAGTACTCGAATTTATTACCTCGTCGATTATATGAAAAGGAGAATTAATTATAGCTTAATTAATAATTTCGTGTAGTTAAAAATAGTCTAAGAAAAAAATAAAACATGGCCGCTCAGTTTGAACACCGATCCATTTGACACTACAAGTAATTTTTCTCTGACACGAAAGAAGCTTAACTCAATACAATCCCGGCCTGTCCATCGGAGCGCATTTCTTTAATAAAGAAAATGTTTCAATTCACGCAGAGCACGGTTTATTTGAGCTAATGGAGTGAGAATGGGAGTCGCTCGTTTGGACAGATGCAATTTCTTTGTGGTCGTTTACAGGTCTTCTTTTTAAAGTGGTAAAAGGATTTTACAAATCTTCAAAACATAATATTGACACGTAGCGGTTTTTGTGAACTTAATTATTATGTAAAATATTCTTATCTGATTATACCGGAGTTCGTACATTGGTTGTACGTCGACCATAGAAAAAAACTTTTCCAAAATTGTATTGATAACATTAAGGAATGAAGGAAATCGGCTGAGTTATACAGAAGGGAGATGTTCTTAACTGTTTGCCCGCTGTTAATTTATGTATAGTTGATTCGGGCAACTTTGCTTGCTTTATTCTGCATGCATAACACATCGCTTGCCCAATCTCTTCGCGGGAAGAAAATACTCATACTAACGAAACTCTCACTCACAAACGCTTTGTATCCACTTCTAAAAATTGTAGCGTCTTAAAATTGTAATTACTTTATATTAAACTAGCGAGCCCAGCATACGTTGTCCCGCTCTAATGGTAAAAAAACCCTTGACAAATTATACATCAAAACTACTATTTATCTCAGTAGATACTACCATAGGTTTCATTATATATTTATAGATATAATAGATTTCACCAGTGTGAAAACCGCATGAAAATATTATCGATCGTTTTCAAGTTTATCGCGAACATACAGACAGAGGACTTTGTTTTTTTTTTATAATATGCAATGATAAATATATCGCGATTTTTTTTTATTAAGGACCAAATATAAACTACAACTACTTATATACAATAAAAAATAAAATATTACAAGAAGTAAAACTATGTTTTTCTTTTACGAAATTTATGCAGTAGTTTTTGCATGATGAGTGCATTACGACAGATCTATATTATTTTATTTTTATACATAAATAGAAGTATTTATATAAATTAAATAATATTTTCTTATCGCATAAGCTAGCTGTGTTGGGAATGCGTGGAACAAGGTAGACAAAGCATATCGAAGAGATCCATAAGCAAAAATAAGCCGTGTAATACACAAAACTGTATTGAAGTGTATCTTAAGAATAATTTTGTATCCTACACGAGCGAAGACGCAGCATAACTAGTAAGTGTATAAAAAAATAAAGTTAAAATTGTGTCAAATCTATTACAATTAAATACTCTTTAATCGAACTAAGGACATTCGTAATGTCTTAAACTATTTTTTATACTTGTTGATATATAAATGTTTTTACGTTTGCCTGAGAACTCTAGGCTCCTATTATCTGATACAGTGAAGAGGGATCAGCAAGAACTCCAAACGGCTGGAAGACGGAAAATTCCGCATTACTGAAGAAAGATAACGGTCTTTGATATCGCATATCTAAATCCACTTTGGATCGCTGTGCGGATGTAATTAGTATGTAGTACCTATAACTTCTCATTTATTAATTTTTTTTACGTCATATAGGAGGCAAACAGAGAGGCGGGTCACTTGTTGTTAAACGATCACCGCCGTCCATAGACACTGACAACCCCAGAGGGGAGTTTTGGCGGGATCTCAGTCTGTCATGTAGTGGATTTTAAATTTTATTCATAATCTTGTGTTATTAGACTCTATATTTTGTAAATTTGGTGGTGTTTTGCGTAATATAGTTAGTTTATTGTGCATAAGTGAAGTGAATGGAAAGTAATACCACGGAGCATGAAATTCTGAGATGCCACAAAAACTCCCTGGAAGGTTCTAGCAAGGGATCCACCATCTTGTTAGAATATTGACTAACACGATGCTTATTATTGAAGTGATTGCACGATGCTTGTAATATTATTGACTACGTGACAATAGCAGTAATAATCTGAATGATTGATTGCCAAAAATAAAGTTAAAAAAAAAAAAACCCCAGAGGATTCGCAAATGCGTCGCCAGCCTGTGTTTGGAAGAATGAAGAGAAAGGGAGAAGGGTTATAGAGGATGGGAAGGGCGAAGACAGAACCTGGAAGGGGAGATGCGTCTCCGGCGCTCTCACTGACCGAACGAAACGCAACAATGTAAGCACTGTTACTTCACGTCAGTTTTCTGTGAGAGGATGGTATTACCCCGGACGAGCGGACCCATACATGCTGAAACCAATATTTTGAATGCGTCTTCATTTACTTTAATGTAGACTCGAATATCTTTTTCTCTACCTATAACAACGTGTATGATAAGTTACAAGGTTGAATGTTTCATGCGTAAAAGTGTAACAAACAAAGAAACCGATAATTGCATTTATAATATTATTTGGTTTTTATACCTATTACTGTCTAAGATCAGACATAGCAAATAAAAGATGTCTGGTACTTATCTCTCATCCATTTCGTAGTGCATCAATAAAACTTTAGTTAACTCAGTTTTTTATGGAGCTATAAAAATACTTTAATGTTTTACTTATTAACTTATAGGTTTAAAGACGTCTTTTTTTGTTATATACTAGTTCTTATTCGGTTGTTTCATTGGGCAATCAAAATATCCTTTGTGGTGTTCTATCCAAGTTACAGATCTACGTTTTTTTGTATTAGAATTTTGGGGTGTAAGGGGTATCGAATAACATCATAAGACTTGAGACACCCAAGCCAACCTCACCTGCACGTGGTGCACCCTGCTGAATAACGAACGAGGCAATGGCGCAAGCGGGGTGGCAGGGTTTTACAGCCCGGCTGGGTCGCAACCACCATGTATATGACGAAAAAGCCCGTAATAGTGATTCGCTTCTACGGGTCGCGTTTCGGGATCAGCCTGTGCATATCCAGCTTATTACAGGCCGGTATGATAGTGGCGATCGGCTATGGACAGTGTGTCAATCGGTGGTCGCTATTATTTTTGGATTGTACTGTGCTTACCATCAGGCATAGTGCAGACACTTTGCCGTGCTACAATAAAAAAAAAGAATCTGTATAACAATTTGTGCGATTCTGGATGACATATATTATAACAATTTGTGTATGTATGCTAATTCATATTATAAATTCGAATGTGAGTTGGTTATCATTTTTTTTTCGCGGGGAATCATCTCGGAGTTTTGCATCTGGCCGTGAAGCCTAGGTGAGAATGCCGGATTTCTACTGACTAAGCCCCCTCGGTGTTCTTCTTGCACCATTTAGCCGGGTGGGTAGTAACGGCCTCTGCAGTTCTTCTACCCAAGCCGGCAGGTGTTGACCCCTCATCAGGGCCCTGACTTGTGGTCTGAAAAGGGACTATTGGCCCTCCCTGACGAACTAATGGGAGGCGGATTGAACACTGGTTATCATACCTTAACTAGTCATCCAATCGTTATGAAATTTTTCAAGTCAAGAGTATACAAGAATTATTGCGTTTTATCTGCTGCTGGCCATGCGAGAGTAGTAAGCGGGGCGGGGAGGTAATTGGCGCAGGAACAACCCAGGGAATATTGTGAAGACATTTATCGTCAATATATATATGATAGTTTTTATCTCAGGTGGACTAGGTAGATGGTGATGCAAACGGGTTTCAGGCTTATTTAAGAAGATTTTTCATATAGGTGTATGCCTTTGAGTTAGTCCCTGAGTAGTTTGGATTTACAATTGGAAACGGTATCTGTTACTGTAATCGGGTTCTAGGTTATTCAAGATTTTTCGCGTTTATGAAATACAATTGGAACTGGTAGTAACCCATTTAGCGCAGACGAATTTGCTCAGGTCAGCTAATATATTATTAATGAGATACTATTTATTTCGTGTATAGACTTTATATATCCATTATTAATTTATCTACAGTTAAAATCGAGCCTAACTTAACATTCTATTGTTCGTAATAGTTCTAAAATGGAATTTAGTGAAGCCTCCGGCGTTTTAACAAGTATAATTAAGATATTGTATTCTCTAGTCACTTTGTTAAATTCCTCCTCTAAATCAGATGTCTATGTATTATTCACTTATCTATATTTTTGTATAGAAATTTTGACTTAGTTATTATATAGCTTGAAATAATTTGACAAACAATACGCAAGTGGTTCTTGTCTGTCAGTAGATTTTAATTAACAAAATTTAATAATCTGATAATGTAAAATACGACTGTACGAGGAGTAATAACGAGAAAATCTAATAAAACTAATAAAGGAGCTCTACTAATAGCCGAGAACTTAGGAAGGAGTTACAACGGCTTTTATCTTTTATTAGGCGGCGCACACAGCCTGCCAACCATATTGGCGGATAAAACTTCTGATATTAACGTCGCTATAGAGGAGGACGCTTGTTTCAAACGTTATTCGATACGTTCGGTACGGTTTAATACTACAACTGTTAAAAAGGTATTATTTATAGAGATCCACTGCCATCCAAAGAAAAATACCGCACACTATACGTTATACTTTTGTTAAGATCCCAAAACTTAAGAGTAAAATTGGATGAAATGATGAGTGTTGTCATATCTAAATCCAATCCTAGCGATTTCTAATATTATACGTTATCTTTCAAGATATTCTAGTTTTGTACGTGAAAATATGAAGATCATATGAAAACTAAAATCTTTATGAAAAGCAAAATTCGAAGCTTGTTTTCAGTGTATAAACAGTAATAGCTTCAGCGTGGCTCAACCACTTATTGCCAAGTGGTTATTCAGTGATCAGAATTCGAACATAATTCATTATTTTTTAAAGTTTTTATATTATTGAGTTTTTTTGCTAATGCGTATAAAATTTTAGTAGGTAAGTAGCTTTAAAATGCGCACTTATGTGTATGACGAATAGGGATTTTGATTTGTCGATCATAAGGACGCTTTCATTTTTTTTATTGATAACACAGCTCGTTAGTAGCAATCAAACAAAAAAGGTAAGAATATCGGTTAACAAATGGAGGAGAAAAGACATTAAACTTTATTTTTGCCTGTTTACTTATGTATATACAAGTATATCTATTTCTATAGCATGCATTTAATGGTTTAATGTATTTTAACATACGAAGTGTTGAGTTAGAGTCGGCTTAATTGTTTAAATGGTGATTTATTTATGTCTCACGTCTGTGGATTGAAACAGAAAGGAGGAATAAAAACAATTATTCTGATCAATTAAAAAAAGTCCGTGTTTTTAGGTTCCGTGTTTTTTTATCTTTATTATTTATTGAAGAGTATAAATCTCTCATATAATAAAATAAAATCGTATACTGGGTCTTTTTTATTGGACTGCAGTATGTGTCGCCTCGTAGGATATCTTGTAGTACTCTTGAAAAACTACAATAACTTTAGAAACTGTTATTGGGTTTTGTGCTGTCCTCGACAATTTCCAACGTCATTGCATCTTCGAAACCAATTTCTACGATTGTACTATTATTGTTCATGTTATCCTATCCTATATCCACTAAAGAACTCACAATATCCAACATATCACAACAAGTTCACGGCAGCAACCATCCGATCAAGAACAAAGAAGTTCAGAAATTCTTGTCTGTCAAAAAGCCACCGTTTTTCCTTCCTCTTATAATATAGAGTCTTTCAAAACCAGGCATGAAGAGATACTCCTGCAGATTGGCATGCTGGCAATGACTGCCGATGGAATTTATCACAGATAGCTGTTATTATCTTTGGGTTGTATCTCTCATTTCCGATCTAGAAAAAAAAAACATGTAGAAAAAGTTGCAGGAAAACTGTTACTAATAGATTAAACAGTTAACGATACAAAATCAACACGTACTCAATTTATCCGTATAATATCAGTTATTTGTCATCTACTGTCTATCTATCTATACATATAAAAGCTTTTTATTTTATTTTTATTTTTTTTTATGTCATAAGAAGCAAACGAACAGATGGGTCACCTGATGATCACCACCGTCCATAGACACTTGCAACACCAGGGGAGTCGCAAGTGCGTTGCCAGCCTGTGTTAGAGAGGAGGGTGGGGGGGAGCAGGAAAGGAAGGAGGAAAGGGAAGGTAGGTGGGTGTCCGGCTCTCTCACTGACCGAATGAAACGCAACAATCCAAGCACTGTTACTTCAGGTCGGTTTTCTGTGAGAGCGTGGTGCTTCCCCGGACGAGTCGACCCATTAGTGCTGAAAACAATAATAGCTTCAGCTTGGCTCTACAACTACTGAATTATAAATCGTATGTATCTCGTGTCTTGGAATATTAATGAAACACATTTCAATCATTTTTTAAAATGTTTTGTCTGTCTGTATGTTTGCATGAATACGCATCACTGCTAAAGTATTGCGTTTCACTGTAACCTAAATCATAAAGCATATCCTCGAACAACATTTACTACTCTTGGTTTCATTAAAATCGGTTCACTCTATCAAAATTCACTATTATAAAAACTATTGCGAATCACGGACGTAATCAAGACGATTCTTGTGAATTTATTTAATATCCTTGATTATACAAGTTTATTCGTTCTAAGACTATATGTATAATAGTGACGATCGTATTTATTGCTAGTGAGAGTGTTTGTAACTTTGTGGAAGCCATTAATCGCTGTAAAACAGAAAAAAAATCTACCTATAAACTAAATTCTACCTTCTCGTAAAGTGGGTAGGTATAACGATTAATCACTTGATCGACTTAGTTAAGTGAATTACGAAAGTATTTCGTCAAACGCCATCTTACATTGTGTAGCTTGTACTAAAAGTGTGGCTAGTGTCTAGCCATCTATCGAATTTCACCGTCTTAGCTGTTTTCACTGACCAGTAATTAAATCGATAAGGCAAAGTGTAGTGGCTGTGGCAAGTTTTTATCGCCTTCTTCAAAAAATGTTGCTAACTGTGGACTCTGTTCCTTAGTTTATCATAAGAATTGTGTATCACTGTCCGAGATGGCGCCGGTAAATAAGGAATGGTCCTGAGTGTAAGAGGATGACTCGTAAAGGAGACAACAGCTGTACATTAGTGAAAAGTCTCTGTGAGCAAGACGGAAGGAGCCATGCATCCAATGATGTCCCTGTTGGTACGTCTAACTTTTCGGTAAACGTCACTAGCCTGGGTGTTAAAGAGCTTCAGTCTGAAATCGCCGAATGTGTGGCTGAAATTAGAGGATTTCGAAAAGAGATGGCTCAATTGCGCGCTTCTATCACGGGCATCACTGAGAGAATGAATTACTTCGAGCAGAGGCTTGAGGCAGTGGAAAAACGCAATACAGGTCCTGGAATAGAAAAGGTGGCTGAGCTGATGCAAGTTGTGAATCAGTTAAAGCAAGAAATAAATAATCGGGATCAGGAGGCTCTTTCATCTGACCTAGAACTTGTCCATCTTCCTGAGAAGAAGGGGGAGAGTGTTATTCTAGCGGTAACCGGGCTTGCGAGCAGGTTGGGCGTGCGGCTGGAAGAGAGCGACATCGTCTTTGCGGAGCGAGTGGGAGTCGCAAAGGGTGCAGGAGACGGTGATGAATCTCAACGCGCACGCCGTGTAGTGGTGCGACTTACTCGTCGGCAGCTGCGTGATGAACTTTTACAAGCAGCGCGCGTGCGTCGTACACTAACTGCTGAGGACACGGGGCGAGTTTCTATGGGTGCTGAACCTTCGCGTATCTTTCTTAACGAAAGACTTACACGCAATAACCGTCAGCTTTTCCAGCGCGTTCGTGACGAATGCCTTAGGCTTCAGTGGCGGTTCTCATGGACTAAGCGTGGACGAATTTATGCTCGACAGTCTGATGGCAAAACGGCCTACTCTATTCGATATGAGGAGTATCTGACACTGGTTTTTGGAATTTGCTCCGTTTGAAATTGTGAACTATTCTGGAATGTACTTTTATAATTATTGATATTTGTGTATGTAATATATATTTTTTGTGTTTAACTAATTTGTTTAATTCAACTTAAGTGTATGTTTGTTCTAACAATAAAATATTTCTTTCTTTCTTTCTTTCTATGTATTTCTGCATAGGTCTTACATTCATTATGTATATGTCACCTGCTAAGTACCTCTTCATATATTATTTTTATTATGTGACTATATATGTATATTATGTTTATATTTTATTTTATTCTTCACGTTATGTTAACTTTCTATTCTTAAGTATTTTATATTCAACTTTGTATCTTCCTTTACTTACTCAAACTCTGTGGAACGTTGTTTGTAGAGATTTAATGATTGACAATGTATCTAGGTATCTTTTATATTATTATAACGTTTTTTTTCAAGGGGAATATCATATCGTTAAAAATGATTATTTTTATTATGATTATTTATTGAATAATGATTATTAAATATATTAAAATAGAACAAATGTCGGCAACTATTAATATTAATTCTAAAAAACTAATTGTGGGCACAGCATATAGACCACCATGGATGAATATTGTCATTTTTTGGACGCTCTGACAGAATCTATCTCAGCATCCACTCAATTTTGACTTTATAGTTCTCTTAGGAGATTTTAATATTAATTTCTTGAATTTTGCAGATTATAAAGTAAAAATATTGAAAGATTTTTTACATTATACTAATCTGACTCAAATAATTACGAAACCTACACACGTACTTGACAATAGGGAAACCCTTATCGATCTGGTTTGCACAGATGCGTGATACTCAAGTAACTTACATTCCTGATCACGGACATCACGCATTGATTACTGTTATGATAAATGTTAAAAAGGAAAAAGTTGTGCCGTCTTTTATAAAATCCCGATCGTTTGCTGCTATAGACTACAATATGCTTAATAATGATCTTGCAAATATAAACTGGGATTGTATAGACACATTCAACAACGTTAACGATATGGTAACTACGTTTAATTCCTACGTGTTGAGAGTCTTGGATTTGTATGCTCCTGAGAGAAAAATTCTCATTAGGGACTGTTCATACCCTTGGCTTACAGACACTGTTAATTTAATGATTAAATTACGAAATAATAGTTACAACAGATACAAAATAAGTAAAAGTGACATACACAAAAAAATTTACAAGGATATGAAATCCGTTGTTACGAAAGCTATCTATTCTGAAAAGAAAGCCTATTTTGAGAATTTTATTAATAAAATTCGTAAAGATCCTAAACTGCTTTGGAAAAAATTAAAAGTAGCTATTCGACTGCATTCCCGTAACTTAGATATTACGGGCTGCTGCAGTGATCCAAACAATATTAATAATTTTTTCTTAGACTTACCAGGTACTACTAATTTTGTACCATCATATCGTGATTTCTTTGAATATAGTAAATATAGTAGTCACACTTTTTCTTTACATCCAATTAGTGAGCATACGGTTACCTATATAATAGGTAAACTAAAATGGAATGCATCAAGCACTGACTGTATTGATTTAAAAATGATTACAGCAACCCTCCCGTATACAGTAAAAGCTATTACATCGATAGTCAACTCATCTATAACAACTTCAACCGTCCCTGATCTCTGGAAAATCGCAGTTATAAAACCAATTCCAAAAAAAGCCAAACTTCAACAACTCATACATATATGAATAGTTAGCTTAGTTAGCTAGGTTAGCTAAGATAGGTCGCGATTTTGCATGCAACAGGCAACAGCCAAGCCGAGGTGTGCCGTGCACCCTTGAGCTGGTTGCCACAATAAAATCGGCTGAGTGCCTTAAGCGCTCGCCTTAGTAGTCCGGTGAAGCTGTTAAGACCTTGCTGGGTCAATAGCGTAGACATTTCGAAAAAAAAAAAAAAAAAAAAGCCAACCCAACTGGCGTAGGAGGTCTTGCTGGCCGATTAGTATACTTCCGTGTCTATCCAAAATATTAGAGAAAGTTGTATCACAACAATTAATCGCCTATATCGAAAAATGTAAAATTCTTTCTATATTTCAGTCAGAATTCCGTAAAAATAGTAGCACAACAAGAGCGCTCTTAGACGTGATGGACAATATACTTTCGGCTCAGGATCAAGGCATGGGTACCTTGTTGACACTTTTACTTTTTTCTCGTGCTTTTGATACCATAAACGTAACCCTGCTTTTATCTAAATTAAGGTATTATGGTTTTGATTCGGCTACTTTTGAATGGTTTCATAGTTTTTTAAGTAATAGATTTCAATATGTGGAAATAGGGAGTGGCGTTGGTGATAAAGTTTCATCGACTTTTATGCCAGTCGAGAGAGGTGTCCCACAGGGTTCAATTTTAGGTCCTTTGTTGTTTATTCTGTATAGCTCTGATATCGTTAATAGTAAGTAAGTATTGTAAATTTCATTTATATGCAGACAATTTACAATTATACTTACATTGTCTTCTACGTCATACTACGGATGCCGCACGTAGGATGAATCAAGACCTCGCTAGTGTAAAAGAATGGGCAGATGCTAAGTGTTTGTTCTTAAATCCAACCAAGTCTAAGTTTATGGTTTTAGGATCAAAAAAACAAATTGTAAATATTACGCTTAATCGCCCCTCGATCATGATATCCAACGAACCCATAGAGTGCGTATCATAGTCACGTATTCTTGGTTTACTTATGGATTCATCCCTGCGTTTTGAAAAACATGTTCTGGAGGCAACACACAATTGTATGTATAGACTTAAGCTTCTATATAATATTCGCGCATATATTAGTACATAAATTAGAATAACGCTATGTGAATCGCTCATTCTATTTAAACTAAACTATGCTGATATTCTATATGATTCTTGTATACTCAATAAAACAAAGAGGCTTATACAGAGAGTACAGAATTCCTGCGCACGTTTCTGATTTCACATACCACCACGAACTCACGTCACGCTTCTTTTAAATCAAGGGTGACTCCTAAAAATGGAGTATAGAAGGCAACTGCACTTAGCTACACTATTATTTGGTTAAGACCGGGAAGCCTGAATATCTCTATGAAAAACTAGTTTGGGCAAGAGGTCAGAATAGTTATAGAACTAGAGCTTCAAAATATATGTTATGTACTCATCGGTATGCTACCACCTCATTTCGGGGTAGTTCTAGGTTCGCTGCTACTAGATGCTGGAACGACCTGCCCCCTTCAATGCGTAATCTCAACACGGTGCTTACATTTAAAATTCATTTTAAAAAGTTTTTATTAGCATCACAATGTTTTGTAAATTAGTGGTTTTGCATCTAATTTCTGTTGAATATAAATACATGTGTTACGCCTGCAATTGCTTATATGTTGTTTTATATCCTACTAATTTTATTTATTTATTTCCCCAGTGTACGATATATACTATATTATTATTTGTGTTACTTGTTTTCGTTATATGTATTTATGTATGTATTATATTTCATACTTTTAATTGATATCGTTCCGTGACTTGCATTGGGTTCCAACTGAAAATCAGCGCTAAGTGTTTCTCATAACACGTTAGCATATGCTGAGCTGGATTCCATTTCGTAATGTTGACACATGCATATTTGTTTTTCCACTGTTGTATACTTGTAAATAAGCATTATGAATAAAATATTTCTTTCTTTCTTTCTTTCAAAAGTTTATTGTAATTTTAATGACGATACGACTTAGTACGAGACAAAAATAGATAAGTAAATGGAATGAATACATTCAGATGAATTTATAACTAACTGTTTTTTTAATTAGATTACACGCGGACGGAATTGCGGTCACAGCTAGATCTAAATATATAAACGTAACAGATTCTGAGTCATTAATATTTTAGCAGTTTTGTTAATATGATCTCCCGGTGTATGACGTTAGAATTTCATGTAATTCATGGAACGCAAAATGCATAGCATTTTAAAGGGAGCCCGTTTGACACGCATATTTGTGTGAATATAAAATGCCCGATGTTGGATAGGGAGCACTCCATTAATAATTACTCGATACGGGCAAGTTAAATCAGACCTTCGGGCGGGGTTTGCGACATGCGTTCGTGCTTCATTTCCTGGTAGTAACATATGAAACACGAACGTTATATTATGTAGTATCTATGTATTTACCTACTATAGAATGTCAAACGTATAACATTTAAAACGGAAGTAAAATAGGGTTTAATTATACCGATGTTAATAATTCAAAGAAAGGCTAATTAATGGGAAATGGGAATGATTAATGTTGAATTTTAATATATTTACAAGTCAAAACCTCAAACGTAGAGGGCCGACCTAAATTTGAAAATTAATGGAAAATTTAAATTGATATATATTTATACATAATAACCGTAGACACGTTTAGTAGGTGGTAGAGCCACGTTGAAGCTATTGCTGGCTTCTACAAGAATGGGTTGGCTCGCTCGAGGTAGTACCAACCTCTCAGATAAAACAGACGTGAAGTAACAGTGCTTGCATTGTTGCGTTTCGTTCGGTCAGTGACGACGTCGGAGGCCCACCTCTCCTCCCTCCTCCCCCCACATAGGTAACGCACTTGCGATTCGACTGTTGTTGCAAGTGTCTATGGACGACAGTGATCACTTAACACCAGGAGACTAGGGATGTGAGATTAATGGAAAAAATCGATTAATTAGGAATCGATTTTTCTTTTTTCAATAATAATCGATTTGTCAAAAATCGATTTTATTGAATACAAATAATCGATTTTTGTAAAAAAACGATTTTTATAATATTTAAAAATAGACGTTTTCCATATTCCTATAATAAACATAAAGATTTAAAATAACAATTTATCAGATTAAGAATCAAATAAAATGACACGTATCAAAAATAACCAGTTCAAAACAAAAAATGAGTGTTCCTTTAAACTTTCAAGGTAAAGAATATAGAATCTAAATACCATAGAAATTTTCAGTAATATTAAACATTATATCGTAATAAAAATGAAATGATGCATCCTAACAAAAAGACAACATTATTAATTCTAAGTTTAAAATTTAAAAACAATGAAGTTTCCTTTTAAATTTTCATATTAATTATAGTGTGATTGACAAAATTAAAATTGAAGAATTTGTTTATTGAATAATTTCAAAATAATTTATAGTTTTGTAAACTTATCGATGTCGAGTTTACCATAAGACATTTTTAGTGAACATGTTGAAGTACATTGTACTCGCATGACAGACCTTTTTAGTTTTATTGAAATTTTTAATTTTACAGAGAGCGGTATTTGGCTGTCATAAGAACCACAACAATCATTATAAGATATAGTAACTCATGTTACTTGTTAGGCAGTGGGATGTTTTCATTCTATGTTCTTTTTAAATTTGTAGTTTCACTACAAAATTTTTCATTCTGTCGAACAGGACATGTATATTACTGTGGTATTATTCATTTTCGTTATAAAATACACCCCAGCCGCTTTTAGGTGTTTTGCGGCTAGAAAACATTCCAATTGGTTACAACTATATAATCTCACTACGCTCACTCTTCAATTGTAAATAATAATGAACTTATATTGAGTTTTTCTTCATCCGTCGCATAGACGTTTATGAAAATCGATTTAAATACGTAATTTATATAATCGATTTTTTAAAAATCGATTAATATTAATATAAACATCGATAATTAAAATCGATTATAATAAAATAATTATCAATTTAAATAAAAATCGATTTTTTTTAACATCCCTGTACGTTTGTCTCCGATGATATAAAAAAAAGACAATCATGATGAATATTTTACCGTTGTCTTTGTGTCAATTTAAAATTGATTTTATACAAATTATATTCAAATGTGTTATTAAGGATTGTTAAATAAATAATTATGAGAGAGATTTAGTGATGCGCTAATGTAAGCGCACGTACGTACCTCATAGTTCGGTGAAGCTGTAAAGGCGATGCAAGGCCAATAGCGTAGTCAGTTCGTAAAAAAGGCATGTGATTTTTATGTACTATTTTTATTTTTACTACAAGCGGTAACGACGGACGCTGTTTCGCCCTGATAATAAATAAAATCTTGATAAATTCTATACCTAAAAAATTTTCGCGAATCACTCCATCTACTGGTGAAAACCGCATGAAATCCGTTCAATACTTTTTCAGTTTATAGTGAACAGACAGACGTGGTATAGAATTCTATTTTATACTATGTACTGATGATATAAAAATAGGTAAACAGTTAACTTCATTTTCCTTCTCGTTTTTAATCGACTCCAAAAAAAGGAGGAGGTTCTCAATTCATCTGTATTTTTTTTATCTTTGTTACCTCATAACTTTGGACTGGGTGAACAGATTCTGATGATTCTTTTTTTATTTGAAAGCTGGTGCTTCCCGTGTGATCTCATTTTAGTTCGGACAACGGCATCCAGTGCAAAATAGTATAAGTGTTAAATTTGCATTTAGTATATACCCGACAAATAGACGAATAACTCAATATCACGCCAACCGATTTCGATGATTCATTCGATTTTGATTTTTATGAAACTTTGATTAGGTTCTGATAATGGGATCCGTGACAAGGTAACACAATTTTCAAGAAATAAGCCTACTCCTTTCTTAAGGGCCGGCAACGCATCTGTGATTCCTCTCGTGTCGCAGGTGTCCATGGGCGGCGGTGACCACTTACCATCAGGTGACCAGCATGTGTTAGTAGAATATATTTATGTACACTAAAAATGGAAAAATAATGTAAATAAAAAAAAGAATCTACCGACTTCAATATTAATCAAAGGCATAAAAATAAATTATTTAATTTGGTTAATTTGATAAACTATTTATTTTCCGCTTTTTAGTGCCTTATTTTTACGCCTTTGATTAATATTGAACTCGGTTAATTCCTTTTTTTTGAAAATTTACTTTATCTCAACTGATGTTCTTTATTTTTTGTTTGGTTGATATTGACGAGCTTTAACGCGGAATTAATAAAAATAGTTAAAATAATAATGATTATACGATTTTGACCATTTGACCGACTGTTAGTATATATAAATACATAGATGGATAAAATCGTTAAAGAGCCTTTAAGTTGACTCCTATATCAAGACCCTAGAATGATAAATTATCAATTTCACTCTTAAACTATCGAACAACATTATAATAAATTAGTCAAAGGTGAACGTTATAAAAACGTGATTTATATCGTCTTTCTTTACAACTTAGGTTCGATCTAAAATTCTTAAAGTGTAATCACATAACTTAAAAGAATGAGTGTCTAACAACCGTTCACAAAAACAAACTCCCATAAAAGACATTACGGCAGCAAGGGATAACAGTTTTTTTTTACTCTCTTAAATATATAATAATAATAAAAACAAGTTTGATGTCCCAAATGTCGTACGCGAAAGTATCAAGAAACATTTTCTTATTAAACATCGGAAAGTGCGGTATGCCCCTATAAAAATTCACATAGAAACTTCTTTTCTTTTCGGCGACAGATGTGCCGATATTGGGGGCGGTGATATTTCTTTATGGCCGTCATTTAAATAAAGAGACGCTAACAGGCGCCGCTTAATGCAATCGCTTAAAACTTTATAGAACATTATATCAGGCACCGGATGAGATAATCTTCATAAACCACAATAATAGTACGGTTTATTTGACTTATTACCATAACGTTGCGATTGAGATTTTTATGGCTCAGTGGTAATGAACCATACTAGTGAGGCAAGAGGTAGAACATTCGATCTTCCATGGGTTTGACGTGACTTGAAAACTTGTTAATTCTATGTTTCAATGTTGATAAAGGTTAAGTGTTACTGTATGATAGTGAATTTATCCGATTATTGTCTGTTGTTTTTGTAAAGCATCCAATGTATAATTTAAACACGGGCTTAAAACTATTATATATAAGGACACAATTTTACAAACTACTATTGAATTAAAAATTAAACATTTTCCTATATTTTTTATGGATATTATAAAACAAAATCCTCTGACACGTATGTCTGTCAGTTTGCAATAAATTCAAAAACTACTGAACGGATTTATATGCGGTTTTCACTAGTAGATAAAGCGATTCAGGAGGAAGGTTTATATGTATAATTCGTCAATGTATCTTTTTATTATTAGGATGGGATAACGTCCGCCGGGTCCGCTAGTTATTATATAAATAAAAATTTTCTTTCGAATTTATGAGAATCAAAGTTCACTAATGTCTCTGAAATCTTGTAAAAAAATGAAACGAAGTACTCATTTCTATGTTTAATAGATCAGAAAGGTTTAACGTAATATTCTTAAGATTACTTATTCAAGACAATTTAATGGTAAATTTGAATGATTTAAAAAGTTTTCAACGGTTACGCTCATTATAAATTTTTTGTGTCGACCATTTACGATTATTTCCAAAAATACTTGTTTAAGTTATTATAGTTGCAATATTAATTTATGGCAATGTATGTAAGGCGTAAAAGGCTAAGCCGATTTTTTTTACTCGCAAAGTAGTCATATGGTGTTGTTTTATTACAGTTAAAAGCCCCTCTGTATTTTAGGTTTAACATAACACAATATATATACATATATATATAAAATAACACAAGTTATTTTCGAAAAATTATAGAAATGCTCTTTAAAAACAATTATAAGTGCGAAACTTAAAGTAACGTGTAATGTATACATTAGATATATAGACACTAACAGCGTGCCTAATGAGATTTACCATCGGCAACATATTTGGAAATTTTAACCCACCATATAATCTACCTTAGTGCTCACTTACACTGTGTAAGCACTATTGAAATAATAACTTAAAATATTATTATAAAGAGTTACATTACATTTAATATACATTGTGATTATAATTATGATTTGGTGACTATACAAAATATAAAAGCTTGTCTGATCCGGAAGAAATTGTATTATGAAACTCTTTACGTAATGCGTTTATGGTCTAAGACCTAATTACGAAGACCGCTCCTATCTTCAAAGTTACTAATTATTTTACTGTAGAATTATAAACAATAAGCTGATAATTATTTCTTTGATTAAAAGAATGAGATGAAATCTTGTTAAATTTGTACAGATAAAGTCGCGGGAAATAGCTATTCTAAAATAGAATAACCTCAATTACTTTTTATAAGGTTTGCTGCCTACCAGTGAAAGTCTCGTGAAGATCTGTCTAATAGTTTTGGAGATAGTACTGCGGGCAAAGTCAAGGTTAACAGTATAAACTAAAAACGCCGAAATTATTTTTTATAAGATCAGCTATTTGCCAATGAAAGTTTCGTGAAGATCGATCCAACCGTTTTGGAGATAGTGCTACGGGCGAAGCCACGATTAACAGCTAGTATAAACTATAATTGCTTGAATTACTTTCTATAACATTACCTATATGCAATGAAACTTTCGTGAAGATATGCCTAACCGTTTTGGAGGTAGTACTGCGGGCGAAGCCACGGTTAACAGTTAGTCTAAATTAAAATACACTAAATTATTTGTTATAATGTCCGCTATCTGTTCGTTAAAGTTTCGTGAAAATCGGTTCAACCATTATGGAGATATCATTGCGGACGAAGCCGCGGTTAACAACCAGTCTAATTTAAAGTAGCCCAAGTAACCCGCTGTAATTTTATTTTTATAAGGTTCGCTGCCTACCAGTGAAAGTCCCGTGAAAATCGGTCTAACCGTTTTGAAGAAAGCACTGTGAGCGAAACCACGGTTATTAGCTAGTCTTTACGGAAATTTTGTCGATTAATACTTTTTCGACCAACACAGCCACAATGAACGCAACAACAAAGACAACGACTCAGACAAGAAAGAGGACAATTGTTTATTTGAGGGCACCTGGCTTATTGAATATAGGGATGTTAAAAAATAATCGATTTTTAATTAAATCGATTTTTATTTTATCATAATCGATTTTTTATTGTCGATGTTTATTTTCATATTAATCGATTTTTTGAAAATCGATTATATAAATTACGCATTTTAATCGATTTTTATAAACATCTATGCGACGGATGAAAAAAACTCAAAATAAGTTCATTATTATTTACAATTGAAGAGTGAGCATAGTGAGATAATATGTTTGTAAAAATTTAAAATGTTTTTGAAATAAAACACATTTTATTTTAAATGACAACTAATGTAATGTAGTAAAACAATATATATATACAAAATGTACCCAATTCTATTTTTGAAATACAAGAAGGTTTACTTTGTAACAGTTTTCTAGCCGCAAAACACCTAAAAGCGGCTGGCGTAAGTATTTTATAACGAAAAAGAATAATACCACAGTAATATGCATGTCCCGTTCGATAGAATGAAAAATTTTGTAGTGAAACTACAAATTTAAAAAGAACATAGAATGAAAACATCCCACTGCCTTACAAGTAACATGAATTACTATATCTTATAATGATTGTTGTGGTTCTTATAACAGCCAAATACCGCTCTCTGTAAAATTAAAACTTTCAATAAAACTAAAAAGGTTTTTCATGCGAGTACAACATGTTTACTAAAAATGTCTTATGGTAAACTCGACATCGATAAGTTTACAAAACTATAAATTATTATTGATTTTATTCTTTTTTTATTTCTTTTATTTTATTTTAATTTTCTCAGTCACACTATGATTAATATGAAAATTTAAAAGAGAACTTCATTGTTTTGAATTTTACAGTTAGAATTAATAATGTTGTCATTTTGTTAGGATGTTTATCATTTTATTTTTATTACGATATAATGTTTAATAGTACTGAAAATTTCTATGGTATTTAGTTTCTCTATTCTTTACCTTGAAAGTTTAAAGGAACATTCACTTTTATTTTGTTTTGAACTGGTTATTTTTGATACGTATAATTTTATGTGATTCTTAATCTGATAAATTGTTATTTTAAATCTTTAGGTTTATTATAGGAATACGGAAAGCATGTCTATTTTTAAATATTATAAAAATCGATTTTTGAAAAAATCGATTATTTATTTTCAATTAAATCTATTATTATTTAAAAAAAGAAAAATCGATTCCTAATTAATCGATTTTTTTCATTAAACTCACATCCCTAATTGAATAAGTCCTTTTATTTCCTCGAACTGATTACGCTATTGACCTAGCAAGGTCTTTACAGCTTCACCGGACTACATTGAATACGTTCGATCGACAGCCGTATGTGATTAAAAGACAACTACCATATGAAAGCGCGAGCTAATAGTACTGTGGCGCCATCTCTTAATGACAAACTAAAACATTTTGAATATCTATCTCGAACAGCTAGTATAAACTAAAATTGCCTAAATTACTTTTTCTAAGGTAAGCTACCTGTCAGTGAAATTCCCGTCTAAATCGGTCCAGCCGTTTCAGAGATTATCCAGAACAGACAGACAGACTGACAGACCGACATACCGACAGACCGGCAGACTGAGAAACAAAAAATTTAAAAATTGTTATTTATTTCTTGAACTGACTACGCTATTGACCTAACAAGGCCTTCACAGCTTCACCGGTCTATTGCGTTTTTGTTATCAGTAGCGTGTATATTTTCGTACCCAATTAGTAATTTTTTTTATTTTGCTATCACATATAGACACTTCGTTTTTATTTTATGTATAGAATAGATTAGACGAGATCATTGTTAAAAACAACAGAAATGAAATATATAGGTATCAAAAAATATCTATGTCAATTTATATGCCTATTACGAGTTACGGGAATGAAACAATCGAAACAAAATTATTTATAAAACAACGCGATTATCTCAAATTGTATATTTATTTTACTTCAAACCTGTACAAATATTTTGTATTTTTTGTCAAAGAATAGTCCTTTTTGTTTAAAGTTACCCACTCATTTTTGTTTCCCTTTTAAACGACTATATCGAAAATGACATTCACAGGAAATCTTTCATTTTAGGTACAGAATATCCGGCGTTCATTTTAAAAATAGAAATGTCATTAGAAAGAATAATAACGAAAGCGGAATTTCCGTACACGGTCGTATTTTAAAATTTAATTAGTTTTACAAAAGATGTTTTTCTTTTGATAACTTCCCTTTTTATTCAAAGACTTCTTGTTCTTTTGTTTCACTTTATATTGAATTGAATATTTATGTGTACGATAAAATCAATTTTACGTCTAAACTAATTAATGAATAAACTTCATATAACTCAATCTTGGTTGTTTATCTAAAAACAAGGTCTGATGTATTTACCTATGAATTTATCTATCGATAGCTGCTAAAGAATAATCTAAATATACTTTTTAGACACTTTGACAGATTAGGGTTGTTGCTTCCAATAGAATAATACAAGCCGAGGTTCGGCCACTTCGACATACTTGAGTTGGTTGCCAAAAGGTGAAATGCCTTAAGCGCTCGCCTTAGTAGTCCGGTGAAGCTGTGAAAGCCTATCATCGTATAATAGCGTAGTCGGTTCGTAAAAAGAAAGTTGAGACAGTTATTAAGATTGCCGACAAAAGTGAACACTTAAAACAATGCATTACATGTACACGGGCTGCTACACGACATGACGCAAGCGTAATACGATCGGTCACGCTTACTAGCATGTCATGACCCGAAATTTTAAATCTCTCTCTTGTCAAAAGAATATCGCTCCACGCACCTAAAAAAGTTTTCAGTTCAAAAAACGTTCTACAATTACGCATTACTTTAACATACGTTTTTACTTTTGAATCTTATAAGTATATTTATAGCTATTAAAAATTGGCAATCACAAATTTTTATAACAATCCGTATGTATGATGTAGTTTTCGTTCTTTGATCAAAGCATTCACCAATATTATTAGATCTCTGTTAACGCTACTTAATGTTGTAATTTTTCAGTTGAAATTTAAGGATAAAATATCCCCGTGTACGGAAATAAACACCTATAATTTCTTCATAAAAGTATTATCCAAACAAATTTTACCTGTTTCTCCTTCTAGGATAAATACGCAAAGGTTATTTTCCAAACCACTGGTCGTTTTTATTTGACGTTCATAACTCGTAAATCAGTTTCTTTATGGCTCTTACGTTGTTGCTTTGTCTGTGGAGGGGGAAAAAACAAAATTGAATGTTTATGATATTTTGTGATGCTGGTCGTCGTCGAACTAATGAATAATTTTCTACAATGTATACTTTAATTTTAACGCAAATAATTAATATAATAATAATAATAAAGGCTTTTTCATTCCCGAAATTTTTAACAGTAGTATGATGACAAAACGATAAAACCATAAAATATATCACGTAATTGGGTGTGCCTAATGGCAAAGGCCTCCTCCAACTCTTTCCATTATTTTCTGTCTGCCGCCACTCTTGTCCAAAGGGGTCCTAAGGTTATTTTATAATCATCTTCCCATCTTTTTGGTTGGCGACCTCTACTTCTCGCGGCATCCTTTGGATACAAAACCGTTACTTGTTTGCTCCACTTTTCTTTATTGTAGCGGAGCATATGTCCAGTCTACCTCCATTTTAGTTGGTCGATGCGTGTCAGGATACCTGTTAGTATCGTTCTATGCCTGATATCTGTACTTCTAATTTTGCATTTGTTTTAAACCTAACATGCTCCTTTCCATAACTCTCTGACATCTTGTTAGTTTGTCCCTATTGCGTTTCGTCAAAACCCAGGTCTCACAGCCATATGTGATGCAGGGCAGGATGGTATGAAAAGGCTTCCTTTTTGATTTGAATGCCCAGTTCCTTACTTTTCATAATTTCTTTCAGGGTCCAGTATTTTTTCCACCCAGTTGCAATTCTTTTATATATTTCTTTAGAGATTTTGTTTTTTTGCGATATTATCTGACCCGGATATACATATTCATCTACATATTCGAGTTTCTGTCCATTTGTAGTTACGTCTGTGGGTATTGAATTTGTCATCATTTTAGTCTTGCTCGAAATACATAATAATTACTTATGTTTTAATTTAAACAATTGAAAACATCACTGAATTTAAAATTGACATAAAATTATAGAGCTAATAACTTTAACACAAGTAAAGGTCGTCCTTTGGTAGAAATTCGACCATAATAAGTCCAGTGAACCTTTGAAAGCCTATTAAGCCATCACATGCACATTGTATGTTATGTTTTACTAAGTGGTAAAAACTGTATTGAGTATTGTACAGATACAATATATATTATATACGTATTGTAGGTGTATGAAGTATTACTAAGAAAGACTCATAAATAAAGACCCAGATTCATTGAGGGGAGAGAAAAATACAGTGCGTGTATCAGTGCGTACACGCAGAGGACGAGAAACTTCTTTGGCTTACATGGGGAACGCTCATAAAGTATATAAGCTACAAAATTCCGTAGAATAAATCATTTAGTATAAATTTACTTATTCCGTAGAATAAATCATTTAGTATAAATTTACTTATTTTGGTTTACTACCTATATATACAGACAGATGCTTAAACATGCACAAATACATACCTACCTTACGTTTAATGCGTAACGTGTAACTGCCAAATAACTTTTACTTGAAAAACTATTTCCATAATGTTTATTGGTAACACGAAAGCTCGTCAATAGTTACTAAACAAAAAAGGTGTCGTACTTATTTATCATGGCTTCTTTATATAAAAATGCCCTGTACCCATCTGCTTATGAAGAAATAAATATTACACAGCAAGCTGATTTCAAGATTGAAGCTAAAAGGGTATCAATACCTTGCCAGTCTCAAATGCATACATCAAATGGCAAAGATGAATCTGTTGGCTTTGTTCTTCCTGTAAGACATTTGATATGGGTTTAAACGACTGCATGTCATTGGTAAAAGTAAAAACCCGAATCACATGAAACAAGTTATTAAAGATCCAATAGTTAAGAAGGACGAGTGACAATACTTATATAATGATTTCTATTTTTGAAATTAGTTTTGATGATTTAATGTGGTCTTTATAATATTTTTCTATTCAAATGTTTTAAACATCTAGTCCCGATCCCGCTACAACACATCCGAGATGTGACCGGAACATTAACACTAGCGCCACCCTATTAGAGAATTCGGCCTATAAATTTTTAGTAAAAAAATTTTAGTACATCTGTAATTTCGCATTCGCGCTTGTGTTCTTGTATAACTGAAAAATAAACAATAAGTTTATTCCATCTTTGATCTCATTAGAATGAAACTTAATATCTTTGTTGCGTAAAATTCAAAGAACGCTATTTGAAAAGGAAACACAGCTTACGGGAAGACAAAGAGAAACCTGTCTTTTGAATAAACCTTTTTAATTTTCTTAGACAATGTCGCAAGAATGGAATGTCGATTCTCAGTACAAAATATTTTTTTATTTAATTCAATAAAATTTGGTTACACAGGTAATGTAATTAATTATAAGAGTCTCCTTTTGGTGGATCGTCTTTAAGTTAGAAATACGACATAAAAAATTAACTTCAAACTTAGATATTATTGAATATTTGGTTGTATTTGTTTGTATAACTTGTTGAGTTAATTATTTATATTTCTCCAACAAGCAAGATATCTAACTTCTTACGGGAATTAGAGGATCTTAGCAGTAAGCCGTGGTTAATTGATTGAACTTTAACATTGAGAGCTTGTGCTCATATTTACATAAAATATGTTCATATGCGGCGCAATTAGGTTAGTTTTCGATTAATCATAGTGACATATAAGGCTTTTTGATATCTTAATACTGCACTTGTCTCCATATTGTTTGGTAATGGTAGTGTTTTCTGTAACAATGTTTTGGTTGCTGTGCATAAGTAAAGTGGTTTAGAAGTAATAACATAGTAATTCTAAGACTAACAAAACTCTATGAAAAGTTCTAAAGAGAGGTCCAATATTTTGTTAAAACATCACTTACGCTCGGTTTTTGTAGTACTTGGTTGAACTATCATTAGTTATTGACTCAATAAAGTTACCTATAAGTTAAACTGTCAATGCGTTTCTGAATCGGCGACCACTCCACTAAGGAGTGTTCTCGCACGAAGGATTCCCCCGACCCTCCAAGTTGCGTTTTGTGCCGTAGCGAGGGCCATAAGGCGAATTATCGCGGGTGTCCCCGTGCCCCACGTACAAAGCGTCGTCGAGACGCAAGACAGGTCTCGCCATCTAGGATCCCTGCTGCGTCATCCCGCCCCCGACCTCCGCTTCTCAACTCTAGAGAGGCCTTTCCGAGCCTGCCGAGCACATCTCGTGCACCGGCAGCATACGTACCCGCAACTAGTGCGCTCCTCCCGCCCCGCACGGGTCCCTCAGGCCCCGTGGGCTCCCAAGATCGTGTCGCAGCCTGATCCTCGTCCTCAGGCGGCTAAGCCTTCATAGGCCGGCCCCGCCCTCTCTTTCAAATTATCCGGCATGAAATGGTCAGGCTAGCGCTTAGTTTTTCACGAGATCTCGGAGATCTCCGCGAACGACGAAGTCTCGAATGACCCCGCTCAAGGTTCGATTAGGGCGATAGCCAAATTCCCTGCCATTACGGCTACTCTACAATGGCTCGCGCGCGCCGCCGTCTCGCAAAAATATTTTTTTCATTATAAGATAGAGTAAACTCGTATATTTACGTCTATCTTTCCCTAAAAAACCGATAAACAATGTCGTTATTTATATTTTTAGAAAACCGGCGCCGGCGCCGTTCGTTAATCCTTTAAATTCGATTTCTAGTAATATGCGTGGCCGGCCACGCCGCGAACACCTCTCTCATGCGTCACGAGGTAGGGCCCTCTCGTTCTTCTTACCCGCACATACGTCGCGTCATCTCGGCAGCATCTTTGCTCGAGATCACCCGGGTGGTCACAAAGATATTGCTATCGCGATATAGTATACACCACACCAATTATACACACACACATACAGATATCCAGACATGCACCTTTACACAAACTGGTGGAAGGGTTTACTTTTTTCCCCTTATCGAACTGAATCGAATAGTTTAGTTTAGTTTAGTTTTTCCGAACCACATGTTGTGTTTTTGTATCATGCAATTTCAACTGTATGATCCAAAAATGAATATATGTATAGCTTAGCATAGTTTAGCTAGGTCAGATCGGGTATTTTTCTCGGTAACAGCCCAAACCGAGGTGTGCCGTACACCCTTGACCATGTTACCTAAACAAAATCGGCGGAGTGCCTTAAGCGCTCGCTTTAGTAGTTGGGTGAAGCCGTGAAGACCTAGTAAGGCCAATAGCGTAGTCAGTTCAAGAAAAAAAAAGCGTTTGTGAATACACGACGAGTTGTTAAATAACTATGAAACACATAACTAGTTCTTTGATGTTCATTAGATGACTCTTTTCAAAGAAAGGGTGTTGAAAGATGAAAAAGAATTCGCCAAATAATTTTAATAACACGGTGCAGTCGTCGGAGCGCGTTATCTAGAACATAATTTATTCGTAACATTTCTTGCATACCATTCTGACTCTCCGCACAAAGAAAATATGCAGATCTCGACGAACCGCGCACCGTTTTGATATTTCACACAGAATTAGGTGGTTGCTTTGTTTCAAGCGACAATTAAAATCCAACGCACATATTTAAAAAAAAAACTTAAAAGTTTTGCTTACTCTTTTTTTATTTCTTATAAAATAACTTTAAATAATAGTATTTTCATTGCAAAATAGTAATTAATATTCACATTAAAATGATATTAAGCCCAATATAACTTTTATTACGTTCAATTGCTGACTCTTTAATGTCACACCTATTTCTGGTTCAGAACATGTGGTTGGCATTATGCACTGATACAAATTAACAACAATTGCTTGGAGTTACGTGTCTTCTTACGTCGTGGATACTAAAGCTGTGTTCTTATTACTGTGTCGGGGTGTGTCGTGATCCGGTAAATGCTATCGGCAGTTGGGTACTTCTCGCTCACCCCTTGTGGGGGCGTGCGGGGAAACGGCCTCAGGGATACCTCTTTTGCCGTGGCATCTCTCTTCCCCCGCTTCGACGGGGGTGTATTCTGGTTTGGGATTTCTTCCCGTAGGTGCGTTACGCCTTGTCATAGTCATCTGTTACGTGTTTAGTGCGCAAGAACAGCGCCATCCAACGAAGCATCCCCTGCGACAGAGCCCCAGCTAAAATTAGCTGGGCGAGAGTGAGAATATCACTCTCGTACGCTTCCGTCGCAGCGGATGCCCCGCCGGGCAGCGGCTGCCGCGCATCCGGAGTCGGCGTGCGAGGAGCAGGCACGGAGGTGCGGTGTCCGGTGTGCGAAGCGGTGGTCTGATTAGATGAGGCAGCGGGATCCGTAGGCTGGCTAGGGGTCGTCGGGTGGCGGTCTGGTTGGCCCTGAAAAGGGCCTTTTGTAAATCGTCGGCTCGACGCAGGAGGCGGAGCGGACGAGGAGGCGCTTGACTTGCGCATCGCTCGCGGACGACCTCGTACGCGTAGACGACGGAGCCGTCTATGCTATCGGTTACGTTTGTTATGGTTATATACATAACAAAATGTTGTATTGTGACGGGACCGCTTCTCGTAGTGGCAATCGGTGCACATGCGACAGCATGGCGCAGTATGGTAGGCAATCTATTACAGCATAACACGCCACACTAATTTTAATATCTTAGTACGACGCGTTAAATACCATTATAGTACGTTGTTAATAGGTCCGATGAGTTTATTGTGTTTGTATTGTTGTCTAAATTTCTTAGCAATATAAAATACTTTGTTGATCAAAATTTAATATAACAATATATAAATCATTTTCGAGGCAGATTGTTTCTAAGAAAACATTTTACACACATTGCATTCGGCAACATTTATGCATGCATGAATAAATGGCGGTAGGGTTTTATCTGAGTCCGCCTAGCCAGTCCTTTAAGTTGAAAACCATTCACAAAGCATTTGTTAGTGTTCCGATAAATATGCTTAAGAGCCAGTCTTCTATAGGTTCAGCTGGTTTACCGTCTTAGACCCCATCATCATTTAACAGCAGATGAGATTGTAGTCAAATAAATTATAAAAAAGGAAAAAAAAAAATCAAAAGTGTGCTGTCACTACAAATAGTACCCCGATTTACGATAATCTAATATGAAACCAGCATTATTGTTATGTGTTTTTATTTTATGAATGAAGTTATGAACTCTTTTCCAGCAATCTCTGAGGATTATTAAATCCCTAAAAGCTTTTACGTATACTTAACAAATATTTACTTTCGTAATTTCTTGAAATCGCGACCCAAATATCAAAAACTCTCACATAGTGATTTAAATATAAGTATACTTTGCCTGCGCAGTATCGTGCCACGATGGGATTGGAGTGTTATAGTATATACTATAGAGCAATGCGCGAGGGATTTCGTCGAAAGGTCCGGGCATCTAAACGTGTTAGTTCGCTTTATTGAATATTGGGATATGACGGTGTCCTACGGGAACTGGAATGTCGAAGGTCGGTGGAGTTTTCGCATACGTTGCATTCTCGGCGGCCTCCGAGGGACGACTTTACACGTCCCAGGTAATGGATTTTGTATGAGTACTCGTGAACTAAATGAAATTTAACTACCTATTTACGCATTACAAGTCTATTCCTTTTTTTGTCGGTTTAATTTTATTCAAAAATGATTTCTATACAGTTCTTTTTCAGAGCAAGTCAGTTTTCTTTTTTGTAACTAATATCGCTATTAGCTTAACAGGTCTTCACCGGACTACTAAGGCAAAGTCTTGAGGTATTCAGCCGATTTCATTTGACAACTGACTCAAGGGTGCACGACACACCTCGGCTTGGGTTGATGGTTTCATTACGCAGCATCGCAAAAATTACTAAATTAAGTTAATAATTCAGACATATAGCAATTACAGAAATACCTGTGTACCTCCAGTATATATGTGTTTCATATCGGACAACTAAGTTAAATTAAATTAACTCATTTCGATAAGGGAAAAAATAAAACCCTTCCACCATATCTCTACCTATTAGTGTGACCTTTACAGCTTCACCTCACCGCAATTTATTCACGAATTCGTCGAGAGGTTATAAATTTAGGAATAATCTTGACATTGCAATAAGCATGTACCGGTTTTTAGACAAACGAAATGGATTTGAAGTCTATATAGGTAACAGTTAATAATATATCTACCTACATTTAAAAGAAGTAAGTGATAGAAGGACATATTAACGCACGACCCACCTTTTGATATTAGGGCCCTGAAAATTTGCATGTAAGTTTCTTGTACAGTATAGGCGAGCACCAAGGATTTGTGGTATTTAATTCAAAATATTGTGAAGAAGAGGATGAAAGTTTTTACGAAAATCCGTCATTTTCTGTAAGTCGGTCAAACAGTTATTCTCTTTTTATATATAGATAGAAAACAAAAAGTTGAAAATATTTACTGCATGGAAAACCCACCTGAAGCTGAGGGAATTTACTAGTCTTATATAAAAAAATAACGTTACTATATTCAATATAAATAATTTCGAACACCGTTTGACTGATGTTAGACACCACGTATTTATCAGCCGGTCGGTCAGCGAAACCATTAACGTTCTGTAAATACTGTGACTATTCATCCGAGCAGAGCTCCGCCCCACAACAACGTTCACATAGAAGTGCGTGTAGATCGACGGTATCTTTCCTTTTATATGCTAGTAATCACACAGTAACCACGTAGTAATCAAACCACATAATAACAACATCATATATAAAAGATAACCATGAAGAGCTAGGGTAATACCACAAAGCTTGACATGCATCTATGAAATATGACGCAGTTTCGTTTCCACAAAGCTCGACCCTTGTATCAGGCACAACGTTCGAGTAATCCCACTTTTGATATGTTAGGGATCGGAAGTGGATTTATATGGAAACAATACTAATTGTGGGCAAAGTCCCAATCCCACTTCTGATATGTTAGACACCACGTATTTATCAGCCGGTCGGTCAGCGAAACCATTAACATTCTGTAAATACTGTGACTATTCATCCGAGCAGAGCTCGGCCCTACAACAACGTTCACATAGAAGTGCGTGTAGATCGACGGTATCTTTCCTTTTATATGCTCTCGGGGTGTATCGTAGCGTTACCGGACGTAGTCATTTAACACTGATTATCTTGAACATTAGCACGCGTAAGCATTTTTTTTACAGAAAGTCTTTACATGACATCCTTTGTATTGTTCCCATCCAGTAATTGTAACATCAATAATAATAAATATGTATGAAGCTTGTATATAATAATCGATTTTCCAAGAATAATGATCGACCTAATTATACTATAGTTTCCTAATACACGACCTAGTTTCCGATACTAAGCTTGACATTCTGAATCAAGAATAGTAGTCATAATTCATTCCATTTCACGGTATCGAGTCCTTGTCCCTACTCAGCTATTCTCGGATTCGCTAGCTTTGTAATCTCTTACCTTAATGTAATATACCTATATAATTTCAAATACCGGTGATACACCAGTATTAATAGAATTTCATAAGAGGACTTGTTGGTAATCGCGCCAACGCAAAATTGTAAATAAAAATTGTATTATAATTCATATCTATATTTCCTTTTACCAACAAGTACGGTTTCAATTTAATATATAAGTTTACTTTCATTATGTATCTATATATATATAAAATTATAGAGTTCTGTAGTTAAGTACACATCACATTAAAACTTTTTGATAAATTATTTTTAACTTACTTCTAACACACTTAGTTAATAAATTATCAATACAGTGTAGTTTTATGTGTATTTATATTAATTTTTACGCAACTAAGATGAAAAACACATTCCAATTTTTTTTGTCGGAATATACACACATCAAAAAAGTCTAAGCAACATGCGTGATATTGCAAATTTTACCATTTATATTAATTAATTTCTAAGTATTTACTCAAACAAAGTGCGTAGGTAAGTAAACTTTTTTGTTATTGATGACATACTGGCTGGTTGTAAAAATAACTTTGATTATGTTTTGTTTTTTCATAAAATTCAAATGACTGCGAATTTGTTTCAATTTAAGTGCGTTTTAATTACCACGTTTAGTCTTGATTTGACCATTTAAATAAAGTTAGCGACAAAATCGAATTGTTAGATATTCTTTACGTCATGAAGCGACGTCATTTGATGGCAGATGAAATGCAAAGAGCTGTAGGGATGTTGCAAGCGGGAAGTAATCAATCTCAGGTATCTCGACATTTTGGCATTCATAGAAGTCTTATTTGTCGTCTTTGGCAGCGCTACAATAATACAGGAGAACCCGCTGAACAGCATCCAGGCCGTAAAAGGAGTACAACCACTCGGCAAGACCGGTACATACAACTGACTGCAAGACGCCAGCCGATGTTAACCGCTCGAGAGATAAGTTTAAGGCTACAAATTTTAAGTGGTGTTGATGTAAGTCCTCAAACTATGCGAAATCGACTGCATGAGTACGGCCTACGATCTCGACGCCCAATCAGGTGCCCACCGATACGTCACGGGAATCGCGCTCGTCGATATGAATGGTGAACGCATAACATGGACCCAGGAACAATGGGATAAAATTATGTTTTCCGATGAGTCGCTATTCGGGTTTAAGCCTGATACAAGAAGGGTGCGAGTGTATTGTCGGCCTGGAAATACTGAAAGGCTCAGGTGCGTTCAGGAAGTTCATCTATACAGCGGCTCAACAGTTATGTTATGGGCGGGTATTATGAAGAACAGGCGAACTGAGCTCGTTTTTGTAAATGGAAACATGAATGCTGAAAATTATATTGAGGATATTCTCAAACCTTATGTCTACCCATTTGCACAAACCTTTGGCTCCGATATTAGGTTAATGCATGACAATGCGCGTTCACATACAGCTCAGCGAACCAGTGAATACTTTGCAACGGAGAACATCAGGGTATTGCCCTGGTCTGCACAATCGCCAGATCTCAACCCCATCGAGCACGCATGGGACATACTCCAGAGACGTGTTTTGAAGGACTTGGACGGAGCGACAACAACCCAACAGCTGAAGGATTTGCTACAATTCCATAGACATAAACAGTCTCATTAATTCAATGAATAATCGTTGTCGACAAGTTCTGAATAGCAGAGGAGACCAACTTTGTATTAAATTGTTCTATTCTTTCACAATATATACATTTTCTTAACAAATTTCATTTTGTAAAAAAACGTTTAGTTTCTTATGTATCTTAGTTTCTAGTATATTCTAATATTGTTCATTTCTGTTATTAAAAGAACTTATAAAGACAACAGCTGTTATTTTTACATTATAAAACCCTAAAGATATTATTTTAAAAATAAAATACAACGTTATAATGTGAAGAACCATCCTAAAATTTAAATTAGTACATGTTGCTTAGACTTTTTTGATGAGTGTATATCCGGAATATTCTTTCAATTTTGTGTTTGCATATATATATTCAAAGTTAGCAATATATTGAGAGAGAGTTGATCGTAGTTTGATACGAATTACTGCCCTGCGCTTTTTTCTTTTTTTCCTACTCTTCTTCGTTATTGTCGTAAGGTCTTAACAGCCCTTCGCCCTGACTGCTTGATTTTGTCTTAGACCTTCTTGTAATTTTAATGTCATAATCACTTTACATAATGAGCAATCTTTTTTTGATGTTTTTTAAAGCCGCCTTTTGCCACACTCCGGCAGCTTCATGCCTACAAAATACAAATATGTAAATGTGACATTTTTTTATTCAGTACTCCGACAGAATATATTGTGTGTGCAGGTCGCCTAATGTTAACTTATGACTGCAGCCTTTAGCTTTGTATAATCAACCACATTTTGGCCAGTCCTGAGGACAATTATTAAAGGCACTAGATGATTGAAGGCACCATAGGATTTTAATCCGTGCAAGTCGGTCATACCACACCCTCAGTTATCTGACTAGAGTAGGAACCCGTAGGGAATTCCCCTTGTAAAAAAAGGAAAAAAGACATGAACACAGTGCCATCCATTATCGCTTCATGTCAAATGTCGTTTATTGAATTGAAAATGCAAGTAAGAAATATTCTTATTTAAATCTAACAACTCTGATTCTGATGGACAACTGTTTCTAAAATAGTTCATTTGTATTACTTACAAGTTTAATACAACTCAAGTGAAATAGACAAATGACTTGGCTAATTATTCGAATCATCTGAAGAGAAACTCTGTACTGAATTCGTGTTCAGAATTGTTTAAGGTATTATGTATTCGTCTAATGCCGTGAAATATTACTTACTTAAGTATTAATTAATGAGTAACGTAATTTATTTTATTTCTCCTTGCTTTAGGTCAGTGGTCTACATTGTGGCGGTAAGGACGTATTGGTGAAGGTTGCTGATAGACGTTGCAGGCAGGTAGCGCAAAACCGTTCGTTGTGACAAATCTATTTAGTTTCAAAAGTTGACGTCTTTGACAGAATGGTTGGCTCTTACTTTAAAATAAATAAATTGTATTGATTCTAATAAATCAGTAAGCGATTTGTATGTGTGAATATTCCTAAGGCTTCAAGATTTTTTGAAGTTAAAGTTTCTTTAGGTGCGTTGAAGGGTATTTTTTGGCAGTAAATAACTTGCGACATGCCATAATGCACTTGCGCGACTTGTAATGCGTGGTATAGTGGCCTGTGTACATGTAATATTGATAGCAGCTCACCATAGGTCTTATTGAAAAACTTTATATAAATGTATATTATGCTGTGTGGTACAATAGAGGTGAAAACAACTCTAACGTTAATAACTTTTTGAGTTTTTACTTTTGTCGGCAGTCCTTACGACTGCCCGGATTTTTGTTAATCGTTTTACTCGTATAACTAATGTATTTTATAAAACATACCGCTCTGTTTCAGATTCCGCCGATTTAGCAGCTAAGAAAAAAGACTTCCCGTCGTTAACAAAAACTTCGATCCTGGAATCGGCAGTATAACTAATGATGATGGAGATATAATTAACACGGGCATAGGCAAAAAAGTCTCAGTCATTAGTACATTAGCAGAAATATGTTACATCGGGGTTTGTGGAAATAAAAAAACGCTTTATCACTGTCCGTGTTACAGACGGTGCTTTTATCTTATTGTACTGTTACACAATAAATACAAAAAAAGTATTCAAATATATTTCGTACAACGTACGCAGATTTGCAGGTGGAATAATAATATGTAATGTATCTTGTTATGGTTCATTTTCTGTTGACTTTTTCCACGTCCACTTTTTCCACGTCTTCTTTTGTTATAATTTAGGATTTAGAATTGTTTCTGTTTCTAAGCACTAATAACTCGATTGTTTTTAACACGTCATAGTGAAGTAGAAGTAAATAAAGTACAGCAATATCTAAAAAAATGATGTCGATCATCAAGTAACCTATAATCTGTTATGAGTCACTGCCACATGTCTGTTTGTATGCTTTATTTCACCTGTAGATTAATCCGAAATCTGACAAACTAAACGAGTAACGCCATGTACGTTATGGTAGCGATACAGTCGGATACATGTCTTTTAGCACCCTGATCTGTTAGATAGTGTGGATGGTCTTGGAAAGCAAGAAGGCTAAGTGGATTAAAGCTAAGTGTGATATTTTGGTTACGATAGATTCTGATACAATTGTCTTTCACGTATCAGTATGTTCCAATAACCCTACCTAAAATTTTATTTCAATTATAGGCTTTGCTGCCAACGTTTAGCCATATTGCCCCAAGTTACGTGTCCAAAATTCAGTGTAAAAACGCAATAACAATAAGAAGAGATTGACCCTAAAGAAATTTTAGCTCGAAGCTATTGCGGCTCTGTGGTATTAAGTTCGGATATAGGTACAAATTCCTAAAGAGTCTGAACTTTCAGTGAAAGAACTAGTTATGCGGTCGCCAGGGCACATGATAACAACGCGTTCGCATGAAAATGCTGTGTAAGCAGCATAATTCCGACCAGAGTCCACATAACTCGTGGGAACAAAAAGTTAACGTGTTAATCTAAGTAGAATAAGATTTCATTCGTGTTGGGCATCTGCTTCTGACTTGAGCAACCATTTTCAGTATTAATTAAACCCACTTTTGTAATTAATTAAATAAGAAAAACAAAGTTTATTGTTTTTAAATAAAAATCGCTCCCGTAAACTTGACTAACTATAATATGATGTTAGAACATTTATTAATATCTGTCTGTATAGCTTTATAGCTAGGGTAGGCAGGATCGTTTCTCAAGCTGAAGATGTATCGCAAAGCGTTTTTAGGTTTGTTCCGGCAAATATATTTGAGAGAAAATGCACTAAGGTCTAACATGAGAGTATCTTACATCAATCTTAACATCAGATTACATTGTATTGAAATGCTAATTCTATAAAACATAAAATATCTCATTCAATATATTGCCATTCCTAAATAGTTTAGTAGAATATGTTAAGGTTCCAACATATCTGGGAGTAAATTTCGCTCCTGCACACCAGATTATGCCGACCTCGGTAGCGACTCAAGCCTAGGTTCGATTCCTCGGTAGGAAGCCCTTGAGTGCGTTGCTTGCGCGATACAGAGACTCAAGAACTTACATTATTGCTACAACACTACAAGATCACCCCCACACACGTGCACGCTTACACATAATAGTGGAAGGGTTTGATTTTTCCCTTATCAAACTGAAATAGTTTAGAAAAATTATCCGACACAAAAGACATATAAGAGTTGTCGAGGTATGTATATTTGGTACATATACATGTTTCAATAACTCATATAAGTATGAATATGTAGCTTAGCTTAGGTTAACTCAGATAGGTCGCGAATTGCATGTATCAGGCAACAGCCCAAGCCGAGGTGGGTCGTGCTAGTTGCCCAAATAAAATCGGCTGAGTGCCGCAAGCGCTCACCGTAGTAGTCCGCTGAAGATGTTAAGACCTTGTTAGGTCAATAGCGTAGTCAATTCGAAAAAAAAAGTTCCAACAGAGTAACACATTTTACTAGTAGTAATCAATTTTCAGTATTTCATAGTCTGGACTGACTGGTTATTCTGGTTGGTAAATCGCAGGGTGCTAGTAATAGGGCATTGAAATTGTGAGGTGGTAGGTCATGGTAACCTAGAATGGTATAGCATGACAATTGTGTCCAATTGAATTATAAACGCAATACATTAAGTACAATACCAGTTAGCACGGTAAGGTGTATCCAGTTCCGAAATCAGGCATCGATGTATGTCATGTAAATAAGCGGAGTGGTAAGGTCACTGCTTTTTTGTGTTTGGCATCAATTATTTGTTACAGTGTCGTAATTTTCTCGCGCTGCAACATAAAAATTATGTATCCGAACTAATCATTAGGATAGGAATTCGTATCTTATTAATCTTTGCTTGAAGTATTAAGGCTGTAATCATGATTGAAGCAATCAGATGAATCGCGTTGAAGAATTTTCTAAGACTTAGCTTATTCCTTTGAGTGTTAGCCACTTCATATCAGATAATAAACTTTTTACTGCTTTTTTGATAATCTTATTTTTAAATCAAAGGTAACTTTATACTAAAGTCGCAGCGGTATCAACGAAGCTTATACAACATCCTTTGTTGGATAATTTAATGGTTTATTATTGTAAGATATTGATTTCAAACTGCTCCGAGATTGAGTTTCGGGCTTTGTTTACCCGTCAAAAATTCTTGATCCCCGAGTCCGATTCACACTCGACTATTGTTGTCCGGGCTTAATAAATGAACTTAATATTATTTAACTATAGAGTATATAAGAAATATTTAATTATAGAATTCGTATGTAATCTATACTATAATAAAACTGTAACAAGGCCAAATCTGTACATTGAATATTTTTGAAAATTATGGTCGGGGTAGACGTTGTTATCGATATAGAAGCCAAAATAATAATTAATATTTATTTATTTATGTTTTTAAATTAAAAAATACTATAAGTGGGACATTGATTGATTTCTATCAGAAATTTATTTTGCTTATCAATTGTTTCTAAATAAATAAGTACTTCATTATTATTAAATATTCATTATTATTAACTTGGGCTCGTCTGCTATAGTTCATATGTCAATAATACCACCATACACAATCATGCTAGACTTGAAAGTTATTAGTATAGGATTAGAGATTTAGTTACGAAAAGATAACAAGTTTATTATCAAACAGAGTAACTTATACATTTATGAGGTATGCTTGGATTCAATCTATATAGAATAAATAAATAAATCGGAACTGTTACCTGTTGGTGTGAAACGGGTTTAAGGATATTGACTTTGTGAAAGCAATTAAGATAAAACCCCCATGGAGGCAACACGGCGACATTATCAGCCGCGGTGGCCATGATTCTTTATTATTGATGGGACAATAAGTAGATTATATCACGATTCTATTGCTTTAGATATTGGACATTATAGTCGATTAAGTTGATGTTATTGGCTACGTTTATCCTGGATATGCTATACTTTTTATATACATATAAAAATTGATGTTTATAAAAAGAGGTTGGAGTATCAAATGTACCATAAAAATTGTATGTATTTTTTTTATCATAGGAGGTAAACGATGAGGTGGGTCACCTGATGCCAAGTTATCACCACCGTCCATAGACACCTGAAACACCAGGGTAGACGTAAGTGCGTTGCCAACCTATGCTAGGGATGGGGGGGGGGGGAGCGAGGGAAGAGGAGAGGTGGTTCTCCGGCGCTCTCATTCACCGAACGAAACGTAACAATGCAATCACTGTTACTTCACATCGGTTTTCTGTGAGAGTCGACCCATTCGTGATGAAACCAGTAATAGCTTTAGTGTGGCTCTACCAAATACAGTCCTACTACCTACATAGAGATAGAATTTGTTTTTTGGTTTTATGGACTATTCTCCAATTTACTAGTTTTTGTCATCCCTATCTGCGTTTTCTTTTGTATTTATTACCAAACTAGCTGTAGCTTGTGGCTTCGCTCGTGTTAACGTAGACTTTATTTCTTTTTATAGAATATTTTGTTTACAAATGGAAATTACTTTATATGCTTAACTGTACCTCTGAAAAGACGTATGTTAACTTTCGTGATGATTGGTTAAGTACTTAAGCAGAGACAGCGTGACAAACAAACTAGTTTTCACATTTATAATATTAGCATACTAGTTAGGATTAGTGGTTATCATATTGTGTTAAAAAACCACGATTAATAGTACCTACACAATCAAGTCAGACATAGGTAACCAAAGGTCAAACACAGGTAAACAGATATAATTATGGTGTCTCTTAAATCTATAACGAACAGGATATTTCGCAGAGACACACGATAGAAGTGAAAGTTTTGTATTACATAGAAACATTTTTAATTTAAAAAAATATAGTAAAAACCCAACATTACCTGGTGTTCTAAAGTGGTCAAACATTCAAGAAAAAAGCGCACCCTATGTTGTTTGACTTCAGTGATAGGACGAAAATCGATGTTTTCAACACTCTACCCGACACAGTGTTTACCCCCACCAATTTTCGTCATAAAAAAGGTTACCGATCAGAATTTTAAAGTCCTCCTATAAATAATTTCACTTCAATCATGTGTTTACATTTTACTGCATAGAAAATAGCTTACATCTATTAACAAAATATAAAAAAAAAACGTGTGTGATTTAGACCACACGACTGAAATAAAACTCCTTTAGAACTACTGACTGAGATGTATATTTCATGTCCTGGCTATTTTCATAGCCTCTCGGAAGAGAGAAAGGAAATGTTCACGCGCACTTCTCTCTCTTGCTCCTATAGTGTGATACAGACAGAAAAGTCATGCACTGTATCTTAGATATACAAAGCGTAACTGGTTATGAGAGAAAGAGACAACGAAAATTTGTGCTCGCATCTCTCTTGCCCATACAGTAATATACGAAACGTCTCTCTATCTTTCTATCTACACTAATTTATATCTCTCTCTCAACTTTCGTTTGCCTCACTCGATCACACTTATCGTAACGCTCTCGTCACGCATTCACCAGGTTACCAAAGTCAAGCGTGCGTAAAGAAGTCTCACTTCAAAAACACATATACTACTAGAATTGGTCACTGTAGTTATAATTAAAAATGAGTCCTGTTTAGCCTCAGCTCAAGCAACCGTTATGAAATGAAATGAATCGTTAATGGAAGGATCTCTTTTGAAATGAATATTTCTACATTTCTTAGTAAAGTAAGAACGTTCTCGGATACTCAATTTGTAAGAGGAATAGATATTTGTTTACGTTTGCTAAAGAGACATACGCTTCCTTTTATGTTTTTTCATGAAGCGCTTTTCGAGTAATTAGTACGTGTAATTAATAAATTCATTAGTACTATGTGCGTGGGTGTATTAGAGTGTATGGAAAAGTAAATTCAATATTAATTAGTCAAGACTAATGACCTTATATTCCTTGATACGCTAATTATATTCGTTGATAATTTATGAATACAAGATTACTCTTGATTAGAATATTTTTTTATTTTATGTTTAATATAAAATCGGGATAGTTTGGAAATTAAAAAAGAAATTGGATGAATAATTAGGACGAAAGACAATTATTCATAACTTGTTTTTTTAAGCTATTAATTAAATTTGCTCAAGTTTTGATTTGAAATTTTTTTTTCCTCGAACTGACTACGCTATTTGCCTTATTGGCCTTCACAGCATCACCGGAGTAAATTGAAATATATCTTTGTATAAAAGTATGTACAATAAATCATTGCAAGCGAAAATATGGGCAAAAGTAGTTATTATATGATAAATTAAATCTTGGCTTATATTTATTCACTTACCGTATGTTCGTAAATCTCCAGAAAGTTATCTATTTATTTACAAGGCACATATTATAGATTAATATAAATATGTACGAGCGTATTATTAAAAGAAATGTTACTGAAGTGAAAATTTCTTCAGGCGCGTTGAGCGGTATTTTTGTCAAAAGAAGAACTTATGGTTTCTCGTCAGCGACATGCTAGTAAAGCGTGACCTACCATATTGCGCAAGAGCCAGACTAGAGACGCGTAGTATAGCGGCCTATGTATATATAATATTGAAATTTTGTATAGCGCTTATAAAGTTCATCATATATTATCAATAAACTGTATAAGATTGTATATAATAATTGCTGAGAGTGACAATAGATATGAAGACTAAACTAATATTCATAATTTTTAACATATAAATTATGACATTTAAATAATTCAGACTGCAATTAATTTACAAAGAAAAACAAAAACACACAATTTTTCAGTTGTTTGGAGTATTTCACTTCTGTTGGCATACCTTATGCCTCAACGTTCTTTTTTAAAAAATAATATGAAACAGTGTTTTGCAGCGACCTCGAATATTGTTGTTAATTTTTTCGAACTGACTACGTTATTGACCTAGCATGGTCTTGACAGCTTTACCGGAATACAAGCTGTTGGTGTTAAAGTCAAGCATATATAGTAATTGTAGATAGCTATAATGCAATTAACTTTTGTATATAAGTAAATTAATTCATTTGCTTATATTCTCTTACACAAATATGAGATGACTATTGTTTTAAACATCTTTAGCGTATTTTTTATACTTTTTTAAATCTAAAATCTTACACGTATTTCAAGCCTACATAAATATAGTCAAACCCATAAGTAACAACAATACTGAAAGATTAAAGCTAAACTTGAAGGATTCAGAAAAAGGCGACCCTCCGAATGGCCCATAAAATGTAGCTGCTCTTTATTGGATATCAGAATATGAGGTCAGACCCCATCTGCCTCTATTGGGTTCAAATTTCCTTTGTATCTGGTGCGAGGTTTAAAACGAAATTACGTTTCCACAGTTGCCAATTTTCGTAATGGCGTTTTGTTTTTATGTTCGGGAGTGGATTTTATTACACGCTGTTCGACCGGGGTGAGTTTGGATGTTCGGATACTAATTTTTGTATGTTTTGAAATCCTCGTCACCCTGTTGATTAATACATTGGATAGCTCTGGACCATATTCAAGGAGTTATTAAAAATTGCTTTTGTGTGAAAAAAGTGAATTTGGATATTAACTTTTTTGAACATAATTGTTTTCCTTTTTTGTACTTCAGTACGAAACTGGAAAGATATAGGAATCGAGGAATACCGAAAAAGGTGTGGATTGAATGTGTACAGAAGGTGTGAATACTGAAATGACATCTGACAAAGGAGCGTTGAAGAGGCAAAACAAATTTAAATTGAACTTTTATAAATAATGAAGTAATTTATTACTCAAAATATGCTTTCAATAAACTAAATTAAATAGGCTGCAGTAACAGAATGACCACAGAGATGAACTTCTGGCATGTTTAAAGGATTACCCTCGACATAATCCGCGCGGTAATATTACGAGCTCCCTGTGACGTCACGACTAGTGAGAGTCAATTAACTGTCTTTTAATTATTACTAGTGGGCCCCTAGTAGTCGACATTCGACCATAGTTTATTGATATTTTAAAGTTTGAATATTATTAAGGTTCTTTTGTCAAAGTGTATATTCTATAATCAAATATTTTCATCATGACGACCCACTTAACTGCCACTTTTTTAAAATTGTATAAACAAAAAAAATATATGTATAAAATATATATAAAATTTTGTCTGTTTGTGAATGGATGGATGCTTTTTTTACAATGAAAAAACGCTAAACACTAATTTTGATGTAATAGTATTGTAGCTTATACATAAAATAATATAGAGGCTATATTTTATAAAAATATATCTTCCGAATTAGCGGAAATATTATGATAAATATCAAGTAGGTTCGAAAAACTCCTACCAGTTGAAAGCTATTTCGGCGTACGTTGGATAAACTGATAGAGTTACACGAAAACAATGCAATGTCTCGTCATCTATAAAGACACAAACTCAAATGAAGTCATGGGCAACCGCTAGTTTCGAACGGTTACTTTAGAATCTTAGAGAATCTGGAGGTATCAATCATAAAGAGTAATATGTATGTAAATAGGTGTTTAGATTACGAGACACTCATGTTAATCGGCTTTCTAACTTCAAAACAACAAATGACATCCTTTTGTCTACCCTTTAATATAAGATAACAGTTTGAAAGTACCAAGTTAGATGGTTCTTATCATTTACAAACGATTTCACGATTAATTTAAATCAAATATTTTTGATAAAAGTTCTAATTCCCCAGGAAAATTTGAACACTACGGTATATGATAAATTGACTGTGTTTTAAAACACAATACATCATATTATTTAGTCTACAGGATTTGCGAGTATTCGGAGTTGTACGTGAGAGAACAAATACCCAATTCCAATTTAGATATGTCTAAATTGATTGGCGATATCATTGGAATGAACTGGAAAGGGTTTTACAATATTATATGCTTTTATTTTCTTTGTTTCTTGTTTGTATATATGGTATATAAATAGCATTCTGAAATTTTCGTCTCAGAATTAATTAATTATTTGAAAATTTAAAATTGATATCTACAATTATATTTCTGAATAGAGTAGAGACAGTGATTAATAAAATCATCTGAATGTATTAAGTCTACTTACTTATCTACTATTCTCTCGTACTTAAGTCTTCCTCATTAAAATTACAATATATTTTGATAGAATGACCCGATTATAATAAAATTACGACTAAATGTTACCCGAGGATATGCTTCATGATTTTCTGAGGTTTTAATATCGATTTACATTCTTGTTATATGTATAGATGAATGTGGCTAAATCTTAGAAAGTATTTAGCCTACATATTACAAAGCCTTGCTACAGGAACTAAGCAGTAATAAAATTGAAAAACGGTCCAATTTTAATCCAGCTATGTTATGCAGTGGCTGTATAATGTCAAAAAATGAATCACATGAAGCTTCCGGGCACTAGTTTATACAATATAATTTCAATGTTACTCCGGTTGTTCAAGCTTGATAATAACATTTGTAATAAAGGTTTCTATTTTACTAGAAGTCAATGATTGATGAATATATTCAAATGGATGCATTTTTAATTCGTTTAGATCTGGTAATTGTAAGGAATCATGATTTAATTAAGTCTCAAAATCATTGTATTATTCTTAAAAAATCGTTGGTGCAACCGATGTATAAAGCGGAGAATGTATTGTTGGTTTTAATATCATATCAACACTACTTACTTCACAACATAAGTATGTTTCATTAAGAACTTTTATTTAACACCAGCCTCTGCCCGCGACTTTCTTCGCGTGGAAATGATACTTTGGGCTAATGCTAACACGCAGCGAAAGATCTCAAGAGGAAAAATACCCGATTTTTAAACATTCTTTATTGATGCTCCGCTCATATTAGTGTTATTGTGATGGTATATAGCCTATAACCATCCTCTATAAAGGAGCTATATAACATAGAAAGAATTTTTCAAATCGGATCAGTAGTTCCTGAGATTACCTCCTATAACGTCACAACGTTACAAACTCACAAACTTTACCTCATTATAATATTAGTATAGATTAAATAATCTCAATAGTATCCTAGTTTATATATCTACTCAATGAACGTTCTGTTTAAATTGGTACGTAAATGTCTATAATTCACAAAACATTACACTTTACAATTGCTACTAAAACATGGCATGAAATGCTTACATTGCTTTCAAAGGTGTGAAAGACAATACGTATTACAAAGTCGAGAAACGTAAAGTAAGAGCGTTCGCCTGGCAAGTACCGCGAATGCAAACATGAGCTCAAGGTGTGGGCAAAGCTGAGACACATTTATAAGCAAAGAAGCATAAGTCCGCCTTAAACTGTAAACAATATTCAATCGTATCATAAGATAAGTACAGTTTAAAATGGAATGGATTAGTCAAAAGGTCTGTTGCTCACATTTATTCGTGCAGTTGGAACGCGACTATTCCGTGATATGCTAAGCAAAAGCCAAGTAAACAAATTGGAAGAGGCACAATGGAGGTGCGGGAATAAAAATGTTTCTTAAGAGAAAATACATCGAGCGGAGAATAGTTTTAAATAGAGTGGACAGATATCTTCAAAATATATGGTGCACATCAAGAACATATGTATATTTAGAGTGTATATATAACAAGCTTTTGCTTGCAACTTCGCTCGCGTTAATATAGTTTTTAAAAATAAAATACACAACATTATTTAAAAAATCAATCAAGTATTTTTTGATGTTATCAACTACACACAAAAAAATAAATCTTTTCTTTTTGTCATAACAGTATAGTAACAGTAGTATGGAAGTATGGATTAACTAAATGTGCCTGCGGTTTTGCGTGAATTTGTTATATTTTTTTACAACTATTATTCGTTGTAATAAGTATTTAAGGCAGAGTATTTATATTACTATGGGAATTGTTGTATGATTATATCATTGATAGTTGAGTTTATTATTCTGTAATAAACATGTGCAGAAGTTATGTAAATTTGCTAGAAACTTCGTACATATAAAAAAGACAATAAGGATAATCTTAATAGCCACATGTTTATTTAATAGTTGCATTATTGAAAATATTTTAAATATTGACACAATTATATTGAGTTTCAGTTTAGCTTGATTTTTTTAAAAGTCCTTTTAAGGTATAAACCGAAGGGATTACCAAGCAAGAGGTGGACTTAACACCATTTATCGTGTCTCAGCGCAGAAGTTTGGTCTCTTTACTCGTGTAGTCTTTTGTTTGTCTTTTCTCTGATATGCGTGTGTTTATTAAAGAATTCATGAATTAATAAATAATTAATTATAGTTTAGGATTAATGTGATAAACCCTTAACAGTACGACCGTGTAATGAAATAAACTAAACGTTAAACATACATTTCTGTCCATATGTTTGGAAGTAAAGAGTATTTTCTTCTGTTTAAATCATTGTATATGGAGGTTTTTAAACAAAATTTGATGATGCACCCAAAAATGATGCGCTCACTACATATATTCGGTAATTTACTTTTATTTACATATATTTTCCTTAGGCTTCCGATGTTTTAATCCCGATATGTGACCAATAATTTTGTTAGTATTGTCGTACACTTAAAATTCATTGCCAATATTATAGCATGACAGTAAATGATTTATCACAACCTGAAAGTCAGAGACTCTTGCAGTCTGAAACTCTTGCAGTACTGTGACATACTAGAAATAAGATAAAAAGGTAGATTTCTCAGTTTTTGAAATTACCAACACGTCGTAGGCTATCTTGATGATGTTATCCTAATTTTTCTCTTGCGACGAGATCTTTGCCCGACAGTTGAGTATTTAGAATAACGTTCTGTTATTAAGACAATCGAAGTGTGTTGTAAATAGCAAGAGACAATTATTTACATATCTTTAACACTTTTATTAAAAAAAAATTGTACTTCAAATTATGTTTATTTCTATAAAACTTTTTAATTAGCGTACCGATTTCAAAATGTAAACTATGCCATATACCAATTCGGTTACGAATTTCATCGAAATCACAACATTTACTAATTAAATTTAATAGGTGGTAGAGCCACGCTGAAGCTATTATTGGTTTCAGTATGAATGGGTCAGCTCGTCCGGGGTAGCACCACCCTCTCACAGAAAACCGACGTGAAGTAACAGTGCTAGCATTGTTGCGTTTCGTTCGATCAGTGAGAACGCCGGAGACCCATCTCCCCTCAACCCTCCCCTCCCCTCCCCTCCCCTCCCCTCACCTCTCCTTTCCCCTCTCCCTTTTTCTCCATTCCCCCAAACACAGGCTGGCAACGCTCTTGCAACTCCTCTGATGTTGCTAGTGTCTATGGACGGCGGTGATCGCTTAACAACAGGTGACCCGCATATTTGTTTGCCTCCTATATGATATAAAAAAAAAATTAACCGAAAATATTATCATCCGTGATGATTAAATCCTTAGCAAAATATCTTTATTAACAGTTTTATAAATATCGTACAAATTTAATAATATCTAATATTATAAATGTGAATGCGAGTTTGTATGTTTATTTGTTTGTTATGCTTTTACTATTAAACCGATTATCTTGAAATTTGATGTTGACAATAGTATAAAAAAGGACATAGGATACTTTTTTCCTGAAAAAAGTACTGTTTTTGAGGCATAGGTAAAATCAACATTATCCCCAGGGAAGTAGCGGCCAAGGCTAGTTATAATAAAAAATATATATAATTATTTTGTAAGCATACTTAAGAATTATGTCTATTCAGAGCAACGATTGGTAGAGAATTTTCTATTTTATTTTATACCTGAAGAGTTAATCTACTAATACTAATACTAATGTAACATCATAGATATCTCAATGATTTAAATTCATTATTAGGACTTTTCCAAATCACAGGAGCTACGTAACAATCTTTACAAGCTTTTTCTAATTAGCTTTGCTCGTTTTTTTTCTTATATTTCCTAAAAGGTTTTTTTTTTATTGTAGCACGGCAAAGCGACTGCACTATGCCTGATGGTAAGCACAGTACAATCCAAAAATAATAGCGACCACCGATTGACACACTGTCCATCGCCGGTCGCCACTATCATGCCGGCCTGTAATAAGCTGGATATGCACAGGCTGATCCCGAAACGCGACGCGCAAAAGCGAGTCACTATGACGGGCTTTTTCGCCATGTACATGGTGGTTGCGACCCAGTCGGGCTGTAAAACCCTACCACCCCGCTTGCGCCATTGCCTCGTTCGTTGATCAGCAGGGTGCACCACGTGCAGGTGAGGTTGGCTTGGGTGTCTCAAGTCATAAGATGTTACTCGACACCCCTTACACCCCCGAACATTCTTTGAATAAATTAAAGGGCAGCTCTGGTTTACATTCATACTATGTAAGTAATGTGTTTCGTGGGATAAATATTGTGGGAACATGCGCACATTGTAAATGTATTAATATAAGTGACTTATATACGCAATAAAGGCCAGTTGGCTCTCAGCTCTCGTGCATATCGTTCCATATCCCGGTAGGGACCCAACAATATTAATACTATATTTGACGAAATAGCGAAGTAAATAACAAGAGATATGCTGATTATGACTTTGGCAGACTAGCCGATTAGTCGGTGGTAAAAATTTAATCAAAAATATAAATTTATTCAAGATAAAAAGATATTATGTTATTTGTATGTTAATTAAATATTAATTTTATCACATAAGTGTCATTGACACGTTTTCTTTACAAGCAAGTAATTTTAGAAACTGTTTATCAAAGGAAAGTTTCCTTTGCTTTATATTTAATCATGTGTAAGATATAGTTCGGTGAAGCTGTAAAGACTTTTCAAGGTCAACAGCGTTTCCATTTCGAAAAAAAATGTGTAAGACTAATTATAAAGTAAAAATATTAATATACAGTCTGGGTTTTGTATTGAATGTAATTCCCTCTAAATAATTTTTACTGGGAAAAACATAAAAAGTAAGAAGCCGGATAGTAGGCGCTTTTTGCTGATTAATCTCCGTCTAAGCGTAGACTACGAAAGTAGCCGGATAGTCGGCTTTACAGATTATTCGTCGACTAGTCGGCATATTTCTATACATAACTAATTGTACTTCAATAATATGTGCAAGATAAAAAGGATTACTCTGAGTAATATTTAGGAGATAGGCATATACCATCCGGGACTTTTTATAGGCGTTCTAAAGGCGTACAATTCTGATGTACATTATTTTGATATATCTTATTATATTTAGTCATCTAATACAAGCGTCCGAAAACTTATTCTTGCGACGTCATATGAATACGTCGACTTTTCTCTGCTTTCTATAAATCTATACATATAATAAAAGTGAAGTGTCTGTATATAACATCAAAATAAAAAAAATGACCGATTGGGTATGAAAGTATACAGGCTTCTGATAACAAAAATGCAATTTTTAAAATTTTTGTCTGTCTGTCTGTTTGATTGTTTCGGGTAATCTCCAAAACGGCTGGACCGATTTTGACAGGAATTTCACTGACAGATAGATAAAATTATAACGGGTGACATAGACCACTCTAAATTAGACAAGGTGTTAACCACGGCTTCGAAATGCTATCTTCAAAACGGCTGGATCAACTTTTACGAAACTTTCACCAACACATAGCGGACATTATAGCAGGTAATTTGGTTTATTTTCTTTTTTTTTAATTTAAACAAACTGTGGCTTCACGTGTAACTCTACCTCCAAAACGGTTAGACCGATCTTCAAGAAACTTTTATTGGTAGATAGCTAACCTCTTAAAAAGTAATTCAAGCAATTTTAGTTTATACTAAAACGGCTAAGAGAGCTGTGGCTTCGCCCGCAGTACTATCTCCTAAATGGTTAGATCAACTTTCACGGGACTTTCACTGGTAGACAGCGAACCTTATAAAAAGTAATTAAGATTATTCTGTTTTAGACTACCTGTTACCCGCGACTTTATCTGTATGAAATTTAGCAAGATTATAACTCATTCTTTATTTTTAATTAGAGACATAACTATCAACTTATTGATTACAATTCGTCACTATAATTATAAGTAACTTCGAAGATTAGCGAAGTCTTCCTAATAAGATCTTAGACCTTAAAGGTATTATGTAAAGAGTTCCATAATACAATTTCTTGCGGAACAGACAAGCGATTATTTTTTTATAGTCACAAAATCTTAATTACAATAAAAATGTATATTAAAAGTAATGTAAAATTAAATCTTTATGATAATATTTTAAGTTATAGTTTCATTATTTCATTATACAGTGTAAGTGTGCACTAAGGTAGTTATATGGGGGGGTTAAAATTCCAAATATGTTGCTAATGGTAAACGTCATTAGGCATGCTGTTAGTATTTATATATCTAATGTATACATTACAGGTTACTGTAAGTCTCGTGCGTGTCGTACTTACAATTGTTTTTAAAGATCATTTCTATAATTGTACCTAGTATCAAAACTGTGTAGTTCTTTAATACAATAAAAATGCGGGTACAGCTAGTTTAATATACATTTACTAGACACACCAATCTCCTAGAAGAAATTCTTTCGACGATAGTGAAAACTGTAATAAAATCCGTTGTATAGTAAAAAAAAACAAAGACAGCACGCAAACAGAAGTTTTTTTGTGTATAGAATTACTGGTATAATTAATTATTGCTGAAGTGAGCGTTGAAGGGAAATATTATGATAGTTTTCTTCATTTTCCAAACACACTAGAATAGAGTGTGTCAATATTGGGCTAGTTAGAAAAGCAAACATACCCTTATTCTATGAAAATATTACGCCGGAACGAAAGTACACGTGACATCAAGTATTACCGGAGAAATTGTAGCGTATTGGGTCGGGATAAGATGTAAATTCGTGTGACAGTTGATTCTTTATACTTTTAACCTGTAGCTTGACGGTTGCTTCGTTCCGTTCCCGGGTTGACGGCAGTAATACTATCGATGTTACTGACCTCGATTCGGCGATGTGGAAATTACTCTTAGTGATACAGTCATCATCATGAATATATATAGAATAGATAGACTCTGCGTTATGGTTGGCGTCAAATAACAACTAATACTCAAGCGTTGCTAACTTAGCTAAATAAAGAAAAAGCAAACGCCGCTATATATTGTTAGGATTATATATTAGACTAACAGGCCTGGCGGACGTTTACAACATTGATAAAAAAATTTGACATATCAAAAACCTAAACCTTCTTCGTCATTTTTTGTAATGGTGAAAGCTCCATGAAAATCCGTTCAGTAATTTTTGAGTTTATCATAAACAGACAAATAGACTTTGTTTAATAATATGTTACTACATATTACTATATTCATTTATCTTTGAGATATATACGAGTTTTATTAACAGCCTAGGTATTGCTCGAAGCTTTTTTCATTTGATCTGTAGTTAAATGCGATAGTATGTGAAATGGTTCGAGACATGATATTTTTAAAACAATATTGTTTGTTTACAATAATGCATTTTTCCCACACCTCCATGACTCATTTATTTTTTATTTGTAACAGCGATTATTTAATTTGTCACTGTTGAGTAAATCTAGACATAATTCTAGATCCAAAGATATATATATCTTCAGTGTTCAGATGACTTGCATTTTTAACCAATTCGTAAAAGTGCATAACTGATTAAATAAATAATTGATATTTGTTATAAAATTAATATTCAACAGTTATTTTGAATATTACATTGTATAATACGTTAATTCAATTTCGTATATTTGTAGGTATTTGTAGGTAAACGTAGTCGACTGTACCCTCCGTAGTACGTTTTCAGGTTTACCGAACGAGGAAATGGAGATTATTCTGGCGTGTTATGTTCCTCCGTTACCTCTCTAACTATGATAATAAAATTATATTGGACCCAGTTACAGACCTATTTGTTTTTAGGGCGATATAGAACCACAACTAACGAATATGGGATACCCACTCATCGTTCTTTAGGATATTTTTGTTGGGAATTAATTAAAATACCCTTTATATCCACATTGTTCATTCATGTTTACTTAAGTTTTTCGAACGAGGTACCTTACCGCGTAGTAGTTCACTTTTAAAAATAGTCACATAAGGAATTGCTCTTCTATGTTTTTTTTATAGTAGCAGGGCAAAGTGACTGCACTATGTCTGATGGTAAGCGCAGTGCAATCTAAAAACAACGGCAACTGCCGAGAGATACGCCATCCTTCGTCGGTCGCCGCTGTCATGCCGGCCTGCGTCAATGCCTCTTCAAGTTACGCTAGAAGGACCCCATATTATAGTAAGGAATAATGATTTACTTTCTCCCTCTGTCTTTCTTATTGTAGGTATACGATACTATATGTGCACGTGTGTGTGTGTGCGTTTGCGAGTATTGAAATTCCAGCAGATGAGGATCGGGCTCTGCCATATACAATGTCAATATTGGAAGCCAGAAGATTTTTTAAAACATTTTTATGTAAGTATTTTTATGTAATTTGAAGATAGAATGGCCCACGGGTTAGAGTGGTCGGATGTTGAGTCGATCGACGTTGGTTTGTATACTTGCAAATGGGCTGGAGATTTTAGATATAAATGTGTGTCTCACTAACGCATACATCAATCACAACAATAATTATAATCATAATTTAACTTATCAGTCTACATCTCGAGTCGACGTTTGTACACTCTGGCATCCTAGAGCTTGTTGCCAATCGGCTGCGTATCTTAAGGATTCGTTTAAAAAGTATGGTGAGGCTGTAAAAGTTTATAATCAGTTCGAAAAAAGAAATGATTCGTGCGCGAGTCATCAGATTGCTGCAGTGCCTTAATCACTCACCTAAAATGTTCTGTGAAACTGCACAGGCCTGCTAGCCTAACAGCGTAGTCAGTTCGAAAAAAAAACATTGTCGGGCGAATCGTCGGACAGTTAACATCTCTGAAAATAATTCATAGGTGTATTGATTAGTACAACACTATATCTGTTGGTAAACGTTTTTATTACTGACATACTTGCTTGACTAATTGCCTAAATGATTACCATAGGATGATGTCAGATTTTTGTAATTGCCCCCAGCTTGACAATTTACAGTTTTTAGAGTTTTTTATTGGTTTATCTAGAAGATACATGTTCTATGAACATGTCAAACCAAAAGTTTTTATTACACATCGCTCTAACAGAAGCTAAAAGAACCCGTTGCTTATTGCGTTCTGTCGCAAGGATCTCAGGAGATTTATGACTATGACGACCATTTTGAAATAAAAAAAAAACATAAAAAATTTGATTCTAGTATTTTAATATACCAATAATAAACATATTGAATGTAAAGAAGATCCAATTATCCCTTCCTTTTTAAATAAGCCTCTGAAAAACGGTCAAAGTGCTTGTGTGTATACTTAGGTACACGCGTTAGAAGTTATAATACTTCTTTGGCGTAGCAAGATAAAAATATTTTCGAAAAGTTTATCTTTCGCCTTATTCTACATTTGTAGAAAAAACGACACTAACAAAAGTAAAAAGTTATTTAATACATTGGAAGTTTTAATACAAAGAAATACAAAGAAACAAAATGTTGACTTTTGTTTAAACAAAATGAAACATGAAACAAAATGTTGAAAATATTTGTAGCTAACTTCAGGGTGTCTGTTTTTCGTCATGACGTGCGCGCGCATCGTAATAAATTCAGGTTGTCGGTTTTTCGTGACGGTGTGCGCACGTATCGTAAAAAAATACTCTCATCATTTTCCCCTAACGCGCCAAAAGAAGTATAAGTTCAAAAACAATTATGTTGTGTTCTCTATACATAAAATATATTGTTAAAATAATAAACAACGCAGACAAAGTCGTCGGTATCAGTTACTAACAAACAATAAATAATAGTATATTGCGTGTGCAACCGCGGGCAGAGCTTGTTTAAAATAGAAAGAAATCAAACAAAATTACATATTCTACAAAGTTTCTCCTCTCGAGGTTTTGCTAAATAAGTAATACTTGTTGTGTAAACATAATAATATGGAAAAGTATCAGGCGAGAAGTCGCGAGCAAACATCCGTAGTTGTTCCGTGAGCCATTTTTAAAGCAAGCTTACCATTTCTATACGTATAATGAGAATAATACACAGTGTCTGTACTTTTTAGAATTTAAAAACAAAATTGTTCCAGACTTATTTTTTATATTATAAGAGGAAAACGAACAGGTGGGTCACCTGATATTAAGTGATCACCACCATCCATAGTTACTTGCAATACCAGGGGAGTCGCAGGTGCGTTGCCCGCCTGTGTTAGGGGTAGGGGAGGGAGGAAGGGAAGAGGAGAGGGAGAAGGTGAGGAGAGGTGGGGCGCCGGCCCTCTCACTGACCGAACGAAACGCAATAATGCAAGCACTGTTACTTCACGTCGGTTTTCGGTGAGAGGGTGGTACTACCCCGGATGAGCCGACCCATTCGTGCTGAAGCCAGTAATAGCGTCAGCGTGACTCTACTTGTACAGGTATCTTGAAATAAGTAATAAAATACTACATCACTGCTACAACACTACACGATCACCCCCACACACGTGCACGCCTACACGCTTACACATGAAAGTGGAAGGGTTTACTTTTTTCCCTTATCGAACTGAAAACTCTCAATTTTCCAATAATAAATACATGGAGGAGTTGTTGAGGCGTGTATGCTTGGTACACATATACGTTTCAACAACTCATACATATATGAATAGTTAGCTAGGTTAGCTAAGATAGGTCGCGATTTTGCATGTAACAGGCAACAGCCAAGCCGAGGTGTGCCGTGCTCCCTTGAGCTGGTTGCCAAAATAAAATCGGCTGAGTGCCTTAAGCGCTTGCCTTAGTAGTCCGGTGAAGCTGTTAAGACCTTGCTGGGTCAATAGCGTAGACATTTCTAAAAAAATAAAATTAAATAATAATAATAATAAAATACATTTCAATTATTTTAGAAATGTCTGTCTATTTTTTACATGAATCATTGCAAAGTACTGTGTTCACGGTTAAAACCTCACCAAGAAAATAATTATAATGACGACGCGACTTTTAGTACGAGAGGAGTTTTTGGCGGGATTTTAGTCTGTCATGTAGTGGATTTTATATTTTATTCATAATCTTGTGTTATTTATTTTTTTTTTATACTATTGGCGGCAAACGAACATGCGGGTCACTTGATGATAAGTGATAACCGCCGTTCATGGACACCTGCGAAACTAGAAGAATCACTAATGCGTTGCCAGCCTTTAAGAAAGGAGTAGGCTCGTTTCTTGAAAAATGGCAGATTGTATTCTTCCGGAAACGCTGCCGCTGGGAGTTCACGGTGCACGACTTCCAACCAGCGAGATGACATTGATGGAACTTCAGTCCGTGACGTCAACGACGTTGGAACGTAAGAGTAAAGTGAAGGATCTGTCCAACTGTCTTTTGTCATTTACATGTGTGTATATGTCGTGTAAAATTCAAGCACTAATTGTGAGTAATGCTTACTTTAATTAATTTAATGTTCTTCTAATGCATTTTATATAAAATAAATAGATTTCTGCACTTCTCCGCGATATAAACTTTAACTATGTCAAATTTCAAGTTCACCCGTTCACGGGAAATCGGTTAAAAAGGGGTACAATTTTTTTACTTCACGTATTAATATATAGATTTAGTAGTTTCTTCAGACCAAAGTACCTATACAAACACTTATTTCTACTAGTGGCCATCCAGTGGACGAAAGACAAAATTAAAATCTATAATTCTTCACGTCTGTATTTATAATCTCAGATAGTAATCTATATTACTTTTTACTTATATTCTAAATGCTAAAAACTGTACTGAATATAGTTTACATTTTTTTTTCTAATCGTCTACGCTATTGACCCAGCAAGGTCTTAATAGCTTCACCGGACTACTAAATAGTTTACAAATATTGTAAATTGTAGACGTAAAGAGTGTAAAATATGACGAATAAAGGCCCAGTACCTGGGCGACCGAGCCTAGCTCGGTTCTTTTAAAAACATTTTTAAATTAAAATAAACTGTTAGGTTTACCTCACAAAATTAGCATTTTTTCACATAAAAAAATATTAAAATATATATACACTCGGATTCGAACTGGGATTACATGGATTTTCAAAGCAACCAATTTCCACTTGAGCTATTTTTGTTTTGACAGCGGCGGTGAAATTTATTTTCATATTCTGGCTATATTTTTCATTGCCTGAAATCTCAGTTAAAAAGTTTTCTATGGACAAAAACTGGCTAGATCGATTTATCGTCCCGGAAACTACTTACACAGTAAGTTTCACGGAAATAGATGACGCCGTTTCCGAGATTCTGAATATATACAAATATAAGAGAATTGCTCGTTTAAAGGTATTAGATAAATAAAGGATTGGACTTCCTATTTCTAAAATTGTTTTTATTGATAACACTGAATATATATAGAAATCAATAGCTTCTAAACAAAAGACAAGTAATTCGGTTAGCAAACAAAAGAGAAAAGAGTACTTAACTAATAATAACTACTGTTTTTATTTTTCAATGTATAACTAATCAACAAGCTGTTCCCGGAAAATTTTGACACGTGAAAATGGTTGAATGTCTTTTTTTTCTTTTATTGTATTTCTTTAGTCATCGTGTAGGATTGAAATATGCTTATCAGGAATACAATAACGTCACTTTCTCATGTTAAAATAAAACAAAGCAATCTTGTAGTTCAAGCAAAAGGGATCGCGGTTATAGCTACTTTTAACATACAAAAGATGACACACTCTGAGGTTACAGTTATCTTCTCATTATTATATTTTTGAACTGATGTTTATTAAGTGATTAACATGTTCAGGCAACGTGGATGACGTAGGTACCAATCGGAGCTTTCGGTAAAAAGAGATGGTGGTGAAAAATTGAAAATCTCACGCCCAGTATCTGTAGGTGTGTTTTGGCTGCTACATGCGACTATATCGTTATATAGTGGTAATAATATAATATGATTATAACATAACTAGCCTCTGCCCGCGACTTCGTTCTCATGGAATAGATATAACACTAACACGCAGCAGTTCTCAAAATGAAAAAGCATCCCGATTTGAAACATTTTTCATCTGTGCTCCGCTCCTGCTGGTCTGAGCGTGATGATATATAGCCTATAACCGTTCTCGTTGAATGAGCTATACTCGTATAACACTGAAAGAATTATTCAAATCAGAACAGTAGTTCTGAGATTAGCCCCTACAACGTCACAAACTCACAAACTTTACTTTATAGTATTAGTATAGAAGTATAGATAATTCATTCAAGAGGAAAGTTTAAGTGTATAATTTTTGTCAAGGTTTTTTTTATTATCAGGGTGTCACTACATCCGCCCGGCCCGCTAATGATATGTAAAATCAATATGGAATACATTAATTTTCAGTATACATATGTCCAAAATAGGAAATAAATAATTGTCATTAAATCAAACAAATTGTTTCATTTTGTATGGAGGTAGAGTGATTGATAGTATGAAGATGAAGAATAGATTACTGGTGAGTAATCTATAGAATATAGAAAATATTGCACAGTATACTACTATATTTATGTATACGCTACACGCATTGAAAATTTCTGACAATTTACGCTTTGTCATGAGCGGTCTATTACTGATATAATCAACACTGAATAATACTGAATCTAGAGTAATTAATGGCGATTTTCATAGCATGAATAAATATGAAACTACATTTTTAAAGAAATAAGTACAAAACAGAGCTCTTATAAAATTGGTTTACAGCGAAAACTGTTTGACGCTCCTTTTTTAATAAATTTCAAAGATAAAAAAAGATGTTGCGGTGAAATTCTGTAGAGTAACGTTACTAAAGAATATTGTTTACGTTGCAACAACTCTTTTCATCGACGTATTAATAACATTGAATAGAGTTTACATTTTCCTTGGGAGCGACGCGATGCGGTGGAAAAAACTGCACGATCACTTTCCGCTCTGAGAAGTTTAAACAAGAGGCTTTTTCGCCAAATGAAGTGGTCGGCAAGTTTATCGTGAACCCCGATTGCCTCAGACATGGTAATCAATCAAATATTTGGCCAAGTCATGAATAAATCTGGTGAGAAAAGTTTCGCGGTGATTCGACTGAAATTAGGGCTGGTGATTGTTTGGTATGTTACATAATAATAATAGAACTTTCACAGGTTTTTTTACGTGAGAATCCTTGAAAAGGAACGAAGAAAGTTGGAGGCTTATGCGATATACCTACGCACTAATGCCCTATATTGTATCATCCCGCGATCATATGACCTAACACCCGAGTTGTCCTGGACGACTAACTAACCGAAAACGCACATCTTCTGACAGAGACAGTTCTGTACAACCCGGACTATTCTCCCATACATCTAACTCGTGCATTGGAAAATAAATCCCTCGGACGCGTCTTTCGCTGGCGAAGGAAGGAGGCGACTGGACATCTTCCATAGGGCAGTCATGATTTTTTACAAAGTTCCTTTCTCCTTTTTTAAGTGGTAGTGCCACACTGAAGTTATAACTGGTTTTAGAATGGATGGATCAGCTCGCTCGGAGTAGTACCACCCCCTCATAAAAACTGATGTGAAATAACATTGTTGCGTTTCGTTCGGTCAGTGAGAGCACCGGACGCTCACCTTCCTCTTTCCTCCTCCTCCTCCCCACAAACATAGGCTGGCAACGTACTTGCGACTCCTCTGGAGTTACTGGTGTTTTTGGACAGTGGTGATCACTTAACATCAGATGACCCGCCTACTCGTTTGCATCCTATGATATAAAAAAAATCCTAACTATATAGAATGACTATATTATTATCATTAATGTAAAAAATAAAACCTTTTTCGTTATAATAGGTAATTTTAACAGGATGTCATATTATCCTTGAATGTTATATTACACAAAATAAGATGAGATATATACTTATGAGAAGCAATCTCCGGAACTACTGATCCGATATTAAAAATCCATAAATAGGAAGCCATATCTCCGCTGAAGACTAGTTATTCCAGTAAACTGGATGTTTCACATTTAGCTTTCTCGACGAAGAATGACGCTTGTTTAATTCATGCGTTATTTTGAAGAATTTCAAGAAAGAATAAATAATATATAACTTTCTAATTTCACGGTTTTCTTCACGTATGATGGAAAGCAGTACCTTTCTTAGTGTATATTCATCGGTTATTTATTTATTTATTTACACATGGATAAAGCAAAATTCGACAATAATATAATAGCAATAATAAAAAAATAAACTAAACTGAAGACCTAAAACGCTTTATCACATAGAAACTTAACTTACACTATTCATAATAATAATAAGGAAATAATAATTGTTTAGATAATTAGAAACATTGGATTAAAAAAACTATATATAAAAGAATAAACGAAAAAGTTCAAATGAATTCAATTATAAAAACTAAAATTACCACATGGAAGAAAAAAAAGAACAGGTTGGCAAACATAAATAATGAATATTAAAATATAATATAGAAACTGTTGTTGAGATGGTCATGGATAGAAAATATGTTTAACTGTTTTTTTGAATTTGAATTTGGTTATTAATTATATGCCTATTCAGTATCTAACAATATGATACGAAAATAGTCTCAGCGAAGTAGATCAGCTCCTTTTGGATATTTTAATCTTATTATATTACAAGCGAAAAAGTTTTGTAAGAATGGATAGATTTTTGTCGCTTTCTCGTGCAAAAATGTTGAACGGTTTTGGATGAAACTTTACAGTAATATAGCTTATATTGTACATTAGAATACTACGTAGGCTTTATATAGATATTGCTTAAATTAGCCAATCCATAACAATAAATTTGATGAAACCTGGAAGTTTTTTCGGCTTGTGGTACATAAGTCATTTGACACAAAAGTAAATGAGATACTGATAATAATTCATAAACATACGTTTTATATTTTCGATTTAATTAATTTCCTTCCATAGCGTTTAAGACCTAGAATACATTTTATAAATTATTACTAAATTACTAAATTATAATTCTCTACAAAACAACGTACATCTAATACTTATAAAGTATTTTATAAATAGTGTCAATAAAATATAATATTGATTTTAATTATGTTCATTGCATAAATAGGAAAATAATTGAAATAAGAATTATTTATTGTTAATCTTAGTTACAATTAAGGAAAGTTATGTTTACTATTTTTTTTATGTTAACATCAAAAAACGAATGTATTTACCATAACAGCTAAAACTAATAATTTCTAGAGGCCTTTTGTCAAATTACACAATAAGCACAATAAAATAAATAAATAATTATTATACGCTATCACGAGCCAGTAATTTTTACAATCGATAATGTATGTCAGTCTATTCCATAACTTGTTTAAAGTTTTTTATACTTTATAACATGTACCGTTCTATTACAATTTCACTTGACGACGTGATCTAAGATTTTTTTTTATATCATATAGGAGGAAAACGGACAGGCGTGTTACCTGATATTAAGTGATCACCGCCGTCCATAGACACCAGCAACACCAGGGGAGTTGCAAGTACGTTGCCAACCTGCGTTTAGAGGGATGAGTGAATGTGGAGAAAGGAGAGGGGTGAGGAGGAGAATGGAGAGGAGAAGGGAAGGGAATGGGGAGGCGGGCCTCCGGCGCTCTCACTAATCGAATGAAACGCAATAATGCAACCACTGTTACTTCACGTCGGTTTTCTGTGAGAGGGTGGTACTACCCGGGCGAGCCGACCCATTCAAGCAAAAACCAGTATAAGCTTCAGCGTAACTCTACCACCTACCAAACATGCAAACCCTGGGGAGAAACTGACTCTGAAGTGCAGTTGCTATTACAGACCTCTACGTGCTTGGTGATAGAATGTCAACTTGACCGTAACAATTAGTTAGGAGGGAATTTAAAAAATGTAAATTTTTCAGCCGCTGTTAGTTGCACGAAAATTGTACAACTACATCCACCACGCACTTAATTTAGTAAAAGAAAGCTTCCCAATACATTTAAAAACGAAAAGATTATTGAAACTTGGTTTTATATTTAGGTTATACTAATAACTTTAGTTAAAAATAAATTAACAATAAACATTGTGTTATTTTATAATAATCGTTGTTATAACGGTTGCCAATTATTTTGCTGTTGGTAATCAGCTACTTTTTATCGTATTAAGGTTTGTAACAATTACAAGATATCGAAATGAATATCTATTATTCGTATCATGACATTAAATGCCAACATCGTGAAAAGCTTTTCCGTTTACAGCTGTTAGTTAAGTTTCCTTGTTCGCAAATTGCGATTACACTGGACTATAATCATGTTAATAATAATAACGAACAACGACCCGCAGAATAATGCCGTCTCCAGTGACTCGTTATATATTGTGTTGATATAATACAATACATTATTAGTTATTCAAATATTACTGCCATATTTGCGTGACGAAGCTTACTACGCTAAAAACTAACCTCAGAATTAGTTCCGATAGAGACAGAAAAATCTTTGCATGCCTTGCATGCATGTTCAATTTTTTTTATGTACTTACCATAAAAAAATAATCCATAACCCCAAATTTTCGTAACCCCATTCATTTTTTATTCGCGATTTTAGTATTTTGTATGATCAATATCCAAATGGTTCAACGGTCGTTCGCATCTCAAACAAAACGAAATAATTATTATTATTGATGTTGCTGAATTACAGATACAGCTATGTCCGCCTCATCGCCATTTTTTCCATACATGCGTAAGTCACTCACTAAACCAACTAGGTATGTGTTTGAGTTAGTCCCTGAATAGTATATTTTCACAATCGGAAACGGTGGGAGTGGCTGTAATCGGGTTATAGGATTTTTAGGAGTTTTTTTACTTTGGAACTAGCAGGTATCTGATTTCAAACAGACGATGTTACTTACGTGTGTCAGCAAATAATATACATAACATCTTCGGTGTTTTATTAGTTGATGCTATCATAGAATAAATACATAATTAACACACAGACATGAAAACTCATATATGTATGCTAATAACTCACAATATGTTCAATATCACAACGTGCGAGATTGTGATCTTTAATAATTAGTTAATCTATGTCGGCTTATTTTGTAAACAAAGTGACTCATTTAAAATAGGATTATTTACGTTATATATGCTTAAAACATGTATCTTGCGGCACATAGAATATGTTTGAAGCTGAAGACCTACTATAGAATTCTGATTGCTCATCACTAATAACCTAATTTAAAATGTACGCTCTAAATACATCGTACATGAGAGATAATTTTAAATGTATTTATCGCAAAATGTCTAGAATATTTTATAATGTGTATCATAGATATCTTTTTAACTAGTTGTGCTAATGGCTCCGTCCGCGTAAAACCTAATGAAAAAACAGTTACAAATAGAACCTGCTGAATGTATTAAATTCATTTACTTGTCGACTTTTCCCTCGAACTTTTTTTAAACTTTATTTTTGGCAATCAATCTTTCAGATTATTACTGCCATTGTCACGTAGTCAGTAATATTACAAGCGTCGTACGAACATTTCAATATTAAGCGTCGTGTGAATCAATATTCTAACAAGATGGTGGGTCCCTTGTTAGAACCTTCCAGGGAGTTTTTGTGGCATCTCAGAATTTCATGCTCCGTGGTATTATTTTCCATTCGCTTCACTCATGCACAATAAGCTAATAACTATATTACGTAAAACACTACCGAATTTACAAATTATAGAGTCGAATACTAGCCTCAAAAAAATTAGGTGTTCTTAACAGAGCAGGACAGTATTTCACACCTGGTCATCGCCTTCAGCTTTATAAGGCGCAAGTCCGTCCACTCATGGAATATTGTTCCCACCTCTGGGCTGGAGCACCTCAATGTCACCTACTTCCTCTTGCCCGAATCCAACGTCGAGCGGCTCGAATCATCGGCAACCAGATGCTCTCCTCAAGGCTAGACACCCTGGCGCTTCGTAGGGACGTAGCGTCACTTTGCGTCCTTTACAAGATCTACCACGGAGAATGCTCTGAAGAGCTGCTTGGACTGATACCTGCTGCTGAGTTCCGTTGCGTCGACGCGCGAAGTCGTGACGTGCGACGTCTGAGTTGCGTCCCTTATATGCCCTTTAAATGAACTGGTCAAATTGTGGGTTAATTTTATTATAATATATTGTGTAAATTTATAATATTCATTAATAAATAATTGATAAATAATATACCTTTATTAAATTTATAGAAATACTGAAATAATAATTATTCTGTTTCGTCCTATTAAATACCACATCTTTTAGGTGACAAAACTGTTTTCTCTTTATGTAGTAACATTGCCTGATATTATCATAAAAGTAAAACAATACTACCAAAGTCAATATCTTAATGTTTAGTATTTTTTCATAGTGAACTCACTTCAAATGATGATTTGTTAAAAAAATGAGGTAAAAAATACTTTGTAACATCAAAATTAGATGTGTTTTAATGATGAAAGTTATCTATGACTTAGATTTCCTCCGTCACAATGATTCAGTTCAACCTAATGTAGCAATCATATTTAGTATGATGATGAATTTTGAACAAGAATTAATTCATTTTCAAAAGTTTATGATAGTATTAAAAACGTCTTTGTTTTGGATTAATCATATGATTCTATTGTGTCTCCATTACTTTTCCAAATGATGTTACTGGTCATATCACTATTCCTCACAATGTACAGACTACATATAATTCAATATTACCCAGAAAAACCCATGGTGTTGTGTAAAATTAATTGAAAATTGTGTCATGATTTGCGATATATTTCTTTATTTTCGTACAGTTATGTTTATTTCGAATTTGAGAGCCTTACCGCCTTAAATAATCGCCTGTCTTTTTATTTCAAATTTAAAATTAGTTTCAATTGTTATTTAGACACATTTTTTGTTCATATAATTTAAAAAAAAAAGATGAAACAAAACAACTGAGTAGCCATGATGAAAAACCTTGATTATAGAAGTATTATACCCTTTGACAAAAGAACCCTAATAAAGTTCAAACTTTAAGAGATAAATGAACTATGGTCGAATGTCGACCACTGGGCGCCCACTGGTATTAGTAAATATGTCTTAATACTAGTAACTTAACGGGTATCAAATAATATATGTCTAGTGCTGAGTGGTTTTCGATAACTGCGTATTTAATATTCCATAATGATTATTTATCTGACCTCGGTTCGATATATCAACCGTCAGACAAATGTAATATATATTAATAAAACATGTCGCATTTTATTTATTTATACTTCTATATTCGTTAAATAAACATCCATCCATTCATTAGCAGAATGGCGATCGGATAAACTGATCGGTAATTTATCAGTGGATCAGACAGAGGATTACGTGAACGCCTTGTTTTATCTTATTAAATTCATGCAATAGTAAATACGGCGTTGATTAATAATAACAATATGTATAAATACAAATTACCTTTTATAATTATGTTATACATTTGAATTCTTCATACAAAAATAAACAATTTGTTTGATTTAATTACAATTATTTATTTCCTATTTTGTATATTGAAAATTAATATATCCCATATTAATTTTACGTATTAAAAGCGGGCCCGGCGGATATAGTCTCACCCTGATAAAAAAAGTGTGCGTGTACTTATGTACACGCGTTAGAAGTTATCCTTCTTTGGCGTAACAAGATAAAAATCTTATCAAAATTTTTATCTTTCGCCTTATTCTACGTTTGTAGAAAAAACGACGCTAACAATAGAAAAAAATGGTATTTCATACATTGAAAGTTTTAATACAAAGAAATACAAACAACAAATAGAAAGAAACAAAATGTTGACTATAGCTAACTTCAGGATGACTGTTTTTTGTGACGGTGTACGCGCGCATCGTAATAACTTCAGGATGTCGTTTTTTCGTGCCGGTATGCGCGTGCATCGTAAAAATGTACTCTCATAATTTTTCCCTAACGCGCCAAAAGATGTATAATATCGTAAATAACCTTGACAAAGTATACACCTAATCTTTCTTCATGAATTACGCAATCTATTGGTAAAAACCGTATGAAAATCCGTTCAGTAGATAGTTTATCGAGAACAAACAGACAAATGCGGCAGAGGTTTTTTTTAAATAATATGTAGTGATATTTATCGAGTGACTTATCGTATCATATCAATTCGATGTTCGCAGGTACCAAACCATCGTAGTATAGTTTTTTTTTTGAAATTCGCATATATTCCTTAACTAGCATATGCCCGCGACTTCGTTCGCGTGGCTTAGATACACTAACACTACACGCAGCATTTCTCAAAAGAAAAAAATATCCCGATTTTGAAACATTTTTCATCTGTACTCCGCTCCTATTGGTCATAGCGTGATGATATATAATAGCCTATAACCATTCTCAACGAATGAGCTATATAACACTGAAAGAATTATCCAAATCGGACCTGTAGTTCCTGAGATTACCCCCTACAACGTCATTACATCACAAACTCGCAAACTTTACCTCTTTATAATATTAGTATAGATCTATCTATACATTATATCTTGTAGTAATAGATTGCATTGAATTTACTTACCTACTCTTTTCTCGTACTTAAATCGAGCCGTCATTTAAATTATCATAACTTTTAAAAACATGGACCAATTTTTATGAAAAAAAAAATGTTATTCTAAATATAATATAAAAATAAATATGTATTTCATAAAAATTTTAAAGTACAGTTAGGCTACATTTACATTATTATCATTCGTATAGATATATATAAAATAAAAGTGAAATGTATTTTTAAATAAGTGCTATATTGCATTGCATTACTTTCATTGATAACTAATTCCACTCATTTCGGGTGTAGAAGTTTAGATATACCAATTCGGTTTTGGTATAAAGAAAGTGTAATATTTAAATGTTCGTAACTTTTTTGTGTTATTTTCCTTTGTTTGTGTAATTGAAACATTACTATATTTTATTAATATTATGTGCGTGCTCTATATATTGATCAAAATATGATTGTTACTTTAGAAAAACCAAAGCTTTCCGTATTTTTTCGTTTTATGTTTGGAAAAATGATAAGAAATAGTCGGTAAGTTAGTATATATCAATATGTTTACGTCAGGCACAGATATTTTCTTTATGTACGAGTAAAATAATCCATTTTTGTGAATGATTGTACTTATCAAAATGGCTCTAATCGATCAAAGTAACTAAACAGTGTTACATAAAGGATATAGGGGGATATCGCCTCCGTTATGACACACATCGCCACCTCCCATCTGTCTCGGATTAAGTAAATCCCGGTAATACATTATTTTTATACCGGCAACACGCCGCGTCCATTAGCTGATCCCTCGGAGAATTTAACGATAAAGTATGTCTAACTAACTGTTTGTACGTTTGGATAGATTTATATATTCTCGCAGTCTCTTCCGCCGTCTTCGGCTCGTCTATATTGTTGGACTGAAAATATTTTGAATTCAAGTATTTCAGACGGTTCTTGTTAAATAAATTACAGGTTTACGATAGTGTTTTAATTATAAATGGTTAGATCTTTCTCAATGTGTTTTATAATAATACACAAATTAAATTTTAATGTGTATGTTGCGTAAATAAGTTAATATATCTCTTTGGTGGACAGACTTATCGTTGACCATTTTGCTAGGTGGTAGAGCCACGCTGAAGCTATTACTGCTTTCAGCATGAATGGGTCGGTTCGTCCGGGGTAGTACCACCCCTCTCACAGAAAACCGACGTTAAATAACAGTGCTTGCATTGTTGTGTTTCGTGCGGTCAGTGAGAGCGCCGGAGGCCCACCTCCCTTCCTCTTTCCTTCTTACACTTTCTTTTCCCTTTCCCTCTCCCATATACAGGCTAGCAACGCATTTGCGACTTCCCTGATGTAGCTATTGTCTATGAACGGTGGTGACCACTTAACATCACGTGACTCACCAGTTCGTTTGTCTCCTTTGATATATATAAAAAAGTAGTAACTAAAAATTCAAGATTTCAACTCAATATAACATAAGGTTAAAACTAGAATTTTCGGTGTAAATATCCCTAAGTGCCCAAAATTCTTGCTTGTTACTACTTCCTACCAATATTTGTGGTCAAATGTATATTTATTTATTTATACTATTTCTTTTTCAGTAACATTTACCCTATTTGTTAGAGCATACGAGTATTTGAGGTTTAAACATAATGATAAATGTTAATACCGCAGAATTTCAATCAAATCAATTGACTTAGGCAAGCGCTTTTTTTTTTCTCGAAATGACTACGCTATTGAACCATCAAGGTCTTAACAACTTCACCGGACTACTAAAGCGAGTGCTTAAGGCACTCAGCTGATTTTATTATGGCAACCAGCTCAAGGGTGCACGGCACACCTCGGCTTGGCTGTTGCCTGTTGCATGCAAAATCGCGACCTATCTTAGCTAACCTAGCTAACTATTCATATATGTATGAGTTGTTGAACCGTATATGTGTACCAAGCATACACGCCTCAACAACTCTTCCATATATTTATTATCGGAAAATTGAGAGATTTTCAGTTCGATAAGGAAAAAAAAAGTAAACCCTTCCACTTTCATGTGTAAGCGTGTAGGCGTGCACGTGTGTGGGGGTGATCGTGTAGTGTTGTAGTGGTGATGTGTATTTGTGTGTCACCGTATCGCGCAAGCAACGCACTCAAGGGCTCCCTACCGAAGGATCGAACCTAGGCTTGAGCCGCTGCCGTGGGAGGCCTAATCGGGTGTGGAAGCAAAATTAACACCCAGACCACGGCGGCGTGATCTGTGGTTACGTGGGCGTGAACACGCTCTGTTTCGAGGGACAGGCTGGTACTGATCGTTCGCTGACGTGATTGAATCAGGAGGGTCGGTAAAAATGTGTCGCGGACGTCTTTTATAACGCGCAGCGTTAGGTACGGGTTCATAGTTTGCGGCGGATACCACTAACGGACTGGGATGATTCGTGGCTTTTTCAAAATAGCTAATCGTAAGTGATTTTAAGTACGCCCAGATAGAAGGGATCTCTAGGTCTCTATGGAGATCGACTCTCCGAATGTACCACGGGGCACCTGATACTTTACGTAAAACACGGTTTTGGAGAACCTGCAGCTTATCAAAGTTATCTTTGGACATATGCGCAAAAACGGGGCAGCTATATGTCATCACGGGACGGATACACGTCTTATACAAAGTGAGCTTGTGTTTGAGGGACATCTTACTCTTACGACAAAGCAACGGATGGAGGCGACCCAAGACCATAGCGGCTTTGTTTCGCACTCTGTCTATATGTGAATTGAACTTTAAATGTTTATCTAATGTAACACTGAGATATTTGACCTCTTCGACCCAAAGGATATCGATTCCGTATAGCCTGATGGGCTCAAATTTATTTGCGCGTTTCGTGGGATCGAAGAGTATTGCGGCACTCTTATCGGGATTAACTTCTATGCGCCATCGACGAAACCATTCACCGAGAGTATGAACGGCTTTTTCGATGCGTTTCCTAAGAAAGTCCGACCGCCAGCCGGAAGTGTAAATAACGGTATCGTCAGCGTAACAACCTACCTCGACCCCCCGAGACCGAGGTAGGTCACTGATGAACAGATTGAAGAGCGTGGGCGCGAGTATGGAGCCCTGTGGCACACCTGAGCGTATCGGGTGGGGCAGCGATAGTTCACCATCCACTCTGAAGCGGAATGTCCTATCAGAGAGATAATCGCGGATAAACAGATAATCGCGGATAATTTAGGCAAGCGCCGAACGTGAATTCAGTACGACATATATATGTATGTTAAAAGATTTGTTGCCTTAACTAACATTTAAATCCAAATAGGTTTATCTAACCAAATACCATTTTAAAAGTGGTATGAAATTATAATCAGTTATTGTAAACTGTATTTTGATATAAAAGATAATTAAAAAACTTTCATTCAGCTTACTAAAATTGGTTTTTAAAATTTTTACTTCCTGTTTTGTGCATAAAAATATATTTCCTTTCAAGTGTGAATTTTATTTTAAAATAGAACAATCTTTTTTTAAATCCTATTTTAGTATAAATTTATTCAATACAAAAGTCTACTTGCGGAAATTCCAAATATGAAATATGTCTATTTTTCAGTATACAATTTCACAAATAAATGAAATTGAATGGAGAGGTACACTGCTTATTTATCCCGCTAGGTGAGGCACAGTCTGTGGTACCTGTACGACTAATAATCTGTGGTCAGTGGTTGTAGTGTATTGTCAAGCTTGTGTCAAATGCGTACCATTCATAGATAAGAATATAATATAGATTATATGGAATATAAATAGACAAGCATAAGATCAGCTTTTGTGGGTTAAGGAAGCATTCCTATTTTTTAACTCTGTTTTTAAATTGGTTACAGTCATTAAAGAATACATGATTATTAATTTAAAAACGTACTAATAAAAATAGCGTAGAACAAGGTAAGGTTAAATTAGCACGATGACAATTGTTTGACATTGACAACCACAGAGTACCTATTGACAACTCGTTGACAGCGATGCTAGCACCATCTGTGAATAGCTTTGTCTGTGCCTCCCCACTGAACTGAAATTAGGCTGGATATAATAGAATTTTAGAAAGTTATTTCTTTTACGTAGTATTCTTCATGTGAAAAGCCCCTGTATTCTACTTTTATGTACAATATAAAGCAATATTTATATCAAATTATACCAACATTTTCAGTTACAGCGACCGCTTGTCTTGAGCTCCAAAATTGAAGATCTTGATGACTGATATTTTTACCTTCCCAGAAACAGCAGGAGGATATGCATGGGGTCAATTAAGATAGGTCAAAGTATTTGTACGTAATCTAGGCTTTAAATTATCTTACACTAAAACCCTTTTTAAGCTTATTCACAAATGTACAAATGTTTTACTTGCAAATATTTTTCAATACGATCGCTTTTTCAATAAACATCTTCTATTCGAAGGTCTTTGGATAATATAATAAAAATATCTGTAGTTCTCATAGTACAAATTGTTCTTATCAAAGCGAAATGTTAGGTTTTAGTCTGATTTTTATTTTAAAATAACAATTTTTGTTATTTACGATGGTAAAATATTTGAGAAGAATTGAACAAAATAATATTTTTTATTAAACTTAATTATTATATCCAAAAATGTTTATATTCGTTGAATAAATATTGTATAAGACATTTCTACTAATATATCCAAAAATGTTTATATTCGTTGAATAAATATTGTATAAGACATTTGTACTAATATAAACTTAATCTGTAGGTTGTATTTTACGTGGACGAATATATAAAGAGATTTCTTGTCTGTTTAATAAACATTGGCGAACTGTGGCCAGTACGTACGGTATTGACTTCCATTGGTTACAACTCAATAGGGATTATCCTGCAAGCGAGGATTTTCACAGTGCAGTTACTCATTAGCACTTTTCTGAAAATTAAGCCAGAGATAAAATCAATTTGTAACCGATTCTCTCAGCGCTATTACGTTGTATTTTTGAGCAATATTCCGCATTAATTGTATAAATTTACAATTAATAAATGTAGTTGTACAATTTAAATATACATCGATATTATAGTTATATGAAACATTTTAACAGTTTAGGAGTTTGAATGTAGGAAGCAATTTCCAGAATTCTGGGAATTCCAATAAGACGTGATATTGTATATAAGCAAAATGGTGTAAGCTGTAACAATAGTGTAATATTGTAAATAGTTAGATTCTGCGACTTCTTTCACTAATCTCATGGCTACTATATCTTATCTGGAGTCATTGTGAGCTGTATTTTATTTTTAATTGTTTATTAATATAATCTTATTGATCTTAAGTGTCCTCTGTTGGATTTTATCAGTACATTTAGCTCCGATTTAAAAGTGTAAAATTATCGAATTAGCTTATAAATTTTAGGGTTTAAGACGGTAAACACGTTTGGTCTTATTACAAAAACAAAAATGAACATTGGTTTAACATATTTTACCAAGCAGTGCCTAAAATGTTAAACCTAGTTGAACAGATATTTAAAATGCTTTATGAGAGAAGCGTGGCTAAGCAGTGTCTTGCTAAACATTTGATATAAGATTTTTATGCAAGCAACTCTGAATAGCATTCGTTCAACTCGATCTCATGTCTCTCTGATCTCATCACAAATGCAGATGTTGGAACACGTCTATAGGTGTTTTGAGACATATTTTAAATTTAAGGGTGGTAGCTAGCAGACGACGAGTTTAGAAAAAAGCTTACTATCACACTATCATCAGGATACATGGATAATTCATTAATTGATCGGTTTATTCACAAGCATTCCAACATATATCGATACACTGCGGTGTCCAAACACACAAACGTCTGGATCCTTAGTAAACACACCCATCACATCAGCTTGTAAGAGACCCATTGCAGGATTTTAAGTCTCTTTTCGGAGGTAGGTATGGGCATAGTCACTACAATAGCCTGCAAGCTATTAGAGCGATTTGATCCAAGAAATCCACAGTTCTAAATTTTCCCACATATAAGAACGTTTCTCGGGGTTTTCTTTGTCATTAGCCGACAGTGTTACAATTACAGGTAGAAAGAATAATACATAACAGACCATTATTGAATACGTATATAAACTGTTGGTACAAATTTAAAACCATAGCTGTTTGGGTAAAAACCTTAAAGTAATATTTACTTATATTTATTTACCGGTGGGGTCTTTGCAGTAAAATCATGCATTGTTTCTTTATTACCTTTTCACTTATGAAATCTCAGGCTCTTTGTAATATATATCTGTAGGGATACAGTGTAGGAATGTAAGGCAAAGTGCCTGGTTAGTAAATATTTATATATGAGCGCGACGTGTCAACGGCGAGTCAGTTACTGCGCGCTGGCCCGCCCGAAAGGTTACCGATAGACTAGACATATATAGACATTTAAATCATTTTCCGATAATCAATATATGGAGGAGTTGTCGAGGCGTGTATGCTTAGTACACATATACATTTCAATAACTCATACATATATGAATAGTTAGCTAGGTTAGCTAAGATAGGTCGCGATTTTGCATGCAACAGGCAACAGCCAAGCCGAGGTGTGCCGTGTACCCTTGAGCTGGTTGCCAAGGTAAAATCGGCTGAGTGCCTTAAGCGCAGGCCTTAGCAGTCCGGTAAAGCTGTTAAGACCTTGCTGGGTCAATAGCGTAGACATTTCGAAAAAAAAAGACATTTAAAATAAAAAAATAAACATCTGATCTTTTAATTGTATGACCGAATGGTAAACACTTTCCTTGGTCAGTTGGAGCAGAGATCTAATTAGGGTACCTATACACACTCAACACCGAAACTCTAAACTGTTAATGCCGACCCCAAATATCCTTTGAAATTGCGTTCGAACAAATTACCATTAAGTCATCAGCTGTACATAAAACTTCTTATTTTACTGTGTCGTCAAGTATACAATATAATTACAGTTTATATTAAATCCGATCATTATCTCGCGAGGTTACGAACGTAGGCACTCAGTGTGCCTTCAGCCATACTTCAAATGCCAAATACAAGCTCCACTCGCTGTTTTAATTAAAATCGAATTCATGAACAAGGTGTTTGCGAAGTAAGCGCTTCTCACGGTTGCTAAACGTGGAAACTTCGAGAATATACCGACGAACTTTATTAGTTTTTCCTGAGTAAGCTACATTGCTATTGGAAATAGTCGATGTATAAGCAAATATTATATGAATGTAAAAAAAAACTGACATGCTTTCACCGAGTCGTCATTATTTCGAATTTTACTCGTAGGAAGATTTTACTATTTCGTACACAGGTAGGGATTTTCATTATTCTAGCACGGATTGGTTACGGCTCTTATATCGTCTGAATTTACCATTTTAAAACCAATATTTACTTATTTCTAAAAAACACATATTTTTGTTACTTAGGAACTGCCTCTTATATTCAATTATCAGCTTTTTGTATGTTTATTGTATTAATTTGACTTGACCTTATTCGAAGCTTATTTATGAGATAGGCACTCCCGTTTCCCACCGGCATGCCCACTTTTGACAGTAAATATCACTAACTTCCGGTCAAATATCTTACTTGTGTCTCGCCCCACCATGGCAGAGAGGTGTGTTTAGAGCGACGCCGTCTTTCAACTTCTTCATTGGCGTCTTGTTCCCCGCCGAGAACAAACGTGCAAGTGAAATACTTGCACAAAAGTGAAAAATATTTGCAGAAAATATTTTTTTTTTTTTATTTTATAGTCTGATTAATATTTCCAGAAAATATTGTATTTCTGCTTTTCAAGTATATGAAAGAGTGTTAATATGTTCCTGGAAGGATTGGTAAAAAGTATTGTAAGGCCGCGTAAGTAGCTACTTACATATTAACCTATTGCTGTTATTGAGGAACAATATAACGATACCTTTCGTTGAAAAACGATCACGTGAGTACAAGCTAAGTCTGTTTTAAGAACGGACTATTTTATTTAGTGTTAATAACAGTTTTAATGCGAACGGGTTACCCCGTTCGAATTTATCTTTAATTTCCGGTCATTTTATGAAGTGCTGCTCTTTTATAAAATATTATCATCGTTTTTATTGCCTAATATACCGGTTGTTTATGTATATATTGTATATATTGTATATGTATATGTGTATATTGTATGTATATATTGTGTGTATGCATACATCTCACATTATATATTTTTTCGAATGTGGAAATAAGTGGTGTTAGTGAAAATTTCATTAACTGTAGTTAATGTTATGTAGTTACGTCGAGTGGTACTGAAAATCCACCTTTCCCCTAAATAAAAGGGGAGGGGGGGGGGTAAATGTGTACGCCGCAGTATATATCGTTATATAAATATCTAATATATGATATATCGAAGTACAACCCTCTACAAATTGCAAGCAGCAGTGGTAAGCATTATTATTTTGAAACCATGTTCACTGAATGTTCAGATCTTGGTATACCTGCGGCGAAGCCATGCTGCATTATATTATCTTGTTTTACTCTTAAATGTTTTTAATGAATTTTTATTAGCTGTAAGACCCACGACAGTTATTTATTTTAGCAGTTCTTCTTCTTCTACTTGTGGTGATACTAGCTCGTAGTCGCTGATAATGGATTTTGATTGTTATCGGATTGAGAAAAGCAATAGTAATGATCAAGTATGCAAAATTCTACCGACTATCATCAGACGAAGAAGCTCGTGAGCACTATGTACGCTAGTGGAATCTCGATACCTCTGGCCTGTCTTCAGAGCGTGACCCCTCGGGCTCGCGGATAGAAGTTTCTCCTCGAGCGAGCACGTAGTGTCTCCACGCAGGAACGTCAAAGTGAGTTGGCAGGCTTATTCAGTTTCTTTGCACAGGAGAACATCAGTGCAGGATCACTGCGATTATATAAATAACCTGCGTAGGGTTATTCCGATGGTTATTGGTGCCAGATCACGGCTAAACCCGCGTAGGGTTATTACGAGTATCTGTGCAAGATCACGGAGATTATGTAAATAACCTGCGTAGGGTTATTCCGACGGTTATTGGTGCTGGATCACGGCTAATATATCGCGTAGGGTTATTACGAGTGTTGGATGATTATTACGAGTATCGGTGCAAGATCACGTCGATTATATAAATAACCTGCGTAGGGTTATTCCGACGGGTATTGGTGCTGGATCACTGCTATTTAACTCAAATTATGTAACGATCCCGCTGAGGGCTCTTCCGTGTCTCCGCGTAGGAACACGTTAATCACATAATAAGCTCGCGCAGGGCTTTCAGTCAGTGCGTCTTGCTCAAGTGCGTCTGCTCAGGAGTACGCGCATCACATAACTAGCCCGCGCAGGGCTATACGGTGCCTCTGCGCAAGAGCACACTAATCACGTAACTAGCCCGCGTAGGGCTATTCAGTGCCTCTGCGCAAGAGCACGCTAATCACATAACTAACCCGCGCAGGGCTATTCAGTGCCTCTGCGCAAGAGCACACTAATCACGTAACTAGTCCGCACAGGCTATTCAGTGCCTCTGTGCAAGAGCACACTAATCACGTAATTAGCCCGCGCAGGGCTATTCAGTGCCTCTGCACAGGATCACGCGAAGCATATAACTAGCCCTCGCAGGGCTTTCAGTGCCTCTGCACAGGAACACCGAAGCATATAACTAGCTCTCGCAGGGCTATTCGGTGCCTCCTCGGAGGGCTGTTCGGTGGCTCCTCGGTGCCTCCACGCAGGAGCACACGGATGATGACTGATGACTAGCAGTAACTAGCACTTAGCCCATGCAGGGCTATTCAGTGCCTCTGCGCAGGAGCAAGCGAATCATGGAACTAGCCCACGCAGGGCTATTCGGTGCCTCCATTCAGGGGCACGCGAATCATGTATCTATCCCTCGCCTCGCAGAGCTATTCGGTGCCTTCACGCAGGAACACGCGAATCATGTATCAATCCCTCGCAGAGCTATTCTGTGCCTTCACGCAGGAGCACGCGAATAATGTATTCCCTTGCAGAGCTATTCGGTGCCTTCACACAGGAGCACGCGGATCAAGTAACTAGCTCGCGCAGAGCTATTCCATGCCTATTTAGTGCCTCTGTGCAGTGCAGAAGCACGCAAATCGTTTAACGATACGCAGTTTGTTCAGTTTCTCCTCACAGGAACACTCGTATTTTTGAATCAAATTTCGTTGGATTATTCGGTGCACGTAAATTACGGAAGCAACCCTCGTAGCGTTAGTCTGTTTCCTCGTAGGACACACAAATTATATAATGAACCTTAGTAAATTTACGTGGACGTGAAATGCGGAGGAATGGATTTCGGAAAAATGGACTGTTGTCTTTTAGCAGTTTTGTTATAACCGATAACGGTTAGGAGTAGATAGGATGATAGGAATTTTTGCAGGAACGCAAATCGTTCCGATAACTGTATGGCTGTTTAATCGGTGTACCCTCGTGTGTGATCATACATTGCTTCTGGACGGTCAATCTCACAGGGTGCAGCAAGGTTTTCTTGTTTTTGTGGTTGTCGGAAGTTTTCTCATGTGGTATAGGAAGTGACCTAATGCTTATAGGCATCGCTACTCTGTAACTTCATAGTTACACAGACAAGCCATCTAGTCACATCAAGGGCGCATATTCTGCTTAAATAGGCTGCGTCAATACTATTATTTGTATGGTTATTGACCATTAACACAAACTTGTTATAACATTTGTAACTTCAAAAGTGGCTTCAATCTTCTTGCAGCAAGTATGTGAAGACTCCCGGTAAAAGCACGAGTAGTTGGAAGTAACCAGCATTGGGTGTTAAGCAGAAGCATCTACTAATTGAAGTATATTAAATCGAAGGTGTAATACTCTGTATTTTAAGCAGTCTCGAATAGCTTCGGAGGTCTAACTGTTCACATTTACAAAGTATTTTAGCTACTGTGGTACTAATAAAGACTATTACTCAGTGTTATAGTAAAGTCTCAAGAGTTTGCATAGCTTCAAAGAATCTTGTAGGTTCTATGTAACGCCCTTCTTAGGGTCACTGACTAACATAGTAAGGTCATGCCTCTAATTAATTGATTGCAGCGAAAATTTTGAGCCAACCTGTGGAAATGGTCGATTAAATGTTTTACCGAATAACCCAAAGTAACAGTGCCGCTAAGCAGTCAAGGTTGTCTCTTACGTAAGTTCGCTGAACTAGTTCGATGAGGCACCATGAAAGCGACGCGTCTGTTACCTGTAGTGGTTGAGGGCGACGGGGGCCGAGGCGCAGCGTCGCAAATGCCTTGCGGTCCGCGAGGTGACGCTGCAAGCGCTTTCTAGCCTCGAGGCCAACAATCACATCGCTCGCCACATCAATAAGGTACCTCTTTAGTAAAACCATTTCGTTAGGCTTTTACATAACGGCAGGAACAGAAATCTCTAGATTAAGTAGTATGGTGTCGCACACGCTTTTTGTGAGAATCCTTTCGAATTGGTTATATGATGAGTAGTTTGTCTTTGAGTCGTAATTTAAGTTTGCCGTCAAAACTTTTAGACCAAGAGAGTACTTCTAGAAGGGCTTTGTCAACATTATTTGCTCAAAATAAAGGCTACTGGAAAGTTTGGTTGAAAACTGGTTTTTTGCGCTTACTTTGCCAAAATTCTTCCAAGCCATAACTTTGTACTATTTACACATATTTTTTGATGCTAGTATAAATCTTTGGTTATTTTAACCAAACCCAGTGATTTTTACATACAGCAGTTGTCTTTGATATCACTTAGGGTGTTTTTAGACGGTTAATGTTTTAGTTTCGTACTACTAGATAGCACTAGAGATCATTGACAGCTCTTAAGCTGTAAAACTTTTTCAAATAGGAATGTGTTAAACTTATTTTAAATATCTTGGTATACCGTATCTTGGTATACCGATTCAGTGGTGATGCAGAGTACATTGCCAGTATTACTACTCGAGTAGTAGCTTTCACATTAGCGTCGGTGTGTCTACCACCATCAGGCGATAACAAACAAGTCTCATAAATAAGCTTCGAATAAGGTCAAGTCAAATTAATAGAAGCGTTTTACCTTACAATAAAACGCATATTAATTTACTTACCTTATTCGAAGCTTAATATTTTAAATTCTGCCTGGTATTATTATTCGACTCAATGAAGTTTCAAGATGGTGTCTCTCTAAACACACCTCTCTGCCATGGTGGGGCGAGACATAAGGTATTTGACCGGAAGTTAGTGATAATTACTGTCAAAAGTGGGCATGCTGGCGGGAAACGGAAGTGCCTATCTCATAAATAAGCTTCGAATAAGATAAGTAAATTAATATGCGTTTTATTGTAAGGTAAAACGCTTCTATTAATAGGGGTTTATTTTTAACACATTCAAACCGCAATTGTGATCGCATGGAATTTAGTAATTTTATTTTGCTCTGTGTAAACATGTACGTGAGGTGCGCAGGGTTTTCAATACTGCTTTTTGTCCTTTATTATATTTGCGAAAAACCCTTTTTGTTTCAAAAACACGTTATATCATAAAGTAGCTGATATAGGTGGTAGAGCTACGTTGAAGCTATAATTGGTTTCAGCATGAATTGGTCGGTTCGTCTGGAGTAGTATCAACCTCTCACAGAAATACTGACGTGAAACAACGGTACTTGCATTGTTGCGTTTCGTTCGGTCAGTGTGAGCGCCGAAGACCCACACCCTCTCCATTCTCGTTCCTCCTCCTCCTCCTCCTTCCCTAACAACACAGGCTGTCAACGTACTTGCAATTCCTCTGATGTCGCTGGTGTCTATGGATAGTGGTGATCACTTAGCATGAGGTGACGCACCTTTTCGTTTGCCACCTATGATATAAAAAAGAAAACATCTATATAACACCATCTATTTTCCAGTGCAAGTATTGTTTAAATCGATCTAATTGGAAGGGACACACACAAACAGAGAGAAAACATTTTTAAAATTGATTTTATTATAAGGTTTTCATGTCAATTTAGTAAAACAATATCAATATATTACAAACGGTCGCTTAAATTATATTTATGTGTATAAACAGCACAGGATAATAAAATAAACGAATAAATAAACATGATTTAATATAAATTAAATATACTTTCCGCCAAAACAACATAGTTTATGTAAATAAAATGTACATATTATATTTTTAAAGTAAATGTTTCAAAATTGTCATGTCGAATTATACATATTTCCAATTTATTTTTGGTAAAAAATTACGCTTATTTATATTAGATACTAGAATAGGTTAAAAAAGGTCATTATTATTTATTTAAAAAAATAATAACACATCAATTGAGCTTATGTTTTTGTCTTTTATGTATAAGGAATGAGAAATTATATTTATATCAACTAGTGACAGTTCAAGCCTTTTATTGAATCTATGCTAAGTTTAATAATTACTAGATATTTTAAAAATGAATTACAGCCTACAGTTGATACAATATACAGGCTGTTACATTTTTTACGCTCATCTTTTGTCTGCCTGGTAACTTTTATCGTATGTTTAGCTTGAGGATAGGGGTTTATTTTCGAAGGATATAAAGTTTTAAATTATTATATACATGTTTGTAATGAGAATGGTTAAACAAGCAATTACAGAGGTACACTCTTTGGCCGGGTACATGTTGATGAGAGAAATTTTATCGTATCCCATTAGTTCGCTGTCTACTCCGGTTGTTTGGTAACTAACGTTATTTTCCCTTGCGGCCGTTTCTTGTTTTTATCTCGGAGCAGTTTTTTCTGGAAGCCGTACACCGAGTAGTAGGGTAGCGGGACCACTGTTGAGGAGACAGGCAGTAAATCTGAAATAAAATGCGATTTAATACGTCTATAGACAACAGAAAATTGTTTTTTCATTTAATCGTATACTTAAAAAGAGTATCCATATTTTGTTATCGCAGCGAGCATCAATTTATGTGTAATAGTGCAGTGACAAAAAAAAATTATTTATTATTTATTTTTTTTATATCACAGGAGGCAAACGAACAGGTGAGCCACCTGATGTTAAGTGATCACCCCCGTCCATAGACACTTGTAACACCAGGGGAGTACCGCAAGTGCGTTACCAGCCTGTATTGGCGAGGGGGGGAGAGGAAGGGAAGGAGGAAGGGGGAGGGGAGGGTAGGTGGGTATCCGGCGCTCTCACTGACCGAACGAAACGCAACAATGCAAGGACTGTTACTTCAAGTCGGTTTTCTGTGAGAGGGTGGTACTACCCCGGGGGAGCTGACTCATTCATGCTGGAACCAGTAATGGCTTCAGCGTGGCTCTACCACTAATAAATTTATGTATGTATGATGAAATAATTTACCTATATAAAATAGTTAATTACATTATAGACTGTCTACAACTACTATACATGCTTGATTTTAATACCAATAGCTTGTATTCCGGTAAAGCTGTCAAGTCCTTACTAGGTCAATAGCGTAGTCAGTTCGAAAAAATTAACACCGATATTCGAGGTGGCTGCTAAACACTGTTTCATATTATTTTTTTAAATAGAACGTTGAGGCATAAGGTATGCCAACAGAAGTGAAATACTCAAAACAACTGAAAAATTGTGTACTTTTGTTTTTCTTTTTAAATTAATTGCAGTCTGAATTATTTAAACCAGTAATATCTTCAGCTTGGCTCTACCGCCTACTAAAACGTGTAGGGGAATGAGAGGTATACTTCTTGCAAACGCGAGTAACAGCATCAATGCGGTTTCAGGATATATTGGGGGTCGTCGTACTTCTTATTTTGTTCGTATTTGACATTATATTTTTTAAATTGTTAATTTATGTTAGGTTTATCAAAATAGCTCATAATAGTTTATTTAAAAGTTTATAAAGTGTAAAACAAAGTTAAAACACGTCTTTCTAATGCAAAAATACAGAAATATTTGTTTATCATCGTTTAGTATCGCGAATGTACTTCAACCCCACGGCCTAACATGGTGACTAAGATCATGTCTTTTGAAACACAATATCTATTTTAATTAAACATGTCACCAAACCGTATTAATCCTAAAGGATTAATAAAGATAACTATGATAATATTATTTTCTTTATTAGATTAAGAAGAATATTTTAATTTACTAAATATTGAAATGTTTCACGGGATGTTATCCAAACCTAATAGTGTTGAAGCATTGAGTCTGTTTAAGTTGTTGAATCGTCATTAGTGATGCTCCCGTTCGTCTTAGCTTGAGTAAATTATTTCATTTATGTTATTGAGTCTGTAGATTATGTTAAGGTTACTGTGGAGCTGACATAGCCATTAAATCTCCAAAATAAATAAATAGAATGTTTAACATTGACTTTATCACGTAAATACAGTTATCCTGTTTTAAATATAATAACTACGTCAATAGGACAACTTATAAATTTAATATGTGTAAAAATTGTGTAATGTATTATATTGATTAATAACTCATGACTTAAATAAATTATGACAACGCAATATATCAAAAATTATTTTTGTCAAATTAATTTAGTTTTAACTTCATAACTTAGTCCATATATTATTGAAAGTAACAGAATGTTTTGTTTTTGATTTATACTGAAACTTTACCAGAGAATTACTTTAAAAAATAATGAATGGTGTTCGAGTTTTAAGTAAATTAACAGACTCAATCTTGTAAACATCATTATATATTGAAACAAAGTTCTCTGCCCCGTCTGTTTGTCTGTCTGTTCGCGATAAACTCAAAAACTACTGGACGAATTTTCATGCAGTTTTCACCAGTAAATAAAATGTTTTATGAGGAAGGTTTCGGTATATAATTTGTAAAGATTCCTTTTATTATTCGCGCGGGACAATGTCCTTCGGGCCCGCTAGTTCGATATATATCCCAAGATCCCATTACGCGGTTAGTTACATAATTTTAACTTTTTTTAATTGTAATGAATAGTGCGCCATCATCTTATTAAGCTCTTGACCATGGTTCGAAATACGACGTAAAACCCACAAGGCCAAACGCATTCACTCCAATATCATACAAATCTATTCATAATGATATTACGTATTTAATTTTTTATAGAGCCATGCTATTTATTTGATTTTTATTTATTTATTACCACCTGTAGCTTCCAGCTTCGCTCGCATCAGTATGACGTAAGTATCTTGAATACTGATTTTAGATGAAAAGTATCCTAATTTTTTGGTAGAATAGTATAGTCGTAAAAGCGTACCTAATAAGCAAACTCAAATTTATATGTATTATTAATTAGGATGCGCATGCACAAATAATGAATTATTTACAAAAACATCTCTAGACTTATATACACAAAAGGAGTATTGAACATAAAAAAACTGAATCCAAAAATGGGATAAAAATGTAGGGGAGCAATGGAGGTTGGTAACATGATAGAAATGAGGACGTAGTGAGGCAATACGTTCTGTACAATTGCACGGAGCGAGACAATAGATTTTGTTCAATTGCCTTGTGTTTTTGATTAGTTTTTATACTTTGCGAAAGTTGATTAGCTACAGATAATATTGCTATAGTATAATTCGTTCTGTTAATTATAATTATACCAGAATAACTATTAAACTAGTTTCATTCTATCAACGGAATCAGAATATTCAATCACATTTAACCCTTGAATGCATACGGTGTCCAAAGCGATACCATTGTTGTTTTACTTAAAAAATAAAGTTCTAAAATACAAAAATGTTTTTTTTTTTTATATTATTTTGCCAATATATCTGATGTTAACAGTCTGAAAGTAAATATTTAAATTATACTTGAATAGCAGTTTTTGCTCGCGGCTTCACCTTTGTTATTATAGATTTAACCTAAATGAAAGGTATGTCTTTCTCTAGTCCTAATTACGTATATGCAAAATTTGATGATGATATTTATTTTTACAACTATTTGCAGCTACTATTAATAGTTGGTATTGTCATCTATATTATGCAAATGTTTATGTACGCGTAATAAATCACATACGATTATACTAATTTAATATATACAGTATTAGAGTGCGTCTCGTCTAGACTATGCATGGAACTTGACTCAGACTAAGGCAAAATATGTCCATATCAATGTCAGCATTGCAGGAGATACATCGTGTGATAGTATTGTATGAGCGACACATGTTAGCAATCAGATTATTAAAAGAAATTATTATCAAAAAAACAAACCTTTTATCGTATGTACAATATTGTTCAGGATTATGTGAAAATGTATTTCATTTACTAGCTGTACCTCGCAGTTTTACTCTCACAACAACAACTTAGACAAATTTCCTATAATATAAAAGCACGACTCTTGCATTAAAGATATTTGGAACGTTGGTAGGCACAGTTCGGCTCTTCTCGGCAATTATCGGTTCTTGTTGGGTGAGTTTAACACGCCGTCATCGTACCCTGTCACTACGCGTCTCATTACACGTTACTTCGTGCCGCGTTACAGTTTACCATCCACCGCGCCATACAGTACACGTGCCTCGTCACATATTTAACTGCCGTGTTACTTCGTTCTCGCTTGTAATGTCTAACTTACACCTATTCTGTATGTTCATAGTTTTACTTCTAAAGATTGTGGGGTGACCTTACGTAATCTTCGTTAAAAAATATATAAATAAAACAAACAAAATACAGACATTCTCCTGAGCGTTATGCAACCACATATATGTATTATTATGAAAGTAACATGCTATTCTTCGTTTATATACTTACATATAATAAAAATGAAGTGTCTGTCTACAATATCAACTTGTGTAAGTTATAAGTGAGCAATGAGGAGTTATACATATAGCGGATGAAATTACCAAATATGTTACTTTTGGTAAATCTTATTCGGCACACTGTTAGTATCTACATATCGAATGTACATGTTACATGTTACAGTAGATGGCGTGCGTGTCGTACTTTCAAATGTTTTTTTAAAGAACATGTCTGTAATTGTACATCATGTCAAAGTTTTACATTTCTTATACTGTATAAAGAAATGATAACTTGAAATATTATTGTAAAGATTTAAATTTACGTAACATTTAATATACGTTGCCATTATAATTCAAATTTTGTGACTATACAAAAAATAAAAGCTTGTCTGTTCCGTGAGAAATTTTATTATCTTTATCTCTCTCTGACCTCTTCTATCTTCAAAGTTATTAATATTTACAATATCGAATTGTAAACAATAAGTTGATAATTATTTTTCTAATTAAAAATAAGAAATGAGTCAAAATCTTGTTAAATTTCATACAGACGAAGAAGAATAAATTGTCGAGCGGTGACAACAGCGCTACGAAGCCTCAGCCACAAGGGCGTTGACGCGTGTTTTCTTTCCGAAGGTGGGTAATGTTCACTGGATAATGAGGTAGATACGGTTGTCACCGACCCCTGTGCAAGTCCTTAAAGGACATGAGGGCCTCGCATGTACCTCCACCACTTCAAGATCAAAGACAGTCCCGCATGTGTGTGCGACCCGGATACCGAGGGGACGGTGATCCACCTTCTCCTTCATTATCCTCGTTTTGACTCGTCCAGGTGCGACCTCCAATCCCAGATAGGCATCGGACTCTTGGATCGAGTATTACATAAAATAATGACGGATGAAGATAGCAGTAAACCGGAGTGACCATTTTTGTGGAATATGTGGTTGAAATAGCGAAAAAAGGAAACAAATAAAAAAAAAAAATTATAAAGTCTCGAATAATGTCCGAGAGGAAAACGGGGACTTTTAAAAAATACTAGTAAAAACACTAACTTAGAGAAGAGGTATGGGGGTAGACGTCTGGCTTTTAAGAGCAGCTGTGAGAATATACTTAAACGTGCCCAGCATTAGATTTTCAAATTGAGGACACTAGAAAAAGCTATAATCAAAAGCTTTCATCAAGAGGTTCTCCGTCACTGAAAACTCATCGTTAGGATACAAACATATATTGATCAAAGCGGTATCCGATCTCGCTTCAAATTATCATATAGTTCCAACCATGTATACTTATGTTTATATAAAACTATCTGATTCTTACTCGTTTAGATAAGCATAAAAAAATGACAAAGGGTTGACTGAATTAAAAAAATGAATATTCTAAAATGATCTACGAAAAATATAACATCGAATAGTCATAATCTTATGCCGATACGATCAATAGTTTTGTTGTAATTAAGCCTTGATAGAATTGTATTTTTATTATAATATATTATCCTCATCTTTTTACTCTTATCACACCTAAGTAGCGTCGGCACAACATGTTTGCATTTCCACTCTCGCCTATCAAATGTCATAGCAGTATTCACACCTTTTACACACAGTCCATCCATACCTTTTTTGGTCTTCCTGTACTCTTATATCTATCCACCATCAAACTCAAAACTTTTCTAGTTACATGGTTTTCATCTCTACTCATGACATGCCCATACCATGCTAACCTATTACTCCTCAACTACTCTCTCACTGGTGCTATTTTCAAATTACCTCTGATATACTCATTTTTAATCTCATACATTCTAGTTACACCACCCATCCATCTTAACATTTGCATTTCTGCCACATGTAGTTTTCTCTCCTCCGTTTCTTTCGAGGCACAGGATTTAGATGCATGCAACATGGCTGATTTGTATTTTTATTATATACTAGCGTCGTTCTTAATTTCGTTCGCATAGTAATAATTACTTTGGGATAACCCTAACACGTAGCAGAAGCTCTCACGAGAAAAAAGGTAATATATAACATACAACCTTTCTCGATAAATGAGCTATATAACACTGAAAGAATTATTCAAATCGGACCAGTAGTTCCTGAGATTATCCCCTACAACGTCACAAACATTACTTCTTTATAATATTAGTATAGACAGATAATATAAATGTTACACAGAAATCGAAAACTAAATAGTGTTATTATGAGAAAAAACGATTTTCAAGGGCGACCGTGTCATAAACCGGTACTGTTCGACGACTTTGTCTCATTCACTTTATAATTATTCAAAAACATTAGTATAGGTTGCATAGCACTATAAAGTAATAGTTAACTTTCAAAGTTAGTACAAAAGTATATGCCTCAGATAGTTAAGTGAGCTTAATTAGCGGAACTAGTTAAGTGCTTGTTACAGGTGTACGAAGTAAACAAGTGTGGCCTTGTCTCAAACGGGTTTGTTCTATGTCGTATATTTTTCGTTTGAACTATGACATTATTTTTTATTCACTTTAAATGTTGTATTTGATAAGTGAGTCAACATATCCTATTCTGTTCAGTTTATAGAAGAATTGGTATCAGCTAGTGATTTGCTTCAAATGGGGATTTAGTATTTAACGGAATTAATTATTGTTTGCATTTTAATTTTAAATCATATCTTCATCGTTGTTGTTTAACCCCTATACTAAAGCATAATGTTATGTAATTAAGACAATAATCTGATACTAAGAGACTAATTTAAGTTGTGATGAAATTTGAATCTACATAAATCTAAAAAAGTATTCCTTAAATACTATCCTGAAATTTCACAACGACTTTTTGGCGCCCAATTTATTTTGCGAGTGTTTATCTACTGTACAACAGTATGAAAGCGTGTTAATTTCAGATGAAATTCGAAATATATAATTTACGGTTTTGTTCCATAATTTGTACCAAATGTTCCCCTTGTGATAAATTTTAGGTTTCTTAAAAGTACCTTATAGGTTGTGATTATTGGCATTAAGCTGGACTTGAAAGGTTTTACTGTTGGAAGTATTGTATCTTTTTAACGTATTTAACTACAAACTCGCACTTATTGAAACTTTAAAACGGTGTAGATCTTAATAATCGATAATAATGTTAACATTATACCTCAAGCCGTTTTCGAGAAATAGAGCCTTGTCATTTACATAGACGGATTAAGAACTCGGTGATCTTTCGTCTAAAGATAAAAAATCTTAAAAATAAAAAATCCATACGGAAACTTATCATTAAAATGGGTTAGTGCTTGGTTGTTGTTTGGTTTTGAACTATAATGTACTTATTAAAAATTAGCTTTTGCTCGTGGCTTCGCCCACATCGATATATATTTAATCTATTCTCCGATATATTTTCTGGATGAACAATAGTACTTTTTGTACTTCGAACAACATGTATACAAAATTTAATAATAATCAGTTAACTAGATAAGACTTGAAACTATAATAAACGAACGAACTCACTTTCACATTTATAATATCATTTGGGATGAAAATATACATGTTATAATTTTTCCTAAATGCAGGAAGTACTTAACAGTACAATATTTTTCGAAAGTGCACAGTTCGCTAGCGGTCGGCGCATGCGCAGCCATCAAGGTTATGCAATGCAGCTTGGTTCGAATCACGACAACAAGTGTGAATATTTCTATAATAATATATGTATATTGCTAGATACTTGGATTGTACAACAACATAACGCAATAAATATCTCTTAGGCATTTTATTTACAATTTTTTTTGGGAATTGTTGACTTGTTAATAATATTTGGAGATTTAACCTCAATTGACAAGTGTATTAACAATGTGGTAAAATCCATAAATCGTAATTCTATATAATAAAAAAAACTATTCTACTTAAGATATAATAACTGAAAATTTGTAATATTAACAATTTCAAAACCTCTTTGTAAGTTAATACTTGTTAGTAATACCCAAAAAAATTACATGTTACTATTTTTAAGACAAATAATAATTCCTAGTGTTGCGAGGGCATTTTCAAATAACGGATACTAAATATATCCACACTTGTGAATCACAAAAGAAAATCTTTTTTTTTTCTTTTTTTTTATTGTAGCACGACAAAGTTACTGCACTATATCTGATGATTAGCATAGTACAATCCAAAAACAGTGGCGACCACCGAGAGACAGATCATCCATCGTTGGTCGCCGCTGTCATGCCGGCCATAATGACGAAAGTCACCAGGTACTGGATATGCACAGGCTGATCCCGAAACGCGACGCGTAAAAGCGAGTCACTATGACGGGCTTTTTCGCCATGTACATGGTGGTTGCGACCCAATCGGGCTGTAAAACCCTACCACCCCGCTATCGCCATTGCCTCGTTCGTTGATCAGCAGAGTGCACCACGTGCAGGTGAGGTTGGCTTGCGTGTCTCAAGTCTTAAGATGTTACTCGACACCCCTTACACCCCAATCTCTTCTAAAACATTCAAACACTCACTCAGCCTATCGTGCATTAAATGTAGTTTTCAGATTTACTATTAAAACTACGAATTATGGGATATAATTAAAGTGCTATTAATAACATATGACTTACCTAATTGCCTACTGACATCAAGCGGATTAACACTAAAATTTAAATTTCTTGAATTTTTCTTATATAATTTCTTATGTAAAAAATATTTTTAAATGTAAGTGTTACTAACAAGATTATTGGAAATTTGTGTTAAAGAAAATTGAAATATTATTTTCGAGAAATTTCTACCTCTATTTAGAATGTACAAGGTCTATTAATTTGAAATAGAGAGATCTAGAAATTATTTTTATGTTCAAATTAAATTAAATTTAAACGCATATACCAATATAATATTTTCCATTACGCTGCCTTTATTGTGTGCTTTATATTGTATGTATGATGAGTTGTATTAACGTTATTTTGTTACGGGAATTGTATTAAAAATAGATAAATATTGGATAAAAAAAAATGAATAAAAGCCATTAGTTTATTAGATTTTAGTTGAAATTATTATTAAATATAACAGTTTAAACTTAAATACCAGCAATTTTTTTTGTATATTTTGGTACAGATTATTAGTTTACAGTTTAGGCTATTTTGTAATCTTCATTTCGTAATTAAAGCGTATATATAAAAATAATAAAAAGCCTCACCAGGCTTCAATACATCCGAGTCTTTCCGGTACAACATCCCAGCGCTCCAAGCAAAAAAATAACCGAACAACACAAAAACTAAACAGAAATTCATCGTCTAAATGGCGTGTGTATACCAGGATCACAGGGTGCGACAGGAGATATATATCGACCTGTATTTATTTGACAGTCTTCCGTGTCGCGCGCGTACTCCAGTCTCGAATAAAGTATCGAATGTATCGGTGACATTCTCGATACAGTTCGCTCGCGGGCGCGGAATAAGTTTCTACGGTGGGGGTCAAACTATGCAGTGTAATGTAAAAAAGAATATATTTTTAATCTATTTTAGCATTAATTAATTGGTGTTCGTTACTTCATTTAAAAAATAATTTATTTAGTGTTTCAATCGACATAAATGTGGCCTTTGATGATAATTTGTATTGTAAATTATCTAAACAATACATTTATGTACAGAAGAGAAATTGGAACAAAAATTTAAAGTAAAATATACTTTGCTTAGAATTTTTCATTATAAAGAATGTTATCCGTTTACTTCCCTTCTCCTGCGCGTGTGCACCATATTTATCATGTAGTTAAACCCACGTGTGCTTGTGAAAATCTTGGTGTCCCTAAAACTTAAATAACTTTATATTTGACAAATATACTCATCAAAAAGTCTAAGCAACATGTACTAATTTAAATTTTAGGATGGTTCTTCAGTTCTTCACATTATAACTTTGTATTTTATTTTTAAAATAATAATATCTTTAGGGTTCTATGATGTAAAAATAACAGCTGTTGTCTTTATAAGTTCTTTTAATAACAGAAATGAACAATATTAGAATATACTGTAGAAACTAAGATACATAAGAAACTAATTTTTTTTTTTTTACAAAATGAAATTTCTAAAGAAAATGTATTTATTGTGAAAGAATAGAACAATATAATACAAAGTATGGTCTCCTCTGCTATTCAGAACTTGTCGGCAACGATTATTCATTGAATTAATGAGAGATGTTTATGTCATCTTGCGGTATTTGCTCCCAATGGAATTTAGCAAATCCTTCAGCTGTTGGGTTGTTGTCGCTCCGTCCAAGTCCTTCAAAACACGTCTCTGGAGCATGTCCCATATGTGCTCGATGGAATTGAGATCTGGCGATTGTGCAGGCCAGGGCAATACCCGGATGTTCCCCGTTGCAAAGTATTCACTGGTTCGCCGAGCTGTATGTGAACGCGCATTGTCATGCATTAACCTAAAATCGGAGCCAAAGGTTTGTGCAAATGGATAGAAATAAGGTCTGAGAATATCCTCAATGTAATTTTCAAAATTCATGTTTCCATTTACAAAAACGAGCTCAGTTCGTCTGTTATTCATAATACCCGCCCATAACATAATTGTTGAGCCGCTGTATGGATGAACTTCCTGAACGCACCCGAACCTTTCAGTATTTCCGGGCCGATGATACACTCGCACCCTTCTTGTATCAGGCTTAAACCCGAATCGCGACTCATCGGAAAACATAATTTTATCCCATTGTTCCTGGATCCATGGTATGCGTTCTCTACACCATTCATATCGACGAGCGCGATTCCCGTGACGTATCGGTGGGCACCTGATTGGGCGTCGAGCTCGTAGGCCGTACTCATGCAGTCGATTTCGCATAGTTTGAGGGCTTCCATCAACACCACTTGAAATTTGTAGCCTCAAACTTATCTCTCGATCGGTTAACATCGGCTGGCGTCTTGCAGTCAGTTGTATGTACCGGTCTTGCCGAGAGGTTGTACTCCTTTTACGACCTGGATGCTGTTCAGCGGGTTCTCCTGTATTATTGTAGCGCTGCCAAAGACGACAAATACCACTGCTATGAATGCCAAAATTTCGAGATGCTTGAGATTGATTACTTCCCGCTTGCAACATCTCTACAGCTCTTTGCATTTCATCTGCCATCAAATGACGTCGCTTCATGACGTAAAGAATATCTAACAATTCAATTTTGTCGCTAACTTAATTTAAATGGTTGGTAAAATTATAAAATCAAGACTAAACGTAGCAATTAAAACGCATTTAAATTCAAACAAATTCGCAGTCATTTGAATTTTATGAAAAACAAAACTTAATCAATTTTTTTTTTACAACCAGTCAGTATGTCATCAATAACAAAAAAGTTTACTTACCTACGCACTTTGTTTGAGTAAATACTTAGAAATTAATTAATATAAATGGTAAAATTTGTAATATCACGCATGTTGCTTAGACTTTTTGATGTGTGTATATGGTGAACATTTTGAAATAAGATCTAAAGTAAAGATAAAAAATATTGAAATGTGTCCAGTAGTTCTCGCGTGATGTGCGCATTATGGGAGACTTCTATAGTTTCATTTATCTAGATAAGCTATTAAGACCTTGCTAGGTCAATAGCGTAGTCAGATCGAGGAAAAAAAAGATTTATCTAGACTTTTGCAGTACTACTTATCCCCTGTAATCCGTCATTGTTACATTAAGTTATATCTGGTAAAATTTATTATTTCTGTATAGTCTCTTTGGAAAAGCAGAATGATGTGTAACGTAAATAATATTCTAAAAAACACAACAAACAGCAGACATTAAAATTTTATTTGCATATGAAGATTGTTGTTTGACATTTATAAGTTGTTACCATATTTAAAAAACTGCTGCATACTAAAAAAATTACGTATAAACAATAAGATTCTGGAGTACAATTTAAAAATAGCAATAAAAGAAAAGAATGAAGACGTCATAAAGAATATAATCTCAATTAAAAATATGTAATGCATATAATTAATGTATACTTACGTAACGTAGTAAACGTATAATACTCAATAACGGAATAGAATAATAACAACAGTTGGTCATATTTGACAGGATATTAGACAATTCTAATAAAATTAATGACAGCAGAAAAAAGGCGCGGACCAAGAGTCCGCAGAAAAAAACATGAGATCAAACAAAAATGTCTTTGCGCTGTTTATTGTTTCATGAAATTTGGTAAGTTTAATTGATGTTTTGATAGTAATGGTTGTAGGTGGTCATGGGGCCCATAGACGACCGGCGACGCCTCAATAGGTAACTGGTTTATGGACTGGCATTGCGAACGTGGAAATCTAATATGAATACGCTTTTGGTAAATAGGTTCTACAGTGGGAGGCATACACCGCTGCGCGGGATCACCGGCTTCTCTGTAAATAATGTGAGACACGTTCCTAATAAAATCGAGACATACAAATTCGAAGGTGCATTCCGTACTGGCTTCACATCTGTCTTGTGTCTCTAAGATGTACAATATGGGAATAATAATTACACTTCGTATAACTGTACCTATTCTAGTTATGATATTTGCTAATATCGTTATCAGCAAGGACATTGATCGGAATGAGAAAAATAGTCAATTTATACGAATGTTAGTATATCTGAGATCAACAACCCACAATACCGTTAGAGAGACAACCATACAAGTTCTCACATCTGAGTTTTCTAGCACGCAAAAGTTTATTGTAATGTCTATGTTATTTTAAATACTTATGAAGTCACATTAGTAGAAAGAAATTCAAACATTTGCATCCAAAAACACCTGTTAAAGTGTCCAAATGAAAGTGAACCCCTTACTAACTAAATAAATCACCGCCATCCCTACTCAAAAAAAAAATTACTGCTGAAAAAAATAAAGTTTTTATTGCAATACAAAGTAACAAATACACTGTCGAATATTTTTTTTAACATTAATGTGATTTTAGATAATTTTAATCCTAATTCTGACTCTAAAACTGCGTAAATCTCGTCGCAAACCCCAAGCGGTTCGCGTATCTCACTTTGACAAACCCTGCATTAGTACATTGCACTTGAATGAGTTGGAGTAGCCCTATTTTACGAGAATCAGAATAACAATTGTACGTCCAAGTAACAAAACTTAACAATCAATATTTCTGTTGAATTATTATTATTTCATCAAAACAGTAAAGATTCTTGACCTTTACTAAAAACTATCTGACGATTTCGTAGTTATTTGCAAATTCGATTGCTAAAAAGATTTTTACAATCTCTCAAGATCTTTGTTTATGATTAAGACATATTCAGTTTTATTACAAAAAATTTAAATACGTATTAAATACTTGCTTTAAAAAAGTTAAGATTTAAATGCACCACGGTCGCTGAATGTTCGCTACCTTGTTCTTTTGACTCGTTTTGGTTAGGTTAGACTTGCGAGAGGAGAGATAGAATCTTGTCCCACTAGATGCCTCCGTAACATGCCTTCAGGTGACGGACGCGTGAGCGTCCTTTACCGCGAAAGGAAGGCCCGTTCAGGCAGAGCACGACTTTAGCCGCCGCTCCACAAGAGGAGCATAGAGAAGAACTACTTCCTGGGAGTAGGGTCCTCGATTTACCATCTACGGGTGACCCAAGCGCGTGGCCAGGTTTGTGGCGTATGCTAGCCGAGAAACCGCTCCCTGGTCTACATTCGAGCTAAGCGGCAGAGGGGTTTTTAATGAGTAAAAGTCTCACATAAGCCTCGCGTTGTCCTCCGGCAGTGCGAGGTGTATCCATGTAAGATTTTCCCCTCTATAAAAAAAATGTTAGACTTGCGAAAAAGGATAACGCGAACTTGCCTCGGGCGAGCGCTGTGCATTTAATACAAACCTTTTGTAAAGCAAATATTCAATGCCTATTTAATTTTTTTTATAATAACGCCGTCCGTGTATTTTATAGAACTATAAGATATAGTTCTAACTAATACCATATGAGATATGTGTTTTACATTTCGTTGCCTAACCTTGTAAGATAACCTTTTTTTAAATTTAATTTAAAATCAGTCTTGCAAACGAACGCATTATAATTCTTAAGCGATTACTTCCTAATAGATTATTATTATCATATATTTGTTGATTTAAATATTAATACTCTATTATTCTTTTTTTCGAAAAAGCATTTGCATTTCGTTGAAACTTGAAGTATGAAAGTTGTAATAATAGTTAAAACCAGTAAGCTATATTGGATATTTCATTACCATTTCATTTTATAGTTTTTATCTAACATATATAAAAAAGGGAAATAAGTGTTAATATTTACTAGTATTGTAAGGTTTAAAAGATGTTTTTTTTTATGTTATTTTTATATTATGTTTAATTTTATGTTAATGTAAAATTTTGTAACTAGCAGTCAGAGTGCAAAAACTCTTTTTGCATTTTGTATCATATTTATTGAAAAACGTTCATCCAGTATGATGCTAAGACACCTAATACCAATTAACTGAAAATAAAAGTCAAAATGTAATTTAAATTAAAAGGAACTAACATTGCAAGCGAGTAATATAATTCAAGATTGAACGCGCATTGGCTACCGATGAGAACCGAGAAGAGTCGATCTGTAAATGCCTTTGTTAGTGATGTTGAATGATGAACGGCTCCCTTCATGGCAGTTATGTATTATACTGATTTGGTCTTGTCTACCGAACTCAGTTGATAGTAATTTGAAATTATTGTAAAGATTAAATTATATTGAAAACGTCTATAATATAATGACTCGAGTGTGAAATTCGTTTCATTAGAACTTTCACGTGACTCCGCTGTGAATTATAAGGAATTACACGGAACTAATGTGTTGAATTCAACCAAATATCAATCTCTGCCATCCGCGCTTACTGCGCTCGGTTCTCATACGTTTCCCGTGAGATTACGTTGTTACCCTCGAACTGATACCAATCTGTTTCAACTCACGTATTGTTTTTTTTTCTGCAAAATTTATTTTAAACTTCGTTAAAGTTGGTCGATTTCCCAAAAGTTATTACGAACCGGGATTAGATTAAAGGTGGGTGTTCAATTAACGACATGATTTATTCAAACTTTGAGGGAAACTCGTAACTTAAATGTAACTTAGTAAGCAAAATAGTTCTTTATCATGAGTTGCGGAACTATTTTTAAGTAAGGTTTTTAGTGTCGTACAAGCATGATAAAGTGACTGGCCTGTATGTAATGAAAATACTGTATAATCCAGAATAAAGGCGACCAACAAAAGATCTTTAATTTATAGCTTATAATAGGCTTTAGCTCTTACTGAAAAATCAGAAGTGAATTTCTTTAACTTAGTTGTTTCTATTTTATTCTTTGTAACTAAGTCCTCTTCAAAGACAACTGTTATCATTTTCGAGTATGAAATTAGTCTCTTTGGTTTATGTAATCTACTATCTTCATTATATCACGTTAGAGGCTTTTAAGAATGACTAATCTTGTGAATTTGTGACAAAATGAGGTTGGCGGGTACATTAGGTTCAATCGCGTCAAAACTATAGAAGGCAATGAACACAGGACTATAACCTTTCGATGCGAAATCTTTCGTGGACGGTTCTACGATACTTATTTTGTGGATTTCATGTTAAGCTATTGCATAGCTTCTATCGCGGGCCTTGAGCGTGGAGACCGAATCCAAAAATTCCGTAACGAAAAAACCTAACACCAATCAAGTCTCAAACTTTTGTTTCTTATTTCAGTTAAAACCTATAGTTTCAATGTTTAATATTCCTGAATAACCTACATGTAATGTAAGAATAAAAATATTTTGACCAAAAAAGAATAAAAAATGTTTTCTTATCGGTCAGCACGCTCAAAAAGTGTAACTTGAATTAATATCAAAGAAAAAAAAACAAAGGAAAAAAATACTGCATAAATAAAATAAATAAATAGCTATAATTGCATAAGTTAATAAAAAATGCTATGCAATAGCTTTACCGCGGCAGTCCCCGAGTGCCACACGTTTTTTTTAATGCCAAACGAATCGAGCGGGAATCTGCTAGTATTTAGAGTTTTAAAATATTATGATTATTAAGAAACTTAACCAATGATATAGTATAAGGTTTATTTTTAAGAGAATGCATAGAAGAAAAATCACAAAAAGAATAGCCTTATAACTATACAAAGTATCACACAACAGTAAAGAGTTATATAGGAAAAAAATGAAAAGAATATGCATAATGTGTTACCTTAAAAGCCACATTTTTAAATAGATGAATCTGTAATTCTTAACTTGTTCAAATGAACTGGTGTAGAGGAGTGGCCAAATTTTAATGTTGAATTTAACCGGATTTGTCTTTATGTACTTAGTTAAATCTGTCCCTAAGTATATGTAGGTATATTCTAGCGACTTGAAAACGAATCTCGCGTGTTACTATTTTAAGAAACACCGTCATTTAATATGAGGTAAAACTGTGATCAATCGCTAAAACTTATAAAATGTAAAAAGGATTTATTTTATGAATGGTTTCAAAAAGATTAATCTAAAATGTCAACAACACTAAAAATATATTGCGTTATCAAAAATACTTCAACGTCCTACCTTTATACATGACTAAAGATTGCAAAGAAGCTTCTAGAAAAACGAACGACAAAATAACATATTCCGATATGTAAAACAGAATGGCTTTTTAGCGCATTCAATTTTTTAAACTTGTCCAAATGCGACAGCGGTCGTTTCCATATTGGTCGATGATGAGATCACTCACCGTTGACTCGATGATTCAACGTGGAGGTGTCAAGATGACACTGAACTTTGCTTTCCAACATGGACAATGTGTCAATATTGAATATCCTTTTATAACAGTAGTGAAAATTACAGTCGTGATCAATTTTAATACATTTCACTCAATGATTTTAATGCACTACGTGCTAGATGGAACATTCGGTGTACAATTACTCTTTTCCATGTGGTCCGGTTCCGGACACTATATTTTGATTAAATACTCTTTGACGTTCACTGAGTGCGATGTGGAAGCAATTTTTATGAAAAAATATTGAATTACTCCTAACGTGAGAGTGAACTTAACTCTTAACTATATTTTGGTGGCTATCGACGGACCATTAACAAGGTTAGGTTATTGATTATAGTTGATTTGATTGAATGATAAATTACAAAATTTTAAGACATATTCTGTAGATTTATTTATGTTATTGTTTTCCGTAATCAAATAAAACACATTAAATAGTTACGGTGAATGAGGAAAATAGCGTGATTTTATCGCATATGTGTGCTGGTGGTACCATTATTTGATATGTCTAACATCTTCAGGTAAAGTTGACACAGTATTATGTCTTTCTCTGGAAGTGTCACCATCAAACTTATTTCTGCCGGAAAGCTACGGTGCTCGCATTGCTGAGTTTCGGACAGAAGGTTCTGATTGATGGACGCACTAGCATACATAAATCGTTCTATTTAATCCTCAGTATCAGTAACCTTTTATTGATTGACTACAATCCTTTTTGATGTTGGTTATAAATAATTAGTGGCTAATAAAAGAAACCTATTTACTTCAATATATTTCGAAATGTGTGTCTATTATGTTATCATGTACATTTTAGTTGTTGTTTTCACTATTCTGAAGCTGACCTAGTTGACATTGCGGTACTCCGGACATATAATTATGTGTTTTTGCTTACATTATCTATATTAATTATTCAATAAATGTTCGTTTCTTTTAATTAATAAGGTCCCTTGAGACACACCCTTTCGGTTTTATTTTTCTAATTTTTAAATATCGTTCCAATGGTGGCTAAAAAGTTAGAATTATCCAGAGGGTTTTACTTGTACACAATAAGCAAACTATATCCATTATATCCTAATATCAATGTTACATAATTAAGAAGAAAATGATACATGTTTATTAATTAAAATAAAAATCATCATATACAACACAGTAAAACGTCGTGAAAGATGTGTGATGAATGGTGTTTATTGTCATTTCTTACTTGCCATTTTGCATCCATAGTAGAAAATACATTAATGTAATGTTATTTTTTTATTATTATTTCTCTACAGTTTATTTTTTATAATTCATCTCTGTAAAAAAATAACTGAGAAAAACGTATACATACATACATCGAACGTTTTTTCTTCGCAATACGGACCTCCAAACGAGCGCATGCCCTAATTTGGAAACTTGTGAGACAACCTCTAACTAGTTGTAATAATGACGTCATGCTAAGGATTACTATAACTGGAATTTAGATTTATGAGATATTGAAGACACAAATGGGTACCCCCATTTGTAAAGTGATTCCTTAAAATAAAGAAAGTCATCAAACCATATAACATTGGAAGGTCTATTAATAGAGTCACTCACCCTTTTCACACATCGAATCGCTCTTGTTGTAAGTTTGTAGCTTCCGTGGATTCATCTTTGTAGTCTAGTGTAGCTGAATAGACCTTGCTAGGTCAATAGTCAATTCGAGAAAAAAAATGGATACACCGGCTGTTGGATACTAGCTGATATACGCGATTTCGCATGAGTTGTTTGTTGTGATTATTTATTGTTTATTATGATTATTTATTGTGATCAATTATAATAAAACATAAATATTTACCACGATATAAGTAGTATATAGCACTCAGGGATAATATACCTTTCTAAAAGTGAAAAAATTTTGAAAATCGGATCAATTATACCGGAGATTACCCCGAACATCCAAACTCACAAACATTACCGGTGTTAATACAAAAAGTTAAATACGTATTAAATACTTGCTTTAAAAAGGTTACGTTTTAAATGCAGTGTTCGCCATCTTGCTCTTTTGTCTCGCTTTGGATAAGTTAGGTTAGACTTGCAAAAAAAGCTTTTTAAAGCAAGTATTTCATACGTATTTAACTTTCTTGTTATAACACCGTACATCTTTATACATTTAGTATATATATGATTCGCCATTCACTTTTAGTTTTGTTAATTTGGAGTGAAAAATCAAGAGTCATGTTTAAACCATTGATAATGTTGGTGTCGCGTTACAGCCGAATTCATTTTTGAGACCTTTAGACCTCAGTCTTAGATAAGAAAGCCATTATTTTAACTTGTGATGTGGGTAACAATATAACAGAAAGATATTTCTAAAAATGATTAACATGATTTTTATTATTCATAGCTATATGTATAGCTTTTTAGTTACTAAATGTTTTAATCAATTAATAATAAATACGCCACATGAAAATATACACGTCGGTTTAAAATATATAGTTATAAACCGTATCACAAGTCAATAAATACCTTTTAGATTTCCTGGTATCCTACATTTATCGAGTGACGAAATAAATTTACGCATGTACGGCTGACGGACGTCATCTTGCTTGTGTTAGGCCCGGTTTCAAATTAGTGACCCACCCTGAAGACCTGCATCAAAGGGACATGACGTTTTGGCACACGCGACGGCAAAGGGTTAAGTTAGATCATTGCCTAGTAACAAATATCTCGCTCGTTTCGAAGCCGGTTACGTATATCTGGTTTTACTCCGAACTTCAGTGGCCGTTAGGATTATTTTGGTGCCTTTTGATATAAGCAGTGTAAAGGAATAGTTTTTTATAGAGTATAGATGGCTGTGCATTGGGATTATGTTTTGATATCTGCAGTGTATGGCTTTGTGTAAAGTCTACTATAAATAAATTTGTGCTGCTTGCTGTTTCTGAGATTTAAGTCGAAATTTGTATAATATATCTTTACTTAGAGGATAGAGATCCATGTATATATTTAATGGTGATACACAGGTGATAGGGAAGGATAGGATCAATTTAGCCAAGAACAGGAATCTTTGGAAGAAGATGCTGGAGACCTTTACCAAAACAGGGGTCTATATTTCTATTCAAGAAGACCAACATAACATACTCACAATTTTTTTAAAGAAAATTTTCTAATTACATTATCAAGTTTTTAAAAAACTGTGTCTTTGAAATATGGAGTAAATGGCTTTATTATTATTATACTTAAACGCATATTGCATATATTATCGCATATATTATCATAGTAATTTTTATGGTTGCTGGAACTGTAAGTTTTGGAATAAATATATTCAAAGTATATAAAAATATGATAGAGAATCGGCTATGAAAAGATGTTAAAATGACACTTGGAGAATATGTAACTAATGAAATGCGAAATTCCTGGAAATCTCAGATGTTTAACTGTAAAAAAAGTGTTTCAAAATAATTCTAAAATAGTAAAATGCAAAAAATATAAAGAAGCTATTTTTACCTCCGATCAAAACAAACTTTTATTTAAGAAATACAGAACAGCGCTCTCTTTTGTGGAAAAAACGGGTTCTTAACATTTCCTGGGATCTTGTATTTTAGTTTTTTTTTTAATTATTGTTTTTTTCGAACTGACTACGCTATTGGCCTTACTAGACCTTCACAGCTTCACCGGATTACTAAGGCGAGCGCTTAAGGCACTTAGCCGATTTTGTTTAAGTAACATGCTCAATGGTGCACGGCACACCTCGGCTTGGGCTTTTACCGGAAATAACCCGATCTGACCTATGCTAAACTATGCTAAGCTATACATGTGTTCATTTTTGAATCATACAATTAAAATTGTATGATTCAAAAACATACATGTAAATCGGAAAGATCTATTTTAGAGTTATTTCTTGATAATCATTAGAGTTGGACGAGACTTTCAGGATTTCATTAGTTATACATCTACCAAATATAAATGTCTTTTCAGATTCCCTATGGGTTTGTTATAGAGTGTATGAGTATGTAATGTAATGATAATGAGTGAATTTTCTTGTAAACCTAACAATTTCAAAACTATAAATATTATTACGAGACAAAAAATATTACTGAGTGTAATATACATAAGACTATTTAATTCTGAATAGTGGCAGATCGAGACGAAGGCTATGAGCTGGTTTGAAACTATTTCCGAAGGCGTCTTCACAGTGGCGACCTCTATCCTCTAAGGGAGCATTAATTATAAATTTACAACATAGTTCCGGAACAAGGTACACGCTCCCATATTTGTCTTATAAAGAAAATAGTATCCCGCGAACGAATGTAATTATTTGTATAACTTTTGGGTTGGAACATTAACATGTTATTGGATGGAGAATAAAGTGTAATATGAAATATGTTATGTTTATTTTAAACTAACTGTTACTCGCAATTTCGTCTATATTGTATATCTTAAGAATATCTTTTTACATAGGAAAAAACATAAGCACCAAGCTACTTGCTTTATTTTTTCAGCCATAAACTCTAATAACTTTATATTAAACTAGCTTCTGCCCGTAACTTCGCCCGTGTGGAATAGTATCATCGGGGTAACGATAACTTTAACTCGCGACTTCGCTTACGTAGGAAGTGAAAATATTTTTAAATAATACTTATTTAACCCTGATTTTAAAACATTCTTCATTGGTGCTCCGCTCTTGTTGGTCTTAGCGAGCTGATATATAGCCTATAGCCTTCCTCGATAAAGCTATCTAACACTGAAATAATAATTTAAATCGGACCAGTAGTTCCTTAGATTAGCGCATTTTAGCAAACAAACTCTTCAGCTTTATGATATTAGTATGGAAGTAGTATTGATAAAGCTTATTATAACGTTTGACCACAATTTGATCTGATGTTAGGTTATGACGTGGTCTAAGATACGCCGAATCTAGAGAAGACTGGCTATCAGGTGCAGCTGCCGGCGACGACTAACAGGTATATATTCTGTAGGTGGTAGAACCACGCTAATGCTATAACTGGTTTCAGCATGAATGGGTCGACTCTTCCAGAGTAGTACCAGCCGACCCACAGAAACACCGACGAGAAGTAACAGTGCTTGCTTGCATTGTTGCGTTTCGTTCGGTCAGTGAGAGCGCCGGAGGCCCACCTCCATTCCCTCTCTTTCCCTCCCCCTTCCCCACCAACACTGGTTGGCAACGCACTTGTGACTCCTCTGGAGTTGCTGGTATCTATGGACGGTGGTGATCACTTAATATCAGGTGACCCACCTGTTCGTTTGCCTTCTATGACATAAAAAAGGGGTCTGGCCACAGATTGTCAACTTGCGTGTAGCAGTAGCCAGGCGAACTTACTACCATGCTATGACGTCATCACAATTCACCTGAAGCTCCTTCTTAGTTGCAAGAATTCGAATTTACTTCCATCGACGCTGTGTACGAACACGCTATCAATTAAGCAATCATCGCTTTACAAAATTGTGATAATTCTTTTCTTTTGGATAAGGATTAAGTGACGATGGAGAAGAAATAAAAAAAAATCAAGGTTGTCATAAGGACTACCGACATAAGTGAAAACCCATACAATATCCTCATCACTATACATTTCCTAATCAATTATAAAGAGTCTTCGAAATCCAAAATCCAATGGTAATGGAAGAAAAATCAGATCCCCTAGAAACCCTCTCCCTTTTCCAAGTGACTAATGACCGAGTTCTGAGGTAACGGTAAAAAAATACAACCGAATTATGCGTTTCCGTTTTTTGTAAATCTATTAAAAATAATATGAAATTTTTCTTTAATTATAACGATACAGTTAATTTTTTATTACATAACTCTTGTCCCATAAAGATTGTACACGAACAGCAGATTGCCAGATAATGAAAATTGTACCCGAAACATGTGATTCCGTATCGCAGACCGAATTTACAGTAACAAGAAATTTCTCACATAATACCCGCGACTACAGGTGCTAGTAACAACCTTGCGGGCAAGGAGAATTCCGATATCACGTTCATCCAGACCATTAAATTTGGACACGCCGCGAAATATTACGCAACTCCCCGTTGTTTATATTCCTCGTAGTGGCAAAAGGGAAGGGGAGGTCAAACGAGAACGGTCGCAACTCGCAATAATATTACTGTCAAGGGAAATAACCGACCATCGTGTAGTGAAGGGACTATATAACCGCCTAATATTGTCCGCGACTTCGCAAACACTCTAAAAACATTAACATTACAACGAATTTAAATTCCATTTTTTTTTCTAGAATGTTCTACGGACAGTTTAGAATTTATTTGTGAAATTTAAAAAAAAAAAAAAACTATAACGATCGGCATCAAAAAACATAGTAAAATCCCGTGAACGAGGCATTTAAAACGTATAGATCGTGGATTTTGGTTGAATAAATATTCTGTGTAAATACAAAAATGCACCCAAATATATTGAACGGAAAGTCGAATTTTCAACACTTGCGGGGTTGAAGCGTGTTCTAAAATGTAATGAAAGGCGGACTAACATTTTTATAGGGGTTTCAACGACTCTCAGAGCGGCAACGAACGTTTTACATTTAAGGAATCCACATTCTATTATATGCGGGGTAACACATCGTATGTTACGTGTGGCAACTATCTTTATACTATGTTCCCTGAACGTATGCGGCGTTAACTTGCTCACAACTCTTTCGGGTGTTTATGTTAACTACATACATTCATTTAAGCGAACTTTTAAAATTGTTAAAAAACTTATTACTTGATTTGTTTTCCATATCTAAATGTATACAAATCCAGTGTCGTGATGTTTGTGCACGATGGACTCCGAAACTACTCGGCCGATCTTCATGAAAGTTGGCATTTATGTATAATTTGATCCAACTTGGGAGATAGGATAATTTATATTTTGATTAGGGGCCCCAATTTTTTTTAAATTACAAAAGAAATCATTGCCAATGTTGATTATTGTTATTAATTGTAACTTTCATCAGTCTCCAAAAGATGGCGTTTTATACTAGTTTGTTGGCAGAAAACTAGAGGACCGACTGTTATAGATATTCCATAGATGGCGCCACGTTTTAATATTGAATTTCTTTGTTAGTTTTAAACATGTAATAATTGAGCCACAGCAACGTGTGGTCTAGTTAGTTACAATAATTATATAATTACAGATTGTCTTATTTATATACCCAGATTTTTGTTCAAGTTATACTTCTTAAGGTATGGTATGGAAAAGTGTTTGTACTTCTGCGATACACGTCATGCTTTACCGTTACTATAATAACCACTAATACGGTAAGATAGCATATTAAATGATTTTATGATATTTGATGCATGTGTGTATACTATAAACATTGATAATGCAAGTTATTGTTCAATGGACAATAAAAAAATATTGATTGTGAAAAGAAAACACTTTGATGAAATTTTGAATTATAGGTTACTTTAATCCGTTCATTTACTGTATCTGTAAATAATTATAATTATTGTTAAATATATATAATATTTTCAATTAATATAGGACTGAATCCAGAGAAAGGTCTAAGTTATCATATAATTACGATTTTCTTAAGGTAGCTAGTAAATATAAAGTAGCACAAAAAAGACATTTTACTTGACATCCAGACAAGACATTAAAAGTATAGTGTACGAAGCCAATGGTATGTATATTTCTATTTCTGATTATTATAATAAGATTTTTTTATGCATATACTAGCGGCCCAGGCGGATGTTGTCCTGCTTTGGTGATAAAAAATCCTAAAATTCAACCGTAGCGGGGCTTACTGGATCTATTTGTGAATTCAAAACCATTCTTGAACCCACTTGAACACACAAAAAAAACATCAAGATCTGTCTAGCCGTTTTGGAGGAGTGCAGTCACATACACACGGACAGAAGAATTATATTTATTATAAGATAAAGAAATAGAGAGATCAGCATGGGGTACGTTATGGTAGTTAGGCCGCATGGAGTTTATTTACAAGTTATTCCGATATAAATTGTAGAAGCGATAAAATATGTAGTCAGTAGCTCTACGTTGAAGCTAGTACTGGTTTCAGCCGAAACCGGCGTGAAGTAACAGTACTTGCATTATTGCGTTTCGTTCGGTTAGTGAGAGCTACGGAGGCCCATCACCCTTTCCCTTGCCTTCTCCATTTACAGCATGGCAACGCACTTGTGACTCCCCTGGTATTGCTAGTTTTTTGGTTTTGATAAAAAAAAAAAAAAAAAAACAAAAATCTCATTTACAATACTATTAGGGTCTATCAAATATTATCGACATGCGACTTTTCTTAAAACGAAACAAGAAAGGAGCTGGTATCATCATGATCCAGTGACGTACGACTGTTCATTTGTCGACGAATTTTTTTCCGATTTTTCATCATACGCCGAAAGGTAATAGGGAGTATTTTGCGGAGACCTTTTCATATTTTTTATGAGCGCACTCCGATCGGTATTAGGTCTCCATGTGACCGGTTATTATCTCAGGGGTGTACGATATTAGCTTTGTCGCAGCCCTCTATATCTACAAGATACGCTAATAAATTTAGAAATGTTGCTTATATTAACTTATGAATCTATAATATAAAAATGAATCGCTGAACGTGTTGCTAAGCGCAAATCTCGAGAACAGTTGAACCGATTTCGCTAATTCTTTTTTTGTTGTGATTGATATTGAGAGGAGAAGGTATACAAAAAAAACGTATATTTTAAAATACTTTAGTCGCAACGGTATTCATGGGCTAGTAAAAAAATAATTGCCAACGCATTCAAAATATATAAAGAGTTTTTAATGGGATCCTATGCCGTCATGTAGTGGATTTTATATTCTATTCATAGTTCAGTGTTATTTGCCTCTATATTTTATAATATTGGTAGGTTTTGAACCACGGAGCATGGTTTTTTTATACTGACCCCTAGTATTGTCTTACCGGGATACTGCACCATCTGTTTGAGTCCTTCTCTGGTCGTAATGGTCCCCGTTCCACTGGGTCCAGAAAACTAGGCCGAGTATGTACACCTGTGTCTTGTGACAACACTTGTGCACCTTAATATACCCTGTTGATCTGACCGCTTCTATTAGCGCCATTTCTAAGTTTAGGGGTCAAAGTGGTCACTATGACCGAAACCGGTCAGACCAATCATCATTAATATAGTAAGCTTGCTTGGCAAATGGATTGTTATTATTAGGAGATAGTTTGTTCCAAAAAAAATCGTATGGAATACTGAAAATTTTGAATTATATAATGTCCATATAAAAAAGTAAGTCAACGAGTGAGGCAAAAGACAAAAGGTGAGTAGAAGAAAAAAATGACAGATTAACGTTCAGTTGCCATTTTGTTTGTTATCTTATAATCTTACTGTATAAAGGAAATGTTTGGTATAACATTTAATGATGGATTTCCGCAACGTAAGGCCTCCAGGTACAATTAATCCTGAAACATATTGACAATATTTTTCTATAATATTCTCATTGTTGATAATTTTATGTAAGTATATCCGCAAATGCTTTGATAAACTAGATTTTGTGAAAGACTGTTGTGATTTTAATGTTGGGAATACAAACCAACCAAATTTTGACCTCAGTAAGATCAGCAACATTTTTTTTGGGTGATTGTAAGGTACTATAGTACTCTCCCAAAGCATATTACCGATTTTTCGGATAGTAAGTTCAAGTATTATGCCAAGCAGGTTTTAATGTTAAGAGGAACCTTTGTACATTAGTTAAAGCTACTCCGAAAATAATGACTCGTAAAAATATGAAAATAAACCAGATTGGCGACTTATTTGTTTTTAGACAGGTGCGTGTGTAATAATATCCTTTAAAAGTGCCTTCAAAGAGTCTAAATTTTAATTAAATATATTCGAGTAGAGAAGTATAGATGTATGATGTCATCATTTAAAATTCATTACAGAAATTAAGAAAAAACTAAATTTCATTCTAGAGGCTTGAAAATCATATCGTTGCGATAGAAAAAGCTATACTTTGCATTTAAGATATGCCATGAAAGTATTTTCAATCTTTCTATCAAAGAAAGTTCATGGGTTTTAATTTCCGATCTGTTTTTTTTATGCCGATGTTGCAGATAAACGAATATTTTCAATATTCAATGATTCTCTTTTGTTCCGGTCGTCATAATTAGACCGGCGTTGGATTACTTCGTACGTTTAACGATTCGTTAAACAAAATTCAGCTAAACTGGGATAGGATATCTTTATAATTTCCTCGTTATTAGAATTTTATTATAAGACTAGAGATCTGTTCCGGATTCATGCGGGTGAAATTTATTAATGTAGCATCATATTAATAACAATTAAACAAAAAAAAAATGGCCGGCATGACAGCGGCGACTGACGATGGATAATCTGTCTCTCGGTGGTCGCCACTGTTTTTGGATTGTACTATGCTTACCATCAGGCATAGTGCAATCACTTTGTCGTGCTTAAAAAAATAATCATCATTATTATCAGCTTGTAAGAGACCCACTGTAGGGCCATAGACCTCTTCCCGGGGAAAGTATGGGCTTAATCACCAAGACATATTGGCGATTTCAAACTCTGAGAAATCCACAGTTCTATATTTTTCCCACATACAGTAGTACTACAAGAACGTTTCTCAGGTTCAGGTTTCCTCACGATATTTTCCTTCACCGTCTGCCTATAATGCTAACAATTACCAATAAATATTAACTATATTTTATTCAATTTAGGCTCGGAAGAAGCACTTATGAATGTCAAAAGTAGTTCGGAGAAAGAACTCAGTCAGGTAATCACACTTACTCGCCAGATTGATGTGAGCGAGTAACTTTGAAAAGTACTATAGGTTCGCAGTTTAAAATTTGTGTTGGAATTATTGTTGGTGACAGCAACCGCGTAGGTCCTTGCGCGAGTGTTGCTGTTAAAGAAGGCGCACAAAAAATATAAGACATAAGAAAAATATATGAAACTAGCTGTTACCCACGGCTTCGCACGCGTTTTTTAAATATATTAAATAAATATAAGATTATGATTAGATGTTTAATTACAGAAATACTCTCTCAAAAATATTTGTAAGAACGACACGCACATCATATACTGTAACAGGATGCACGGGTAACAGTTCATCACTACATAGTGTAAAACAAAGTCCTCTGCCACGTCTATATGTCTGTTTACGATAAGATCAAAAAATCGGATGAGTGCCTTAAGCGCTCGCCTTAGTAGTCCGGTAAAGCTGTTAAGACCTTGCTAGGTCAATAGCGTAGTCAGTTCGAGAAAAAAAAGATCAAAACTACGTAACGCATCTTCATGCCGCTTTCACTAATAAATAAAATAATTCTTGAGCAAGGGTTAGGTATAGTTTGTCTTATTGTCAGGGAGGGCAACGTCTGTTGAACCCGCTATTTTAAAATAAAACGGCTAATTAGTTAGTTATTTGTCCATAAAATTCCCGTTCAAATATTACTTGTAGTCTGGTGAAGCTGTTAAGACCTTGCTAGGTCAATAGCGTAATCATTACTGAGAAAAAAAAAACGTTCAAATAGGTACAGCTGTTTTGAAGATTACTCGGAACAAATAAACAAACAGACATATCGACAGAATAAAAAAAAAATTGATATTTGTAACACCACAGATATATGTATTCACCAAAAAGTATTTATTTTAATATTACATACACACAGTTTATTTTTATAACACGTAATATATCACAAATCAAAAATTGGAAACAAAACTAACGTACAATAAACTTTTTAAGGAGTTTTTGGCGGAATTTCAGTCTGTCATGCAGTGGATTTTATATTTTATTCATAATTTTGTGTTACTATTTTATATTTTATTCATAATTTTGTGTTACTCGACTCTATATTGTGTTAAATTGGCGGCGTTTTATGTAATTTAATGTTTGTTTATTGTGCGTAAGTAAAATGAATTCGTTTGGAAAATTAAGAAGATAAAAATTTACGAAATATTATATACAGGATTTAGCGTTTATACCTTTTCATTAACTTGGACATAAAAGAAAACTGGCTAAAGAATACATAATAATTACCTATATTGACAACTTCAGAATTGGCAGTATGTATCAATTTCTTCGCCAGTCTTATTGGACGAATATTATTACTACTAAACTATTTGAATAACAACACGAAATAAACCTTGGGAATGCTTGCGATATAAACGTACCACGTATAATTAAAAATTGAAAACAAAACTAACGTAGAACAAAGTTTTTGAGTAGGAACACAAAATAAACCATGAAAATATTTGCGATAGAATGTTATCGCTTTACCATGGCAACGCATATAATACTGACATTAACACGCAGCGGAAGCTTCAAAAATAGCCCGATTTTGAGACATTCTTCATTAGTGCTTAGCTCCTGTTGGTTTTAACGTGATGATATGTAGCCTATAGCCATCCTCGATATATGAGCTATGTAACATTAAAAGAAACTTTCAAATCGGACCGGTAGTTCTTGTGATTAGCGCGTTCAACCAAACAAACAAACTTCGGCTTTATATATTAGTATAGATAATATTATTTGTAGAAATGAATGTTAATATATAAATATGAGATTAATAAACTCGAGTTGTTATTTGACCGACCACTGTTTAACTTTGACACACATAAGTTTTTTATTATATACTAGCAGTGCCTGCGAACTCCGTTCCACCTAAAGTATACTAAAACATGCCATTTTTTTTCATTCGTTCATAAGAACCTTCTCCTGACAATATCAAACACAACAAAAAAAGAATTACTGAAATCGGTTCAGCTGTTCGCGAGATTCAATTTTATATTATAGAAGATAGATAACTCGACGCAAAATATCGCTCCAGTTAAGTATCATAAAGAGATATGTAAATATATGAATACATGGAGTCATTTCGCTTTTTTTAACTGTACCTCATCACTAGATGACGTTGCAATGCAATAACTTGCTTTAATACGTTCGTCTAATTGCCATAAGCATTGGTATATATGAAAACGGAAAATATTTGCAGGATATTCGTAGTCCGGTAAAGCTGTAATGGCTTTGTAAAGCCAATAGCGCAGTCAATTAAAAAAAAATACAGGATATTCATCTTGATTCAATTTATTTATTTGTTTGTTTCAATAATAATATACGTATATGAAGCCGGGTGCACAGCTAATAGGTCTGTTTATTTTATGTACATAAAGTAAACAAGAATAAGTGGTAATTTTAGTAGATGGTAGAGCCACGCTGAAACCGTCGCCGAAAACCGATGTGAAGTAACAGTGCTTGAATTGTTGCGTTTCGTTTGGTCAGTGAGAACGCCGGAGACCCATTTCCTCTCTCCTTTCCCTTTCTCTCCATTCCCTCCCTCCCCTCCTCAAATACAGGCTGGCAACGCGCTTGTGACTCCTCTGGGGTTGCTAGTGTCTATGGACGGCGGTGATCGTTTAACAACAGGTGACCCATATGTTCTTTTGCCTCCTATCTATACTAATATTACAAAGAGGTAAAGTTTGTGAGTTTGTGACGTTGTGATGTTGTGACGTTGTAGGGGGTAATCTCAGGAACTACTGGTCCGATTTGAATAATTCTTCCAGTGTTATATAGTTCATTCATCGAGAATGGTTATAGGCTATATATCATCACGCTAAGACCAATAAGAGCGGAGCACAGATGAAAAATGTTTCAGAATCGGGATGTTTTTTTTCCTTTTGAGAACGCGAACGAAGTCGCGGGCGGAGGCTAGTATAATATAAAAAAAACTTCTTTGTCTTTGTCCATGTATATCTAAGTAGATAAAAATATTCATTCGAATCTATTAAAATACTGTCTGTTGTCTCTTTTACAAATAGAATAGATATTTTGACGGTACCGTAACCGCAATAACGTAGTTTATCCAACGTGCCTGGAAAGGATCAAATATCACGGAACGCGGTGCAATAAACCCTTTGTGTTACGAACTGGAGCTGGTTTGAAACATGATTTCGAACTGGCTTATAAAATCGAAATGCATATAGATATATTGGAAGTGTGTTTGTTAGTGTTAGTGATATTTTATAAGTTTCATAATACTTCGATCTGGCTTATTCTATTGTACAAATGACAATATTGTCGTAATGTGAGTAAATAAAAGTATTCTTTAAAATAAAATCGCATGTTTGAATCTATATATTAAAATGAGAAGATAAACTTTGTACCCCTTTTTAAAACAAATGACGCGCACCGTTATCAATAAAAATTAAATAGAGTTTATAAAAAAACAAATTATTTATTTAGACACACTAAGCTGGATCTGTAAAATACTAAATAAGAAGGTAACAGCCCTGTTCAATAGTTAGACGCAGAATGAAGTATGGACGGGCTGATAAAGGAGAGTCTAAGGCATATCACAGACGGCACTAGTTATGAAAGTGCATGATCTGCACTAACTTTTGCATAGTTGGAGTATAACATCACGAATTTATGTAAAATTTGGTTTAGTTAACGATAGAACATTAATAATCACATGGAGAAAGAGTGGTAGGACTTAATCTAGGTCTGCTTGGTTAGCTACCTCTCTTAAATTGAAAATGTGGAATTGAGTGTGCACCTATGAGTGTCGTCGGTCAGCTGAACTTGAGAGCTAGTTTATATGCTTAACTTGTGAAAGATACAGGTATTTAACTTGGGAAAACTGTAGGATTTTGGAAATATTATATCAAATTCGTCTCGCGACCACCGACGCCTGCTATCATTATACAGAAAACACTCCATAAATTAATACACAATGATTACAATTTTCTTGGATTAAATAATGCTTACACTTGCGTAAGGGTGACAATAAGTCATAACCTCACATATACATTCTTGGATGCCCGTTTGTGGGAACGTTGTTTTTATGGTGAAATTACTTGTTACTAGTGGTCGACATTCGACCATAGTTAATTGATTTTTTTAAGTTTCAACTCTATTAGGGTTCTTTTGTCAAAGGGTTATTCTTGTATAATCAAAGGTTTTCATCATGGCTACTCAGGTATTTGCCATTTGCCATGGTCTTTAATTATATGAACATTAAAAAAAATGTGTATGTAAATGAAAATTGAAATTAATTATAGATTTTAAACAAAAACCACGCGGTAAAGCTCTCAAATTTTAAGCAAACATAACTTTACGAAAATAAAGAAATTTATCGCAATCCATGACACAATTTTCAATTAATTTTACACGATACCATTGGTGGGTGGGTGGTATTTCTGGGTGATATTGAATTAAATGTAGTCTGTTCATTATGAGAAATAGTGATATGCCAATTATCATCGTTTAGAAAAGTAATGGATGCACAATACAATCAAATGGTGAATCCAAGACAAATATGTTTTTAATACTAGCATTAGCTTTTGAAAATAAATTCTTTTTTGTTGCTATATGAGGTTGAACTGCACTATTGTAACCGCGGAGGTCAGTCATGGATTACTTTTATGAATAAAATTCTTATTATGATTATACAAAGTATTATTTGGCTTATTTCTTCATTAAATCATCATTTGAGGTGAGTTCACCATAAAAAATAATAAACATTACAATAATAGTTATATGTTATAATATCATTGTTGAATGTAGGATGAAAAATGGTAATTGGAACGTCAGAGTAAAAAAATACATATAGTCGAGCATAGCAACCTCCTTCGCAACGTTTTTTGAAGTCGTTATTGACGGATTTCAAAATATATTTTTTTATTTACATGTGTGTATATCTTGTGTCAAATTTAAGCTGTAGTGTGAGTAGTGCATATTTTAATTAATTTAATGTACTTCTAATGCATATAATATAAAACAAACAACTTTCTGCACTTCTCCGCTATATAAACTTTAACTATGCCAAATTTCAAGTTCACCCGTTCACGGGAAATCGGTTAAAAAGGGGTACAAAGATTTTGCTTCACGTATTAATATATAGATATTACAATGATACTGTAGTGCAACTTAGTTTAGAGCCTGTTTGCGACTAACAGATTAATTAGTCGATACATATAATGTTAACATAACTGTGCTGATACGCTCATTATATCTAGGGCAAAATGCAATGTACGTAATAGCTTTATCATCTTATATCATATCGTCATTTAAAATCATGTGATTGTGGTCAAATATATAAAATGTATGCATAGGTATATTCTGTTACCAATACGATACATTAAATAAAATGAAATATTTACCTATCCTTTATGTTCTCATTGAATGTTAAACGAATCAAATCGAAACACCTATGTAGCCCAACAAAATTTCGAGTGAATATTATTACCACTAAAGATGTTATTAGATATATATTACTAACTTTTGTTTGTGCTTTTGCTATAGTTAAAATAGATATGCTCTATTCGTTGGGAACAGTATATTTTTTTCTAAATCATATGCACGCTCCTTTTTAGTACTCCTGACAACGAGAACGCTTAAAAACAAAAATATTGACATTGCTATTTGTAATATTACTACAGATAAAAATGTATTTGTTTGTATATAATTTTATGAACAGCAATTTTAATAAATATTTGGACCCCATCCGTATAGTAAAAAAGAAAGTAAAAGACTACCTTCTTCTACGGGGACACCGAAAATATTCTACGGCTATTTTATAAAAAATAAATTGATTAATATGTTACCTTGTACTAGTAAATATCTAATCATTATTATACGCTCCATTGTTGTACTTTTGTAGCCAGTCAATCATTATTATATGGATGCACTTACAAATACATACCCACATATTATATTACATTAGTGTATTACATCGCGCGATAGAGTGACACAAAATTTTATATCACTGCTACAACACTACACTATCACCCCACACACACACAACAACTCATACATATATGAATAGTTAGTTATCCTAGGTTAGCTAAGGTAGGTCGCGAGTTGCATGTAACAGGCAACAGCCAAGCCGAAGTGTGCCGTGCACCCTTGAGCTAGTTGCCAAAATAAAATCGGCTGAGTGCCTTAAGCGTTCTCCTTAGTAGTCCGGTGAATCTGGAAAGGTCTTGCAAGGCCAATAGCGTAGTTAGTTCGAAAAAAAAACATACACTCACACATGCTCAACAATCTTAAATAGTAGAATCTCATGATTAAATAGAATTGTTATTAACAATTAATCCTCTCTACTAAACCTTTCCATATAATTAGTACAGTTTGCATTGGCGTCTGTGATACAGTCTCACGACTAGTACGAACGTCAACGTGAGCTTAAATTGACTATGTCAGTGGCAGTTTCATTTTGTAAATATTAATCATGTATACTTTTTGAAGAATAAATTATTGTTATTTGTATTTATCAAATATTTGCATGTTAGAAATAAATTGAAATTTAATGCGCTAATATGTATGTTGTACGTTGTACTAAAATGTATGCAATTATTAAAAAAATATATCCCTTCAAAAAAAACCTTAACAACTCTCAAGAATATTCTATTTTAGGTATGAAAAATTAAAAATGTGTAATAAACTTGGAATTAGCCACGAAATTGAATATATAAATAGAATAATAAGAAAAGAAATAGCTTTAACTTACCGAATTTTTAGGCAGTAGTGGTAGGACCACGCTGTAACTATTTCATCATGGATGGGTCGGCTCGTCCAGGTTAGTACCACCATCTCACAGAAAACGTTCGGTCTATGAGAGCGCCGGAGACCCATTTTCCCTCTCTCCCCCTCTACCCCTTCCTTCCCGCTCCAAATACAGGATGGCAACGCACTTGCGATTCGCTTGGTGTTGCTAGTGTCTACGGACGGCGGTGATCACTTAACATCAGATAACCTACCTGTTCATTTGTCTCCTATAACATAAAAAAAGAGAACTAAAAAGTATAAAATAAATTACTTTAATATAAGTAGATTTTTAAAATATTACTCATTATCTTGAAGAAGTTATGATGTATTTCTTTAATTGTTATAAAAACAAATCAAATGAATCAAACATACCAAATGAAAAACGTGGGCGCGTTATATAGAAGAGTGTGGGTAGATAAAATAAACGTAAGTAAGCGTCGATTTGAATTTCTAGTAAACCCTTAAATATATATTTAGTTTGAAAGTCCCACGCACTGTTTTAAGCTTCTCACTTTGCAATATGATGGGTATCTTGACGGTATTCTCGGAAATGATCAAATATAAAAAAATAATGAAATACAATCTAATCTATACTACTTGGTAACATAACCACTAACATATATAAATCATCGAATTGGCAATACATAATTCAAAATGTTTATCTATATATATATATATATATAATGAGAATGTAAATGTAACGTATATATACTTTTAGAAGAAAAAAAAATGTCATAAGTGTCTAGGAATAAGAATAAAATACATTTCAATCAATTTTAGATATGTCTGTCTGACTGTATGTTTGGACACTTATCACTGCTTAGGTACTGCGTTTATTATAAAACCTCTTCAAGAATATAATAAAGCATATCTACGACTAACAATTTAGTGTTTGTTTCATTAAAATCGGTTTGGTCTATCAAAAGTTATTGTAATTATAATGACGTATTTAAAGTACGAGAGAAAAGTAAATGAACTTAATATATTCAGATTACTTTATTAATCACTGTTTTTACGTAAAGTTCCACGCGGACGAAGTCGCGGGCACAGCTAGTTACAAAAAATACTTCTCGTTTGGCACTCGTTAAAAAAAAGCAAACAACGTATACAGACGAAATAATGAAGTTCTTAAGAATTCGGTTCTTTGAGGGAAATTAGTTGTTCGACAAGAAAGGTAACTCCGCTAACGAAGGGTCTTGTAAAAAACATAAGACAGATTATTATATCCACTAAGTATGTAAATTGAAGAAGTTTGTATGTACGATGAACCTAGGGAGACATTACAACTTTCTAGACTAAAGCGTTACCTTTTTTATTGAGAAGAAAGGCGTACGTTCATGGTAGATTTATCTCCTTTAAAACTTGGAACATCGTTTGGGCCTTATTTTGTCTAGTATATTCCCTAGAACACAATTTTATAAATTTCGAAGTTTTCTTACAAAATTGCGACCCTTCGGAATTATCCTATCCTATGCTATTTATCTCATCTATGCCGTACTTTTCTTATTCCTGATAAGAAAAGTAATAACCAGCGAAGTTTTGGATCAAGGATACGGGGTACCGAAAATTAGAACAGGCTGCACCCATAATTTAATGCTTTATTTAAGTCATAGAAGAATTTCCTTTTATTACGAACAAAAAAAAAAAACTTTATCTTCATGGGATAAATATCAATAATTGAATGGGCAGTAATTAAAAAAAAAAAACATTTATATAATATTCTATAAACTAAGTCAAAGTACCTTAGTACCGGCATGTAATGTGAGAGCTTGAGATGCATTGCCTTTTATACCGACTCAACTGCGTGTAATTTTGCTTTTTAGGTCACCTTTGCCGTATTTTCTATACATTTTTGTATCTTTAGTAATTAATATAGGTTCTAGGTATGTACGAATATTTAATATGTTGGGCGCTATAACATTTTCTGGATAGAATTACAAAAAAAGTACTGTGGCTGGTGTGATTGGTTGATTTTGGTTCAGCTGTGAAAACCCAAACAATCAATTGCTGCTCTGTTTTGGGATCGTAACTATAAATACATGTTTCATCACCTTTCAAGCAGCAGGACTCGCTCCGTCGTCAAGTGCGCACGAGGACACCTACACCAGAGCTCCGCGACACCGCTTGTCCTGCGCGACGATGCGCCGCTTTAGCGTCGCTACGTCGACTTCGACTTCGTCGAGTCGGCGTACTAACGACGCCTCTACGTCATCGAGTTCTTCGAGACGTACGACCCTGAGCTTGCCTACTGATCCCGCCGCTGCCAGAACGACGACCACTGCTTCTTCCCACGGATTCCGATCTCGCATTGATACACCCACGCCGCAACCGCGGACTTTAGAGACGCCACAGAGGTCGCCTAGTGGGCCGTCAACGCCGGCAGATGCGTTCGAGAGTGACATGATCACTCTCGCCCAACTGATTTCAGCTGGGGCATTATCGGCGGGGATGACCCGCTGGATGGCGCTGTATTTGCGACTCCAAGAAGCCGCGCACAACGGCGAAGAACCAGCTGCCGAAGACACGGTGGCGCTTGTACGCGCCGCTCGTGGAAACCTAGAACCGCCCTTGATTCCGGACAATCAAATAAGCCCGATCGGTAGAGCGCTGCGCCGGAAGCGCAGCGAGCCCGATGCGGAGCATACCGCGACACCCGCGAATCCGCCGCACGCCCCAGACGCCCGATCGCCGGATCTGAAGAAGCCGAGAACGGTTGAGCCCGCCCGTAGGCTCCCGTCACGTGCCGCCCCAGAACGCTCTGCAGCGCCGGTGCCCGCCCCTGCACCAGCGCCCACTACGCCGCGAAAGGTTGCCCGCGAGCAGCCATCAGCCACGTCCGCGAAGCCCGCGCGTTCTTCGCGCGAAAAAATGATGCCGCCTGCTGTTAATATAGTTGTTACCGTGACGAGAGCCCCGGTCGTCGCGACAGCAGCGCCACAACGGAATCCGACTACACCAGAAGGCGTTACCGTAGAGAGGACTCCGAGCACCTCGACAGTAGCGCCACGACCGTAACCTGAACCACATACGACGCCTCGCCAACGCTTCCCGCCGATCGTAGTTGAGTACCTGCCCAGATGGACAGAGCACTTTAAACGGTTGGCAGAAATGTTAGGACGATCTCCTAATGCGCGACCATTCGGGAATGGAGTCCGGTTCATCCCGACTGAGCCACTGGAGAACCAGATAATCAAGGACTACCTTTTGAAGTTCGAATGGGAAGAAAGGGTGAGGTGGTTCACCTACTCCGCCCCCACCAAACGCAGCCTATCCGCTATCCGCGGCCTTATTGAAGATATCCACCCGTGCGAGGTTATAAAAGCGCTCCGAGAGAAGGGACTGCACCCGGAAAACGCGCGGGAGATAAAAGGACGCAGAGGAAGACCCGGGAGCATCTTTTTCTGCGCTCTAAAACGGACGCCAGAAACAATACCCGCGATCTACAAGATTGAAGAGCTACTTCACATGAAAGTGAGCATCGAAGGATGGAAGAGGGGCCCGGCACAATGCCACCGGTGCCAGCAGTTCCGGCACTCCTCCCACAACTGCCATCGCCCACTCGCATGCGTGCGATGTGGAGGCCCGCATTTTGCGCACCAATGCGCAGGACCACTAGATGAACCGCCGACCTGCATAAAATGCGGGGGTGCCCACCCCTCCAACAACGCGACGCTATGTCCGGTGTACAGGAGGGAAGCGAGTAATAAGAGGGCAAGCACCGTCGCCAGGTCAGGTGACACCAAGAAGGCGAAGAAGCCTGCTCCTCTTCCACGAAGAGACGTCGAGGAGTCAGCTGCAGGAAGCCTTATGGCGCCCGCAAACGACACTGAAGCTTAAAAAGAAGAAGACGCCGCGCTCGGAAGGACGCAAGTAAACCCGATTCCGCAGACGAAACTGCCAAGTTTGAAGACAAGGTGGCACTTCACCCACGTGACGCTCACACACCCGCATCTCAATAGAAGCCGACGACCACCGTAAGGAGGCCAGGCCCGTCACCGCATAGCCTACACGGCAACCTAAGGACATGCCCGTTTTTACGGGCATCGTTGGACAAGCCACTGGAGGAGGCTATACGCCTCGAGCAGTTCCCTCGTCCGCCCTCGCAAGGAGGTAGAGTGAGAAGACCAGAGCCGGTTCAAGCAGCAAACTAGACGACCCATTAATCTGGTAAATAGAGCATTGCATCAGATTACGCGGTCTGTTTTTTGAATAACAATTAAACTTGATGGTACACACTTATACAGCATGCCCTACTACTTCATAATATGTATATATTATATAATATATATTATGTAATATATCATATATCATAATCCATCTACTTTACAAACACTTATGTGTGAAGTTTTCTAATTGTAATGGTGGATCTGTTTTATTTTTTCCTGCATTATATTAAAATAGCTGCCTGCCCTGTGTGTGTACGGATTTACTAATGAAATAAAATAAGGCCGAATTATTCCTCTACAGTATGAAAATATTATAATGATATAAAATAGCAAGTGAACAACTAAACATCAATTTGTCAATTTATTTGAAGATCTAGATAATATTTTCTGTCTCAATAAGTAATCTACTTTTTAATAAGGAAATTTTTAACTAAATCTAAACCATGTTCTGGCAATTGAAAACACAACAAAAGAAAAATGCCAAATAACGTTATCCACTTACATACATTCGGCAATTGATTTCTATTAATATACACATATATACATAAAGTGCTGTGATTATCAATTGAAATATTTACAAAGACAATATTATTGGCAATGTATATTTGTAATATCATTGATTATTTGGTTGCTACGATTGAATTCGACGTATAATTTTTTTTGGTTTTGTTACCCGCGGTATATAAATTTATATAGGAACTGACAGTGTAAGCGACATTATTTTATACTATAAAGATTGTAATCTCATGATTACTGATAGTCCATTTCAAATCACCTTTATTAAATTGTGTTATTACTGATTATACCCTATAAAACAGTGTAAGGATATGTAGCTACGATGTTCATGTAATATGGTGTAACATGCTAAAAGTTCCCTGTGTCCAAATAAAATTCTCTTGAAAATCGGATCAGCCGTTTCGCTGATTATGTTACATAGACAACGGCCACTTCAAACTTAACTTTTATGTGTAGTAGGGTATTTTTTCAAACTATTTTTTCTGGTACAGATGTAACATTTTGTTCGAAATATGTAAATAACAATTACTTTATTTTTAGCTCTTATTATGAACTCTATAGTATACATATATAGTCTTCCAGAGCGTGAGAAGGCTTACTATATAAAATAGAGGTAAACTTTGATTATGTTTATGATTCGGCGGTACCTTATATGACACTTAACTACACCCTAATGCCTAGATTACGTTTTATACCAATAGGTTTTTAAATTAATATTTAGTGCTATGTTTCTTTATCATTCCAATATATTAGCTATGGAGTTTGTACAGTTATATCTGTACATTAAAAATATATGCTAATAACTAATGATATTACAATTCACACACGCTCTCCAAGGTCGGCAACATAACAGCGATACCCCTGGTGTTGCAGTTATCCATAGGCGACGGTAACCATTTAACACCAGATGGACCGTCTGCCTGTTTGCTGCCTTTTGGCATAAAAAAAAACTTGAGAGGTGTCAAGGGACACCAGGATGGAACGAAGTTCCTTTCGATTAATTAGTGAAGGAATTGTAATAAAATTTTATTTTTTTTAAGTTATAATAATAATTTTTTTATTATTAACAAATATAATGTTATATAAACTTAATCAGTAGGCTCAATTTTCGTAATAATTGGCTTGTGGTAACTGAAGTAGGAAACATATGTTTGGGATTATTGTTATTTTTTATTATTTATTATTTACAAAAAACCTGTATACACTCAACAAAAATAATCGTCGCGACGCCACACTGTTCAATGCGAAATAGAAATGAAAATATCTGGCTTGCTTTCTATAAGAGAGAGAGAGACAGACAGAGAAACATGCGACGCCGCACAGCTTACAATAGCTTACTATAGCAAAAAGTGTCGTGACAACTTTTCGTAAGAATTTTTTCCGTCTAGCCCCCTTTCACAACGCGCGATAAGGAACTTCGTTCCAAAAACAAATTATATGAGTTATAATATCATTTCTAATAACTGATTGCAGTCAATGTAAGGAGTAAACCAAAATAAAAATATGTGATAAAAACCTTTTGTTTATTTATTTGAAAATTGTTATGCCCTTAAAGTATTAAATGAATTTTCATAGTTTTCACATACAACTTGAGCGTAACCTGGGATAATATATTAGTTTTATTTCATCAATATTGACTCACGAAAAAATGTCTGTGTTTGAAATGTTCTATTATTTTAAGACGAGTTTATTTCGTATTTCGAATTCATTCATATTGAACGATGACCGTTTTATTACGATTAGATAAAACTGAAGAGTATTTCAACATATTAAGTTTATTGTCTTTAAAAACTTGGAATTTTCTTTTTACTTGTCGTTAAGTTTAATATTTCTGATAAGACAATTATATTGTTGGGTTTGTGACTGGAATTATTCCTAGGGGTTTTGGGAAGGTGCTTTGGAAGTTACTAGTTTATTGACTTTACAAATTTTATGACAGCTAACGTAGATTCACCTACTACTACCTTTGTTCACGGCTTCTCGTGCTTTATTTATATAATTTGTTAAAATCACTATATAAATGATCAAATCCTAACATAGTATAAAAAGTCCTCTACCGCGTCTGTCTCTCTGTCTATTCACGATCAATTCAAAAACTACTGAACGGATTTTCATACGGTTTTCATTAGCAGACAAGGTGGTTCATGAGGAAGGTTTACGTATATGATTTGTCAAGGTTTTTTTATTATCAGAGTGGGACAACATCAGCCAGGCCCACTAGTTATATAATAATAATAATCAAATTTTGGTATAACACGATTATATATTACAAAACATAAAACACTAACTAAGAAATATACGCAGTATACTACGTTTATATTCATTTCTTACAATCTGATTAGAGAAGTACGGAGGACGAATTAATAAAATTACATACAACATTTTACACACATATTAGAATTTAATTAAGTTACCAGTAGATATATCTTATCGTTGTTTGTCGTTAAATCCGATTCTCCCAATATTGCATTTATTTTATTGAGTATACATATGCACTTGTTTCATGTTGTAAAACATAACAAGTTATTTATTGGTCTAAGATCTACATCTTAAGATTTTATATTCATAGAAAATGCGGAGACAGTTTATAGTAGTCATTTGTTATTATTCAAGTACATAAAACGTAATAAAAAAACATTTTGGAGTATTATCGAAACTACATAACTTACGCGTTCCCTCAGGAAATAAGCTGTAATGACAAAATGTTACAGACTTAACTTTAAATCGGTAAATGGATAAATTAAAAAAGTGCCACACCCACAAATAATACAAATATGATATATATTGAACGCTCATTTTCTTGGTGTGTATTTTTTTTCTTTTGAAATTAATATCTATTTCATTTAGTCTTACATTTGTGGTTACAGTAGCCATACTTCATTATTTCTTAAGTGTGATCATCCGTGACGTGTTATGTGTATTTGTGTTTTTTTTATTATTCGTTTTAAACATTGTATTAACATTAATATGACCGACTGAACGTCCGTTTATCATCATATAGGCTCCCATCGAAAATTAGCACTGCAGTACTACTGTATTGCATATTTTTGCTGAATGGGTTCGCCGATTGTTGGACATTTATTTTTAATTTTCAAATGTATTTTTTTTTCTGTTTAACTAATTTGTATAATTCAATTTCATTGTATGTTTGTTCTAACAATAAAGTATTTCTTTCTTTCTATATGGTTGTTAAAAAAATATAAATTCATTGTCATGAGTACGATTTTTTATTAAAAATTTGTTGTTTTAAATTCTCCGTCTTTAAATTTTCATAGGACAAAAGAAGTATGACTGAGTTCTTTAACAATCCCTCAGGCGCTCGCGTTGCCCTCTAGCGGCGACATCCCTTACATCATGTTATTGTGACGGGCATCAGAAGACAGATGGCGTGGTCACCGCATGAATATTTCACGAGCAGCATTAGGACACGGAAAAATAAATATGGTCGTCTTGACTGGACGCATTTGTATATAAATCGTGGTGTGGGGCGTGTTTGAATTACCAATGAACCGGGCGAGCTGGGAACTATTTATCAGTAACCCGTACATTCATCTCCCGCTTGGTCTACGTACGGAATTTTATATTGAAAAGTTTATTTGAGTATCAAACTTGTACAACCAATAATATCTTCCAATATGTATATAATGTTACTAACACTATCCATGCTAGGAACGACGGATATTATTGTTCATCAAACGTTTACAGTTATTTGTTTGAGCATTAAATTACGATATACACCTTCTAATTGCCAAAGTAGGTTGCTCTGTATATTCGTAGTTGGTTTACCTCCCAAGAAATAATGGCATAAGTTTGTCGTTTACTTTATTATTAAAATGTAGAAAGCGGAAACAAAATAAAATATAAATGTTGTACTCCTTCCAATATAAAGATTAGTTGAGAAAAATAAATAAATAAACAAAAGTTATAGATTGGTATTAGACACGTGTCTGAAGTGCGTGTAGTGTATTTATGCCCTAATGGGCCTAATGGGCATAGGATATTTTATAGATTGTACAGCCAGCTATTACTGATTTTTTTTTTTTTTATTGTAGCACGACATAGTGACTGCACTATACCTGACGGTAAGCATAGTACAATCCAAAAACAGTGGCGACCACCGAGAGACAGATCATCCATCGTCGGTCGCCGCTGTTATGTCGGCCATAATGACGAAAGTCACCTGGTACTGGATATGCACAAGCTGATCCCGAAACGCGACGCGCAAAAGCGAGTCACTATGACGGGCTTTTTCGCCATGTACATGGTGGTTGCGACCCAGTCGGGCTGTAAAACCGTACCACCCCGCTATCGCCATTGCCTCGTTCGTTGATCTGCAGGGTGCACCACGTGCAGGTGAGGTTGGCTTGGGTGTCTCAAGTCTTAAGAAGTTACTCGACACCCCTTACACCCCGAATGATCATCAGCATGAATGAGTAAGCTCGCTCGGGGTACTATCAACCTCTCACAGGAAACCTACGTGAAATAACAGTGCTATATTATACTAGTGGGACTGATAGTCTTAGATAGATTTAGTCTAATAATAAAAAAAAATTTGATAAATTATGTACTTAAAGCATCCTCATGAATCCCTTTATCTAATCGTGAAACCGCATGAAAATCTGTTCAGTCGTTTTTGAGTTTATCGCGAACAGACGACAGACAGACGTGGCAGAGGACTTGAATTTTATAATATGTGGCGATGTAACAATGGTTTTACTTAATTTTTGAGTTAAGTGGAGATGACTTCTACTAAATTAATTGTACGTTATAAACTTGAATACCATCTTAAAAGATGAAAAGAGTCTTTTACGTTTACTTCGACGATAGTTTTAAATTTGGATTTATTTTTTACTGCCTATTTGGATTACTCAAAATGTTAGGAGCAAATGTTGCCTAAATTTGCTGTGAATTGGTAGCTGCACTTCAAAGGCAGTCCCGTTTATAAACCTTAGACTTAAAGCACCAATATCAACAGCTACATGATCACCTACATCAGATGAAGCTGATTAAAAACATAATTCTGTAAAAGTAAGATCAAAAGCAACGGATATCCATTTAAAAGTTTTTTTTTTTGCTTAACACAGGAAAAAACGTTATAAACACTAATTAACTGTCTGGTTGAATATAATATACATTAAATAATACCAATTCGTTCCTATTGTGGATTACAATTTTATCCTGATACAATTATATCTCTTTGTATTCAGCATTCGTACGAAGGAAATCGAATTAAAAATCAAGACGACGCCGTGTTTTGAAGCGAAAGGGTCTACAAAACTTAAGGAGGAGCCCAATTCATTCCGAATACCAATTTCATTTCAACCGCGGACCTCATTCCGCGAAATTTGGTTGCAAAACGACTGAGACAACAAAGAGAATTAGACCGCGAAGAAAAATAAATGCGGTGAAACAACGGAGCATACAAAATTAGAAAGAGCCGGGGAAAGCCGTGTCCTGTCGTGTCGTCAGCGGCGCATTATGTTACCAAATAGCGAATATTATTTTCTCTATTCTTGATAATCCCTTCTATATGGTTTTTATCTATCTATTCTATATATATAATAAGAAAGTAAATCTTAAAATCCGTGTCTTTACTTTTAAATTTTCGTCAAAAAAATTGTTCTTAAAATAAGTAGGTAAGTGGCAGAGCCCCGCTGTAGCTATTACTGGTTTCAGCATGAACGGGTCGGCTCGTCCGGGGTAGTACCGGGTCTCTCACAGAAAACCGATGTGAAGTAACAGTGCTTGCATTGTTGCGTTTCATTCGGTCAGAGAGAGCGCCGGAGGCTCACCTCCCCTCCCCTTCCTCCTTCACCCTTCCATCCAACCTCTCGCCTTACCCCTTCGCTCGCCTGTTCATTTGCGTCCTATAATGCATAAAAAAGTAATGAAATATATTTAAATCACTTTTATAAATCTCTTTTTGTCTGTTTTTTAAATACCTATCACTTCTAAAGTACTGCGTTCACGATAAACATATATTTGCGAGTATAATTGAGTTTTTGTTTAATTAAAATCGGTTTACTCTATCAAAAGTTATTGTAATTTTAATGACAACGCGACTTAATTACGAGAGAAAAGTAGATAATAATTAGATTAAATCCATTTAAATACACTATTAGTCACTGTTTTGAATGAACAGCAAGTTCAAAGTGAACGAAGTCGCGGGCACAGCTAGTAAATAATAAATATATAAAACGAGGAGGTGAATAACGAAACACATTATTTCCTGGATAGTAGCTAATTTATCATTACAGACATTAATATTCTGTTGTTAATTATCCGTTCTGTGTTATTATTATTATTCGTAACTGTTAGTCGATGTTAACTCAATGAGTGAGCAGGCATTATAGAAAAATCAATAAGTGTGAAAGAGAGAGCAAATCATTTTGGTCACAATTAAAATCACGGTAACAACAGATTTTCATTTCGTTATCGTGTATATGCTACAAGATCGATATAAAATAGCAAATAACCCAAAAGCAGAAAAATTGACAACAGTTTATAACATAAAAAATGTGTAATAAAATACCAAAATATTCATAGTTAATAGATATCCATTATTTATATATAGGAAACTGATTTATTTAAGGCCAGATCTGCTAGATAAATAATATAAATAAAATTTGTTTGAATAAAATCAAATCATTCAAAATTATAAAATGTACTAAAATGCAGTAATGTGCAATGTGAAATTCTTATATTATATAAACTAGTTGCGCCCGCGAACTTCGTTTTACCTTAATATGATTTTTTTTTCTAAGCTTATCTTTTTAGTAGACACATACCAACATATGGAACATTTTGCTATGCTATCCCATAGAAACTGTTCGCTTTTCCGGAATACAAACCGAGAAAGCGGAATTTTTAAAGCAAACTGCAGTGAAATGGTAAAATTACATACGTCAATTTAAAAAAGGGAAAATGGATCGTAATTACATATGCATTCAAGTTGCTAATTGCAATTTGAAGTCGCATTCACGAGTAACAGATAAAGGGAATTGATTTTAGGTTTTTCCGTCCAATTTTTCTCTCCATAAAAACTTTCGTCAGAATTGAAGGAATAAATCAGATAAAGAAATACTCAAATCGGACCGTCTTCAAATTTTACGCTTAGCAACATATTTTGCAAATTATTTTTATTTATATACTAGCAGTGCCCACGAACTCCGTTCCGCAATAAATATATAAAAATAAACGCTTTTTGCATAAGGAACTTCTCCTGACAATAATAACAAACACAACAAAAAAATAATCAGCGTATTCGGTTCAGCTGTTCTCGAAATTTACGCTTAGCAAAACACTCAGCGATTCATTTTTATATTATAAATATATTGCAGATTACAGTAATCTACGTTTATAAAAAACTTATGTATTCTGTTAGATTTTCAATAACATAATCCCTTAATTCTATTTTATATTCATTAGCTAGCATTAAGATATATTAATACACCGTAAACGAACGTTATAAGACATATTTTAAATCAATTTATCTACATTTAAAAATGGTTATAAATTCGAAATTAGAAGCAAAACGCTCAAAGTTTATAACTCTTAAAACAAAAGATTTTCCTTTACTGATGCAGCGATGTTTAGCTTACAGTAGTGTACCATTTATAACAACAGATTACGACAGTACAAAAAAGTGACTTACATTAGTAGCGAGTCTGTGAGCTATTACTTATGTCTACACCAGCAAGAAACATGACTCTTTTATGTAAATGCCCCGTGATATCTAATATGTTGAATAAAGCCTTTGAATATTATTATTTCATTCATATTCGTTTCAATTGTATTTATTTTTAGAATTAGTTATGCTATTAACTATGAAATTTGAGTTTTTGGCGGGATATTAGTCTGTCATGTAGTGGATTTTATATTTTATTCATAATCTTGTGTTATTTGACTCTATATTTTGTAAATTTGGTGGTATTTTACGTAATATAACTAGTTTATTGTGCATAAGTGAATCGAATAGAAAATAATACCACGGAGCATGAAATTCTGAGATGCCACAAAAACTCCTGGGAAGATTATAACAAGGGATCCACCATCTTGTTAGAGTATTGACTCACACGACGATTAATATCCAGTCCGTTAGTGGTATCCGCCGCAAACTATGAACCCGTACCTAACGCTGCGCGTTATAAAAGACGTCCGCGACACATTTTTACCGACCCTCCTGATTCAATCACGTCAGCGAACGATCAGTACCAGCCTGTCCCTCGAAACAGAGCGTGTTCACGCCCACGCCCGCGTAACCACAGATCACGCCGCCGTGGTCTGGGGGTTAATTTCGCTCCCGCACACCCGATTAGGCCTCCCACGGCAGCGGCTCAAGCCTAGGTTCGATCCCTCGGTAGGGAGCCCTTGAGTGCGTTGCTTGCGCGATACGGTGACACACAAATATACATCACCGCTACAACACTACACGATCGCCCCCACATACGTGCACGCTACACGCTTACACATGAAAATGGAAGGGTTTACTTTTGTTCCCTTATCGAACTGAAAAATTCTCAATTTTCCGATAATAAATATATGGAAGAGTTGTTGAGGCGTGTATGCTTGGTACACATATACGGTTCAACAACTCATACATATATGAATAGTTAGCTAGGTTAGCTAAGATAGGTCGCGATTTTGCATGCAACAGGCAACAGCCAAGCCGAGGTGTGCCGTGCACCCTTGAGCTGGTTGCCATAATAAAATCGGCTGAGTGCCTTAAGCGCTCGCTTTAGTAGTCCGGTGAAGCTGTTAAGACCTTGATGGGTCAATAGCGTAGTCATTCCGAGAAAAAAAAAAATAATCTGAAAGATTGATTGCCAAAAATAAAGTAAAAGAAAGGAAACTATGAAATTCATTGTTTTTAAAATATACAGTCCGTTTTTATTTTATGTAAACTAGATATATAATAAGAGGTAGAAAGTCTTTCTTGATGTAGTCTTATTTGATATTATTATCTGTATTTCTGAAGTGAAGAGTACTTTAACCGCGTTAAGCGGTTTAAAAAATTATATTGTAGTAGAAAAACTATGCGCTTGCGTCACCAATGACCTTGACATGCTCGTGACTTATTGCGCTTGCGCAAGCTTAGTGACGCGTAATATAGCTGCCTATGTACATGTATATGAATATTTTGTAATGAGCTTCTGCTGCCTATTCTATGTTTAATTGATAAAAAAACTGTAAATAAATTAATAAATTGATGTGAAAACCAAATTATGAAAAGTAAATAATTCAGACTGTAATTAATTTTAAAAATCTAAAAAAACAGTTATTAAATTTTCAAGTTTAAGTTTTCACTTCTGTCTGCAGTATTTATGACGGACTCGACTTTTTTTTGCTAAACTACTAAAACACTTGATTCTTATCTAAAAAACATAAATTTTCCTTACTTGCCATTTGAAATTAACTAACCTTTGTGACTAATATTATTGACTGTTACATATTCGTATTAAAAGATATAAGCTAGACTTTTTGTCTCAGTCTAGGACATTATAAAATTGGCTGAACGTTCGTGCCTATTGTTCCGGAAACTATCTGTAGTGGACAACGTGCTTGTTGCAGCTTCTCTAGTGACGTTAGTATTATTGTAAAAATATACCTTTTATATTTACCTTTATGTCCTTTGACCATACAGAGAATAAAGAGCCTACCGTTCATCCGCAGATTTAACAACTTATTGAAATGCATTTATTCATTTCAATGCTTAGCTTCAAGTACATGCAACTGATACATTTGAAAATTTTTTTTTTAACTGACTACGCTATTGATCTAACAAGGTCTTAACAGCTTCACCGAACTACTAAGGCGAGCGCATAAGGCACTCAGCCGATTTTATTTGAGCAATTAGCTCAAGGGTGCACGGCACAACTCGGCTTGGCTGTTGCCTGATACATGCAAACTCGCGACCTATCTTAGTTAACCTAGCTAACTATTTATATATGTTTGAGTTGTTGAGACGCATATGTGTACCAAGCATACACGCCTCAACAACCCCTCCATATATTTTTTATCGGAAAATCAGAGTTTTTTCAGATCGATAAGGGAAAAAAATAAAACCCTTCCACTTCCATGTGTAAGCGTGTAGACGTGCACGTGTGTGGGGGTGATCGTGTAGTGTTGTAGCAGTGATGTAATTTTTTGTGTCACTGTATCGCGCAAGTAACGCACTCAAAGGCTCCCTGTCGAGGGATCGAACCTAGACTTGAGCCGCTACCGAGGGAGGCCTAATCTGGTAACATTTGAAATATATTTCTTTGTCCTCAAAGTTTATAGTACACCATTTTTTTTTAACTGCACCAACAGATTTTGATTTATTTCAAGTGATTTTGGTAAATATATTTATAAGACCTAAGGTCATTCATTCCCTCTAGATATCGCGTAACAGAAACCAATTTATAGTAGTCCGGTGAAGCTGTTAAGACCTTGCTAGTTCAATAGCGTAGTCAGTTCGAGAAAAAAAAAACAATTTATAGTATACTAGCGGGCCTGGTAGTCTTAGATAGATTTAGTCTGATAATAAAAAAAATCTTGACAAATTATGTACTTAAAGTATCCTTATGTATCACTTTATGTAATCGTGAAAACGCATGAAAATCCGTTCAGACGTTTTTGAGTTTATCGCGAATAGACGACAGATAGACGTGGCAGAGTACTTGGTTTTGCAATATGTAGTGACATAATACTTGGTCTGTTGAAACAGAAATTTGGGTAGACATTAACAATAACAGGCAATCGTACAAGTCCATTTAACACACTTATATACTGAATTGCTGGAGGAAGCCATTTGGTCGCAAGTCGTGTACCCACTTACGGCAAGGGAGTTAGAGTCGACCATTTCCATTATACCCATTAGATGTAGTCCACGTTGCCCGCGATTTGTTTCAGCTGTTGCTCTCTCAGAAACGTTTTAAAGTACATTATTCTTTATTTCATAATTTTTGAGTTATTTCCGTACTGGTGCCTTGCAATGGAACGTAATATAAATGTGTTTTCTTTTAAATTATACATCCTGTAATTTATTTATTGTATATTAGCAATATCCCGTGGCTTGGTACGTATTTTCGACTCTTTATTTTACACCTTTAAAAGAAAAACTAACGGTCTAAATAACAAACGGAGAAATTACGGATTTCTATATAAACTTTGACTTCCAATAACTTTTGAATGAGTTAATTCTTCGTAAAATGATGTGACAACTTTTTTCTAGAGAGTTAAATTCTCAACAGTAATATTTGATGGAAATTACAGGGTAATTTATGGTCCATTATTTACAAAAATCAGGAGATTTTTTCCCCCGTGTAATTCTTATGGGAGATCGAAAAGTGCGACAGGACATCCCTAATATTAATGGCTCATATTTTCAGAAGCCTATTCTGACATCTAAATGAAACTTTTGAGCCTACTAACGAGAAGGATTTTTTTTTAATGCCCCAGTTGAAACTAACATTAAATTGAAACACAGATCGTTGTTTGCGAAGATTATGTTCTATTTCGTAATTTATTAATTTCTTAACGTGTAATATTGATATATATTTTTGTAGTTTCTCAATATAACGAAATAATTCCACAGTTCCGTAGGTATTTACACACTTCTTATAGCTTTAAACTAAGCCCTTCTCAGGGTTAAAAACAGTTACGCTGAACATTGCTCGCAACGCTGACGGTCTATTTTGCAATCTATTCAGTTGTTGACGCGTAAAATTGCCCGGCGGGTCGCATTTGCATTATAAATGGTCCATATTTGGGTAATGATAATATTATCTCTGTTGGCTAAGACAAACCGGCTGTGAAGCTTTTAATTTATTATTCAACGCTAAAGCCTTTGTTATAATGGAAATTCATGATCGATTATAAATTGTTCTTCGATTATTATATATATTATAAAAATAATACAAGATTATCCTTTAGAATTCTTTAATTTTATAGTATTTAATTTTAAAAACGAATTGACTTCTAAAATTAATTACATCGAACGAGAACCGAGCTTTTGAGCAGCCAATTGGACGCGAGCGTTAGTAGTTACTGGTGGTCGAAATTCGTCCATAAATTATTTTGATATTTAATATGACCAAATAGATCTATTATAGATATATTATTTATGAATTAATTATTTAAGCATTTAATATTATAAAATGTTATATTATATCATTATAAAATTAACTTAAAATTTGACCAGTTCATTCTAAAGGATATGTAAGGTATGGAACGTAAATCATGTTAAAAATATTGAATGTAGGACGAAAAAAGGTAATTGGAACGTAAGAGCAAATAGGAGGACAATAGAGGACGATGACAGTCAAATAATGAACTGATATTATTGTTATTACAGTAAGGAAGACAAAAAAAAAATAAAGATAAAGAAAGGATGGCGAAATACCTTTTTCATTTATATATGTGTATATATTGTGTGTCATTCAAGCAGTAGTGTGTAATGTATATTTTAATTAATTTAATAATGCTCTTCTCTTCCATATAAACTTTAACTATGCCAACTTTCACGTTCATCCGTTTACGCAATTCGCTAAAAAAAGGATACAAAGTTTTCGCTTAACGTATTAATATATAAATATATTATTTTTATCTGAATATAGCCAATCGTATTATATGCATGGAAGAATAGACCACTTGTCATGCTATAGTTCACTTCTCAATAATCCCAATTGTATCAGGCTTTATATCTTGTAGACAATTTATGTAGTTCCACAAAATTAAAACTTGCAAAAAGTACTACGGTTTTAATATATTCATGACTAAGTTTTCAAGCAGTAATTTCGTAACACTAACTGGTAAATAATATCAATTCAATAATTAACTATTAAGCCAAAAATAGTTAGTAGTTGTGGAAATCTTATGGCTAAATTGTGAAGTATTTGAATACCGGGTCAATCGCTGTAGGTAAAAATCGTGCAATGAGCCTTAGCTTTTCCTACAGGAAATCAACACGATGTCCAGGCTTTTTCTAATGTAGTCGTGAATATCTACATCCCCAACATCTATTCTAACAACAACAACAACGTGAAGTAACAGTGTTTGCTTTGTTGTGTTTCATTCAGTCAGTGAGAGCGCTGGTCGCCCACCTCCCTTTTCCCTTCCCGTCCCCCCTTCCCTCATACACAGGCTGACAACACATTTGCGACTCCCCTGGTGTTCCTAGTGATTATGGACGGTGGTGATCGCTTAACATCAGGTTACCCACCAGTTAGTTTGCTTCTATTGATATAAAAAACTTCTTTTAGGATTAGCATTCATTTTAGGTGACATGGTGCTTTACCATTAGATAAAATTTATTTATATGCTGAAATCTATTAAGTATTAAAGTAAACATTAAAAGTCTGCTAAAGCGATGCTAACTTGGACCAAGCATGATAAATTCGCAAAAGATTTTTTTTCTGTCAAATAGGATAGAAGGGACACTATAAAATTATTCATTGCCTCGAACAATAAGAAGTTGATAAATGCACAAACAAAGCGAATGAAAAATCGTTCAATGTCTAAACGGCGATACAAGGCGCCCTTTTGAGATGGTAATTTGATTTTTACCGGTTTGCAGCTTCAAAAGAGTGAAATATTCTTTTCAGAAGGCCGGACTACACTGAAGAATTATTAATGGGTGTCAAGTTTTTAAGAAAAGTATCGTGTGACCAAGTAACGAGAGGCTAGAAGGAATATATAATTAAATTATAAATTGATTTCGCACATTTCATATTGTATGGTACAACGTATGTAGTAATGGGGCATCATTGGTATTCACGCATGTCCGATATATTCTACTAAGAAGTAAATAAAATATTACTGAAATTTAGTTATTTAGGAGAAAAAAGCTTTAACCAGCGGTTTCATTCGCGTTAAAGTTTTTTTTTTTCGAAATGTAAACGCTGTTTACCTGGAAAGGTCTTTACAGCTTCACCGAACTATAGTTTACCGGTATACCGCGTTAATGTAGATTTATCTTAATCCTCCGGAACAATATTTTTTTTTTCTATATGAAAGGCACTCTATGTACTCTTGTGTACATCTCACTACATTTATGCAGAACTTCATTATGACTGATTAAATAGTTAGGTGTGAAAGCATAACAAACAAACTCACATTCCCATATTTAATATTGGTATGAAAGTATAGATTATTATAAACAGTTCTACAAAGTATCTTATTCAGTATCGGGTAAGATTAGAAGTAGTGTCTATTGTGTATTCCTTTAAGATTTCTGTATTAAAATTTATTTATCGAAAATACAATATAAGGTAGCATTTACTTAACTTCAATTATAAAAAATAGTTACTCAAAGGAATACGTGCTTCAAGATTGTCCTAGGGTTAGCACGAAGAAACTAGGGCACACAAGGCTCTGCGATAATCTCCGTGCATGTCCATTCGATATTTTGGGCTTGATGCAAAGTCTACAAACACATCGTTCGATAATTTTGTCAAGCATGTGATTGCTAATCTTAAGACATTCAACGGACTTTGATTACAACGACTCTCTTACCTGCATCTAAATCATTTTGAAATAACCACGACTTTCACTCTGACTTGAATACAGCTAAACTAAGACTAACAAATCTTGATGACTTAACATTACGCTCATGTAACACGTCATAGGAGTGAGTGCTGAGTCGTATCAAATTGCGATCAGCCCTCTCTTCGTTTCTATTGCCAATTCCGAATGATTTTTTTGCGAAAATAACAAGTTTAGAAAAAAATAGTTACTCAAAGGAAAAAAAGACACTCGGGTATCGTTTTGCTATGGTATTTTTAGGTCAAAATTAATCAGTTTAACAAGACTCGATTACTTACGGTATTCAGGTATTAATTAAACAGTATTAATCTTAGTATAACAATAAATACAATAAATATTTTTACACTAAATAGTTACAAAAAGAATGTACAGTTTAGATAGCACGTACGACGATGTTGGGCTTTTTTTTTCGAAATGACTACGCTATTGACCCAGCAAGGTCTTAACAGCTTCACCGGATTACTAAGGCGAGCGCTTAAGGCACTCAGCCGATTTTATCTTGGTAACCATCTCAATGGTGCACGGCACACCTCGGCTTGGCTGTTGCCTGTTGCATACAAAATCGCGACCTATCTTAGCTAACTATTCATATATGTATGAGTTGTTGAAACGTATATGTGTGCCAAGCATACACGGCTTAACAACTCCTCTATATATTTATTATCGGAAAATTGAGAGTTTTTCAGTTCGATAAGGGAAAAAAGTAAACCCTTCCACTTTCATGTGTAAGCGTGTAGGCGTGCACGTGTGTGGGGGTGATCGTGTAGTGTTGTAGCAGTGATGTATATTTGTGTGTCACCGTACCGCGCAAGCAACGCACTCAAGAGCTCCCTACCGAGGGATCGAACCTAGGCTTGAGCCGTTGCCGTGGGAGTCCTAATCGGGTAACGATGTTGGGCCAAAGGCCTCTTCCTCAAGGTAAGTACAGGCATTATCACGACTCCAGCTCACAACGTATTCACGAGTACAAACACCGAGAAATTCATACTTCACTACTTTTAATTCTCCAGTTCAAATGTCATCATGATATTTACCTTCACCGCCAGTCGATAATGATACAATTGAAATGACAAAATATATACGAACTCTGTAAAATTCGTTACTACAATTTGCAATTTGAAAGTACTGATACCAAACAAGTTTTAATGCATCGAAAATTGCATACATTTTCATGAAAAGTATATAATAAGAATGCTATTTCTGTTTCCAAGCAGTTCCTTTTTGAATTAGCACAATTTTCAACAAAAGAACAAATTCGCAAAGTTCCAGAAAGTGTACTGTCGACGTGAGAACAGTGCAAAATGCGCTGAGGTACCGAAATTCACGGGGGGTTTTGCCGCCCCATGTACTTTTTACGACCACTTATAAATTTGCTTTCATCGACTAAGGCATTACACGGAACATTTTTATGGGCTAAATTTACTCAGCTACATAGGTGACAATGTTACCAATAAACTCTTGGCAACAACGCTTGACCTACATAGTAGTTTATAGTAAAAAGTAAGTTTTTCTTTGTTTCTGCGTAAGCTCATTGAATATAAGAGAGGAAATAATAACGTATTATTAATATATCTATATAAGAAAGGCTACCGTTTTGTGCGCATTAATCTAAACTCAACAGATTTTGATCTAATTTTTTAGTTAATAAAAACTATACTAATAGTTTTCAATAATATCCCTTTTGTCTATTGGAAAATGATGCTTAATTTAAAAAAAAGAATCTTAAAAAACTTGCAATATGTGTATGAAAGTAAGCCATGAAGATGTTACCTTTCAGCTGTTCGTGCAATCTACGAGTATTCATAGTGCCTTGGTGAAAGATTTCTTTATGTTATTCATTATAGTTATTAAAAAAATCATGTTTAAATTTGACTTATTTCTAATATGTGTTGTATTAAAAGATTCAATGTGTGGATGTTACATTGCAAGTTACATGAAAATATATATTTAGAAGTATATACTATTGTTAGTTGTTATATACTTTAATCTTTTTGATTAAATAGTGATTTGTAAATGAAAACAAAATATTTTGCATTTAATAGACATGAATCCTTAGTTGATCTCTCTAACAAATTCACGAATAATAAAAATATAGAGTATGACTATTTATCAGCCAGCTGGTATTTGGTATTGAGGCGATAAAACTAACATATTTATTCGAAACTGTGATAGAAATAGTTTGTGTTAACGCTATAATTGAATTTGAAACTTGAGACCTAGTCCGAAGTGTGAGCAAACGCACAAGTTACCTGTCGCACAACCTCCCGCAAACTTCTGTTTGCGATTGTACTAAGTCAACAGAATGCACATACGGAATCTAAATGAAGTAAATTGTCGGATAACTCTAAAGAAAAAGGATACATCATACGACGATGTAACAGGCGAAGAAAACGTGGAATACATTTGTGGAAATGTTATTCAATATAATGTTATTTCATTTCGAAACAATTTCGTATTATATATTTGTTTCTGATTTAGAACAAAGGTTCAACTATTCGCGACTCCGGTCTCATGAAAGTGTTTTTTTGTTTATCTGAAGGTATTATGTACTGTCAAAATCAAAATATCCTTTATTCAATTAAGGCCCTGAGAAGGAGCTTATGGACGTAAAAGCCACCACCAGTTTGGAAAACAACCCAGTCATCGAGGAGAACCGTAAGATCTGACTTATATATTTATGTTATATAGTTATTATTTATTTATTTAGGTAACCAACAGAGTCAATATCAGTACATGCTATTAAAATGTAGTAAAATGTACAGTTCAACTTTTTTGCTAGATATGACCCTACTTACAGGCAACAACGGCATGCATATAAAAATTGGTGCATAATGTGATTTAAATAATTAACAAGTTAAAACGACAATATTAAATAATACAATTGATTGTAAATGTAGCATGCGCACCGCCGAAATGCCTATTGGTGGCTTTCTGCTACCCTGGGGGACCCCGGAGGGTCTTCGAGAACTCAAATGTTTTCGTTCAGATCCAGCTAACAACAGTAAAGATATAATGCACGTACCTCGTGATATTCTTTGTGTTGCAGCTGGCCGCTGAGCTTCCACGCATGTATCTTTATGTTAGATTCTGATGATATTTACGATGCTGATGATGGATTTGATTGTTATTCCGATACTTTGCTTATTGATATATTAATCCCGATTTTTCGATAAGAGACAACAACCACACGTTTTTTCTTCTTTTTTTGTTTTATTTGTTGACGTTCTCGTGCATGACGACCAAAAAGTTGGCATCTCGATACAGTTTTAACTAGATCTGAACGTCAACCGTAAATTTGTATAAAAACGATTTTATTGTGTACATGGTAACGATACAGTAAATGATCACGTAAAGAATTGAAAAACAACATAATATAACATTGTTAAAATTGATTCAGAAAATTAAACGAGTTTATATTGGAAATCATAATCGGCTTCATTGTTTAAACATTAAGAGCATATGATTTCTTAATATCCGTAATGGTTTCAAAGAAAATATCAGTGTTGCTTGTAGTACTCTTAGATGCAACGTTATAGAGTCTCATTAATCTATTTAATGGGGAGAAATGACCCAAATTTGTGAGAGACCGTTTTTCACAAAATAATTTGAAATTTCCTGATCGCGGTATCCGAGAAGGTACCGTAATATTTACTTGTGATAGTAGTAGTGGTACATCCAAGATGCTATTTACTAATTTATATAAAAATACTCTGTCTAATAGTTTTTATTATATTATATTCGTTATTAGTAGATGCACAGAGAAGCGCGTCAATTACAGACATCACAATCGTTCACATATTGGTCTACCCTATAAAATAGCCTTTAGGTATTAAAAGCCGCTTAACATGGTTCTTGAACTCACTAACCGGCAAATCGGTAATGTGTTTCAGGACTTTGTTATAAAGCCTAACACTATTTTCTAAAAAACTGTCTTTGCACTTACTGAGCCTGAAGCATGGAATGATCAATTTGTTGCTGTTTTTTATTATAGACTAGCTGACCCGTGCAACTTCGTCTGCACCAAATTGGTTATCACTGGTTTCAATTGTATTTTTAAAAGCGATAAAATTGAATAAAACTGACACGCGATTGCAGCCACAACTACCGTTTCCAATTGTGAATCCTAACTATCCCCGGTCTCACTCAAACATATACCCAGATTATATGTGATTTTTTATGTAAAACATCTATAGGCGCACCCTAAACTTAAATCGGCCATGGCGACGTTCGTGGTGATTACACACAAGCTTCGCGCTATTAACGACCCTATCAGTAAAGCATAAGATTCAAATTATTTTTCTAAACTATTATAATAAAGAGGAATCGTAGTATTTTTGTATGTTAATTACGAATAAACTCAAACTACTGGACGGATTTCGATAATTCGTTTACCATTAGAATGCTACATTATCCCTTAGTAACATACCGGATTAGGTCTCCCACGGCAGTGGCTGAAGCCTAGGTTCGATCCCTCGGTAGGGAGCCCTTGAGTGCGTTGCTTGCGCGGTACGGTGACACACAAATATGCATCACCGCTACAACACTACACGATTACCCCCACACACGTGCACGTCTACACGCTTACACATGAAAGTGGATGGGTTTCTTTTTTTCCCTATCGAACTGAAAAACTTTCAATTTTCCGATAATAAATATATGGAGGAGTTGTTGAGGCGTGTATGCTTGGTACACATATACGTTTCAACAACTCATACATATATACATAGTTAGCTAGGTTAGCTAAGATAGGTCGCGATATTGTATGCAACAGGCAACAGCCAAGCCGAGGTGTGCCGTGCACCCTTGAGCTGGTTGCCAAAATAAAATCGGATGAGCGCCTTAAGCGCTCGCCTTAGTAGTCCGGTGAAGCTGTTAAGACCTTGCTGGGTCAATAGCGTAGACATTTCGAAAAAAATCCTTAGTAACATAGGCTATATTTATTTTTTAGAAAAAAATTGGGATTTCTACTAAAATTTCAATAATGTAATCAAAGGTATGAAAAAAATTTGGCATAAAATGTATTTCATCGCATGCGCCCCGATAACTATGAATGATAGAACAAAAATATGTTCTACAATATTAAAGAACATATTATTATCTATAAAAAAACCTCGCGGCAGCATACATATGTCTACCTATTGTGATTATGTCACTATAACTACATTTTTGAAATAAATCTTAATAAAAACTATACCATGCGTAAAAGACTATGTTATTCATGTCTATATATTAATCCATATCCAAATAAATTATTTTTAAATTAAGACTGTTTCAGTACCTGTAGATAACTTTTTGAATTATTAAAATCGGCCATTACATTTGGTTTTTTTAATCTTACTAATATACATTTACACTGGCCAAAGTCTGACCTAGATAGATTTCAATTACATGTTTTTATTTTTAAAAGAGAGGAGGCTTATTTTCTGCATTAGGTCGAGAAGAGCTGCCAATGATGATGATGATGAAGATTATGGTTTTTTGTGACGTTACATTTCCGAAGCTACAGGTTATAATAGGAACTTTGCACTATTGACGAAGTACTCAAAAACATCTGCAACTCTATCTATATAAACATAACATTCAAATTGCTTTGTCGAACACTCGTCGTACCAGTATTACACGGCATGCACAGAAGACCTTGCGCCCTTTGACATACCGCCAAACACACCGCGCTTGCACCTTTCACTGATTTCTTTGTTACTATTTTAATTAGACAATTGACTGTCACGGATTAAACTACGCATTTTTAACGCTATTTATAAATTATGAAACACCGTTCGCAGTTGTGAATGTAACCAGTGTTTTAATTGAAAATATGTCGGACAGCGATAATTTCGGAACTGAAAGTATGCACCCTTCTACAAAGAAAGTAAAATCACACTATGACATATATCTTGATAATGCTATATCGAATACTTTTATAACATACTTCAGTTATCATCGACCAATTTTCACAGTATTAACCAGCTATTCTAAATTTGAAACCCTTGCGTTTTATGGGACAAAAAGTATCCTGGATGTAGCCTTGTAATATCAGTTGTCACTGTGTTAATTTTTGCTTCTATATGGATAACATAGTCTACCTTGATTAAAATTTCCAAAAAATATTTAATGTACAGATTTCGACTTGTTACAATTTTAATAGTATAGATTAGTTATTAACAATTTGTGGACGTTTTCGAAGCAGTTGAAATTTTTGAACGGAATTATTATGTAAGCGTAGCCTAGAGGTAAAGTTGGCGACTCTATACTATTCTCATGACCGTCGGGTAGACGGTTCGAACCCCGTCATTTTTTTTGGTTATATGTTTTTTTTTTATGTAGCCTATATAGCTTGAATTTTTAACTAATCTGTCTGCTGTAAATAGCACAAAGGAAAATTACCAAAATCCATTAAGAATCTCATGAACTACAAATTTTTTACTTTCGTCCGTTATTCTGGAGAACTCCTTGCGTTTTATGGGCCAAAGAGTATCCTGGATGTAGTCTTCTAATATTAGTTATCACTGTGTCAAATTTCGTTTAAATTGGTTCAGTGCTTTCAGAGTAATTCGGGTTTATATTCTAGACTTTAATCCTTTATCCTGGAGAACCCTTGGCGTTTTATGAGACAAAAAGTATATTTGATGTAATCTCGTAATATTAGCTATCATTATGTCAAGTTTCGTCAAGATTGGTTCAGTAGTTTCAGAGTGATGCGTGTGCATAGGGACAGACAGACAGACAGACAGACAGACAGACAGACAGACAAAAATTGTAAAAAGATTATTTTTGGCTTCTATATCGATAACATAGCCTATCCTGATTAAAATTTTCAAAAAATATTTAATGTACAGATTTCGACTTGTTACAGTTTTATTATAGTATAGATATTTAAATATTTATGTAATCTTTCTATCGATATTAATCTACTTCCATTATGTTGTACTGAAGTGAAAACTTTTTTAGACGCGTGGGACAGTGAACGAAAGTGAATCGTTATGCTCGGGCGGTGACGCTAAATCGGATTTACTTGAAGTAACTTTTGAAGGAGTGCATTAATCAAAACAATTATAAAATTTTTGTATAAAATCGGCTGAGTGCCTTAACCACTCGCCTTAGTAGTGTGGTGAAGATTTTGAAACCTTGCTAGGTCAATAGCGTAGACAGTTCGAAAAAAATTGTTTTTTTTGGAAAAAAAAATGTTATAAAATTCATGTAAGTTATATAGGAAATATTTCGCTTTAAGGGCAATGTTTATTCTGAATTTTAAGGGTTATTTTGCTCTGACATTTTTTTAGACGATATCTAAAAGATTAGGGTGCGTCACGTGAAAAATAATCCACCTGGTAAATAACGGATACCCTAATAATCAACGTAGTCTTTTAGGTGTATATATTTTTCGTAGTTAAACATAAATATTGCGTAGTAATTCATTGAACTTTAACTCCCAGCACTTGAGAGTCGGTAACTTACCGGGTCTTGCCAAAAGGTTTTTATCAGCAAGACTGTGATCAAAAGTTAGTCTCTAATGTTATTTAAAAAACAAAGGATCTTGTATGTAATAAATAAACATAGTAGAATGCAATGTAACTTTTGAATTTCCACAAAATGCCTTCTTAATTTTTATTTTCTCCTAACCGGAACAGGAAACTCGATACGTATAGAATATAGGTGAAGCCTCAGCCGAATCTCTACGCTACAAACGAAGCCTACATCTGATCTGCACACAAAAATAGAAAGTTATTTTTAATTTGAAATCGGACAACACTTGTTCTCATAATATGTCAAGATAATAAAATTTTTGACAACATCTTATTCTTACCATTTTCCATGTCATTTAAGTAATAGAGTCACACTGAATCTATTATCAGCTCGAGCATGAATGGGTCGGCTCGCCCGGGGTAGTACCAATCGACCCACAGAAACACCGATGTGAATTAACAATGCTTGCATTGTTGCGTTTTGTTCGGTTAGTGAGAGCGTTAGAGGCCCACCTCTACTCACGTTCCCCGTCTTCTCATCCTTTCCCCCCACACAAGCTGGCAACGCATTCACGACTCACCGGGTATTGCAAGTGTCTATGAACAATGATGATCACTTAACACCAGGTGGCCCACCTGTTCCATTGCCCTCTATGATATAAAAATGAATACCAACATATTTCTGTTGCACACGGTTATAAAGAAAAAGCATTAACATCTGAAATAAATATATACACATAAATATGATTGAAATGTCTGTTTATAATGCCAAATTAACAGTTTTTTTCTAAAACGGATCCCGTACTTATAAATAAAAACCAATTTTGAAAATTTTTGTCTGTCTGATTCTTTCACCTAATTTTCAAGACGGTTGGATAGATTTTGACGTAAGTTTCATTGGTATATATCTGATGTTATAACCAGTAATTTAGGCTACTTTTATTTGATATAAGAAATAGGGTTTCACGCAGATATAATAAATTGAAATAGATCTAAAACCGAGTGCGTCCCACGCGCACTTTTACATTGAACACATTTTTTTTTTGCTAATTTCCATGCGTTCAAAACTAAGGTTAACGCATATATTTGAATTATCAAACATGTTCCAAAAAATGTCTTACTTTATTAAAGATTATCAATTATTATAATTGTATTTTAAAACAACAAACAGAACTAAAGTAGAGAGAATTTAGTTAAAAATATACTAAGATTATTAACTGAGACTGTAGTACCACATTCCACTTCAACGTCCTCATCTCGAAGTCTGTTGTTTATAAGAGAGTAGGGTGTTCTCGTCTCCACCACTCGAGACTCAAGAGTACTCCACACATCCCTGTCAATCGATATTTCAAAACAATGGAGTTATGGATTCTGCAGATGCTACTTATTGTTAAAATGTCACTAAATTGCGTTCAATTTAAAGATAATCCTATTAAAACTACTGAACGGATTTTGTTGGCACCCCACCCGATTAACTACCTATAGTCAGTTCCCTAACTGGTGGGGTGGCAACCACCACACCCACACTGATCGGAGTATCTAGCCTAGGTAGTGGACTGTATATAAATTGGCTGGAGGCAGATACCCCTTGAAAATGTATGCCGGAAGTATTTCTTTATAATCGGGATAAAAGCTCACTCACCTGATATAATATGTCTTCTCCGCCGCCGTGGCCGATGGTGAGAGTACCAGTTATCCAAAGTAACTCGTATACAAATCACAAAACACAATTCCGGACCGACGTGTATGTAGTGAATCCGAATTTAAGCGCGGGTTCCGACCAAGTGCCGCCGTGCAAGTCCGCCGTACAAGCGCAAGTGACCATTCATCTCCGATTTTCCGTTGACAAACGTTGTGTCAAAAAATAAAAAATAATTTTGGCTACCCCCAACCAATTTATGCCCGAACAACTGGGGTTATAAATAACATAATTAAATAATAAATTAAAGTCTTTGAGTGAATATATATTATATTTTAATACTAGCTGAATATAGACTTAAGGAGCAGAATATAGACTGAAGCAAAAAAAGTGTACAAAGGAAAAACAAGAAAAAAACTGAAAGAAAAATATACTTGAAAATTTCTTTGCACGTAATGTTATCAATTTACTTCATCGCTCCTGCGCATTCGCACCACACCGCTTACCCCATTCCGTATATTGTTAACCGGTAGTAGTAATTAATGAGATAAAAATGGATACGCTTACATCTTTTACTCATGTATTAACTCGCACCTTCATTCGAATGACCATGTCTTATAATAGAGTGCACTGATTTTAATCAAAAACTAAATGTTACTTAGGAATATGCTTTATGATTTTCTTTGTGGAGCTTTTCATAATATTATACTTTATCACTAATGCGTCTAATAGTAAACAGACACAGTCATTTTTAAATAATATTGGAAGGTGAAAGTGTTACTTATTCCTACACATCTGCAAACAATTTTATTCAGAAAATTTTAAAAAGTACCCAAACATTACATGTTCATTCTTCATTATATGTGTTAATGCGAACCAGAAATAGTCCCGTATTTGTACGCAAAGTTACCCATTTTATCTTATCGTAAACTAAAGTGTGTAGCCTCACCATATCAAAACTCCCGTATACCAGGACCGGCAAGTCGGCTGTTTGCCAACTACGGAACTCTGCACTAATTTGTCAACCCTCATTAAGTTATCTTCTCCGGGTAACCGTGAGATGTCGGATTCCCCCGTCTCAATTTACTTGTTCACTGCTATATTTTAGTGGTAAAAAGGTTTTTCGTGTTGTCCCGCTATGATTTAGTTGAATAATAACTTTACGAGATGTGAGCTATGGACCCTTTCCGTCTACATTGCACTTCACTATCTATGTATTTCAGTTTTGAATATTGCGAAAAATATTTATCAACGAAATCAATTTTCGTTACAGCTTAGCGAGACATAGTGTGGAGGTGGCATTTTTGATATTTAATATAGACCCGAAATAGTTATCTGATTAAGTCACATGTAAACGTTCTTAAAGACAGTCTATATTTCTAATGAGACTTGCATTCACAAATTTTGAAAAAAAAGCTAGTTTTACACGGTTTCTTTGATGCCAGTTTCTAATAAATAATCGCTGTATTAGAGTTATAAAGATTTAAACAGTGGAAACGTCAAAAACCATACATCTCATAACAAAGCACTGTGACTTATAACAAAATAATGCCCATGCTATTACTGCCGTCTCTTTAAAATCCACACTAATATAATGGGTATAAGCTGTGTACAAATTGTAGCAAGAATATAATAGTTTTTCTAGGATGATGAAGGTACCTTTCTCTTCGTAATACCGGGGCTTTAGCGCAATGTTCAAGTTAAATTCTATTTCTCTGTAATGAATAGATGGTATATCATGTTTCTTATTATAATTAGATTATTTTCGCATCTAAGAATTAGTTGTTATTTAATCTATGAATTCATGTTAAATGTTGGAAATTGTCTTTAATTAAAAGTACATATATTTTACAACTAACTAGTGCTCTAACTAGTGTGTTGATATTATCTGATCTGCCTCTGGGAAACAGTACATTTTTACGATGAAAGGTACTATATGTTTTCTTTCGTATCTCTGATAACATGTATCCATAATCAGTCAGTATAAAGTCCAGCACATTACAACTGAGCTACGGCTACATGACGTTTGTATGCGTAATTATTAACCACATATGAAATGTCGACAAAGTCGAAGAATATGTGTAAACGAAACTGTACCTAATATGTAACGGGTTTTAGGCTTATTATATACAATATTTCTCAGATACCAACAGGGTATAAGTTTAAGAGCCTGGATAGTTTGGATTCACAATTGGAAACGGTAAATGTCGCTGCAGTTGTGTTTATTAAGATTTTTCGTGTTTAAAAATACAATTTAAACTGGTAATCATCGATTTGGTGCAGACAATGTTGCACGGTCTAGCTAGTTTCATAATAATCGGTTATGTAGTTAAAGCGTATAGATATATATGACAAACAAACAAATAAACAAATTCACTTATGCATTTCTAATATTCGTTAGTTTAGGTTAGGCTAAATCTGACATCACAGGTCCGACCGTCGAGGGGAGGCAGCTAGTGTGTACTTAATCTGCCACTCTATAGGCACGAGCCCAGCGGTCACCTTCTGCCGGGCGGACCATTGGGGCTGCTCTACGAGGTTGATTAGCTTGTTCTATCTCTTGCCGCCCCAAGAATAACCATCTGTCGGTACACCGTGGGGTTTTAGTCCGTGCGAGTCGGACATAACCCACTCTCTCTCCCGGGAGGGTGCGTATCCATAAAGGATTTCTCCACGTTAAAAAAAATGGCTAATCCTGGCATTCTCATCGGTGCTGCCCGACTATGTGCAGAACTACACAAGGAATCCTCCGCGAAAATAAAAAACAAAGGCTAGGTTAATATGACTAATGTATGTCTGACTGTCATTTTTTAAATACTTGTGTAGTTATTCAGCACCTAGTCATTTATGTTTATCATATAACAGATTACTTACAGATTACATATAGTATTTGTTGATCTGGAGAAGGCATATGATCGAGTACCGCGTGATGTTCTGTGGTGGGCTCTGAAAAAGAAAAGAGTGCCTGAGAAGTATATACAACTTATTCGTTGTATGTACAGTCATGCCAAAACGCACGTTAGGTCAGCGGCTGGAGTTACCGATAATTTCAATGTGGCCGTAGGTTTGCACCAGGGTTCAGCTTTAAGCCCTTATTTATTCCTTCTTGTTATGGATGCGTTAACATCAGACATACAGGAGGAGACACCTTGGTGTATGCTGTTTGCTGATGATATTGTTCTTATCGGAGAAGATGCTGCAGAGGTCCAGAGCAGGCTGGAAAAATGGCGAGAAAGACTGGAGAATGTTGGTTTGAAAATTAGTAGAACAAAAACTGAACATTTGTTTTGCGATTTCGGTGGTACATCTAGTTTTTCTCCTATAGCCTTAAATGGAGTACCCTTACCAGCCTGCTCCAATTTTCGGTATCTCGGTTCATTGATACAAAACGACGGTGGCATTGATAAGGACGTGAGGAATAGGATAAATGTAGGATGGATGAAATGGCGAAATGTGTCTGGGGTAGCTTGTGATCCACGAATGCCTTTGAAACTTAAGGGGAAGGTTTATAAAACTATGATAAGACCGGTCATGCTGTATGCATCTGAGTGCTGGGCTACGAAAGAGACGGATGAGAGAAAATTACATGTGGCAGAGATGCGAATGTTAAGGTGGATGTGTGGTGTAACTAGAATGGATAAGATTAAGAATGAGTATATTAGAGGCAGTTTGAAAATAGCACCAGTGACCGAGAAGTTGCGGAGTAATCGGTTAGCATGGTATGGGCATGTCATGAGAAGAGATGAAAGCCATGTAACTAGAAAAGTGTTGAGTATGATAGTGGATGGATATACGTGTAGAGGAAGACCGAAAAAGGTATGGATGGATTGTGTGAAAAACGATATGTCTGTTAAAGGTGTGAATACTGAGACGACATCTGACAGGAGAGAATGGAAAAAGAAAACATGTTGTGCCGACCCTACTTAAGTGGGATAAGGGCAATGATGATGATGATATAACAGATTACTTATGCTTCTGAGACAATTATAGTAATGGTGGATCTGTTTACAATAAATATGGATGAAATATGAATAAGAAGTAGTTCAGCTAAAACTGTAATTATTTTAATACATATACGAGCATACTGAATTTTTTTTCACGTTATTGATTTTATATTATTTCGAATACATCTATACTATTTTGGGGTGTAAGGGGTGTTGAATAACATCATAAGACTTGAGACACCCAAGCCAACCTCACCTGCACGTGGTGCACCCTGCTGAATAACGAACGAGGTAATGGCGCAAGCGGGGTGGTAGGGTTTTACAGCCCGACTCGGTCGCAACCACCATGTATATGGCGAAAAAGCCCGTAATAGTGATTCGCTTCTACGGGTCGCGTTTCGGGATCAGCCTGTGCATATCTAGCTTATTACAGGCCGGCATGATAGTGGCGACCGGCGATGGACAGTGTGTCAATCGGTGGTCGCTATTCTTTTTGGATTGTACTGTGCTTACCATCAGGCATAGTGCAGTCACTTTGCCGTGCTACAATAAAAAAAAAACTAATATTATAAAGAGGTAAAGTTTGTGAGTTTGTGAAGTTGTAGGGGGTAATCTTAGGAATTAATAACCGTTTTGAAAATTATTTTATCAATAGAAAGCCACGCTATTTGTGAGTATTATAGATATATATTAATTAACCCGAACAATGAAAAGACTTTTTGTGGTAGTCGGATTTGCATGGTAAGCTGGGGAAAAAAACGTTTTTTTCGAACGCTGCCTTAACCATGAGAGTTATATGATTGAGTTCTAGAGAAAAGTTGTAAGGCTTGATAATACCTACAAAAAAGCCGACAGTATATATTTAACTTTTATATAGTAGTCACACAGAGTAGTTTAAATATTTACCGTCCAACAAACTGGGCATGGGTCAGCTAGTTAAAAATATACATATAACTCGTAAATTGACAAGCTTAAATTCCTTATTTAAGTAAATCATTGACACCGACCGTAATATTTGCGATTAAAAAATCTTTACAAAAAATAAAACAAAGCGTTATTAAAAAAAAGAATGATCTATTTTATTATATCAGTAGCCAAGGTTCAACTGAATGAAGTACGATCGCCGACAGCAGATTTACTTCCTTCAACGTATTTATTTATGGGCTTTGAAATTCTGATTGGCAACCTAGTCCAGTGAAGCTGTGAAGGCCTAGTAAGGCCAATAACGTAGTCAGTTCGAAAAAAAAAACAAATTGGCAACCTTTTTGTTTGACGATAAGTGGTAGGAGTAAACATTGTGTTGGCTAGAGTGTTGAAAACACCGGTCCTCGTCCGATCACCGAAGTTAAACTACGTGGGCCGCGGTCAGTATTGGGTTGCGTGACCGCCCGGGAACAGTGCGTGACGTTGCATTTTGGTTGTATTTTTTTATCAAAATATTTTCCTGTAATATAAAAGTTTCAATTTTACCGTGTGTCTTTACCACTCTCTTTTAATATTGTAGGTTTTATTAAAAAGTTACATAATATAAAGCCAGCACACAATTTTGTCCAACTTTCAAGTTTTATCCAAATATTAGCGTAATTAAATTGCCAGTTAATAATTGTGACTTAATTTGTAGACAAAGGTGTTTAATGGAGATTCGAAAAGTTTTGAAAGCTAAAGGGGATTAATGAATTAAAATAGACAGAAATTATATCAAGCACTCTATTTAAATTATATAGCTCCGAGTATTTCGGTCGGTTTACTAAATATTTTTGTTCTTCAAGCCCTAGCTGATGTTCATGGTTTGGCTCGAGAAAATTCTCTGTTATGGTCTTTAATTAGTACTCATGTATAAATTAGATTTTTTTCTATTATTATATATTTTTTTAAATTTCTCTATGTAAGTGGCCAACGTAGAGGATTAAGCTGTAGTTACATATATAATTTGAACAAGACCAGAAGTAATAATTTCTATAAAAGTTGAAAAGGATATAAGGGATGAAGGTGATAAAGGGTATAAATATGATAAAACTTACAAGTTACTTTTAAAGTTAGAGGCATAAAATTCGGTATGAACAACAGTGATAAATAATGGAGGACGCATCTTATCGTTTTTGAAAATCCTTAAGGATTTTAGTGGGGGTTGAAAAGTTATGAATAATCAATTGACATATGCAAACCCACCAATACTAGCACAAATAGTGTCCTATAGTGTTAGCGGATAAACAAATAAGCAGGATGAGCCCGAATACTGAGTAACATGAGTCATAGCTTATTGATAGCATAGCCACAGTATAAATATGAGAGACAGTACGGAAACTACGAACAAAAACTCGAAAACGGCACACTCACACAAACATGCTCATCGACAAGAGATTTTGAAAGGACAGCACCGCGAATCCCGCTTATTTATTCGGCTCCTGTTTGTGTAAGTGTGCCGGTGCGAGCGTTTATAGGTAGTTTCCAAACTGTCTGTTATCTGTACTGTGGCATAGCTTCAAATAATTAAAATCAGGCTTACCTTTTCGTAAAGAAATACATCGTGATTAATCTGTAGTATACTTGTATGGTTTTTTAATGATCCTCAAGCTAGGAACGCTTAACATCCCTAAAATTCAAAATATGTACACAAGTATCTATGTAACACATATGAGTTCCGGTAGTCCTTTTATATATCTATCACTATCCAAGATTCCAGATCCAATAAATGAAATATAGATAAAATAGGAGAAGATGAATTTTATAAATCAATAACGGCTCAGTGTTTAGTATGTTTGAATACGGTGTCAATGAACGTAGGTTCGAATCTTTGCAAACGAATTGGATCTTTGGGTGAAGAAAAAATTGTAATGAAACTATGGCATGGTGGTGGGTTAAAAATCTCTTACCAAGCACTTATAAGTCTAGTCCAGTAGCTGCATTTGCAAACCAACATGTCTTTAAGTTAAGCGTATTTACCATCTTAGACTACAAGGGCCTCTAAAGTATTATATAACCATTGATGGAAGGTTTCCTTGAACTACTTATTTTTGATGACAGAATTTACATAGGGAAATTCTTTATGGATACGCCATCTTCCCGGGAGAGAGAGTCGGTTATGTCTGACTCCCACGGACTAAGAACCCCATGGTTGCCCACTACCGCTATAACAGTGAGAAGGGATGACAAGGCACTCCGTATGTCGCTCCGGCGGCCGGCTTAGTGTTGATCCTGAGCCTTCTGCGCTAAAAGAGAGGCAGCGGGGCAAACATCGAAATCCTAACGGGACCAGAACCTCTGGTGTGTGTGGTGGTTATGTCAACAATATTTATTTATTTAATTTGAGCTGATTTCAAGATACCTTTATAAATATTTACATAATCATGAGAGGGGCTAAGAGGTAAGAGCAATGCTTTCTTTTGCTGATCAGGGGAAGAGGGTGGTCCGAAATTGCAAAAATTCTGATTACGTAATGCTTGAACGATTCCACATCATTATTTAACACCAAGTGAGATTGTTGTTAAACGTGAAAATCTATAAAGTATTTAAAATCAAATAAAATATATGAACACGCTTTAGCAAAATAAAATACTTCGAACTAACAACACTTGTACTCTATCAGTTGTATCTTTCGTTGTAATTATGACCCAAAAACGAGATAAACTCGCATAACGTAGTCTCGGGGTAATTCCGACCGACAGTTCTCACCGCTCGTAGGGTATTATCATAAACACCGCCGACATCGGAAGGGCTCGACCGACCCATCTGTAGCGAACTCAGTTTCTGCTTCGTCTATATTTAGATACGGCCATAAACCACGACATAATTTTAGTAAAGCCTATCTGCTCTTACCTAAGTATGTTTGTGGGGGATTCCGTTTGACCAAATATTAAATGACACAGTATCATTCTGGAGATTTTACTCTTGTTATTAATATAAAAATAATGTATTAGTACTTTAAACGATAATAGTTGTAAGATTGGAAGGAGTTGTTGATACTTTGTAGGTGGTAGAGCCACGCCCATGCTATAACTGATTTCAGTATGAATGTGCCAGCTCATCTGGGGTAGTGCCATCCTCTCACAGAAAGCCGACGTTAAGTAACAGTGCTTGCTAAGTTGCGTTTCGTTCGATAAGTAAGAACGCCGGAGGAACACCTCGCTATACTCCCTTCCCACTCTTCTCCTTCCCCTCCTCCCTTCTCCATCAACACAGGCTGGCAACGCACTTGCGACTACTCTGGTGTTGCTGGTGTCTATGGACGGTGGTGATCACTTAAAATCAGGTGACCCATTTGTTTCCTGTGATATAAAAAAAATCACCATTTCGCACAGAAAGTAAACAAAGCTTATAAAGAATAAATAGGCTATAATTTTTAAAGATGCTGTCGAAATTGGTTAGCAAATGCGAATAAGGAACAAGTAAGTTAGAAAGATCCATCCATTTGAGTGTTATCTTGTTCGCGTTGCACAAACCGCTACAAGTTACACAAAATACTGTACAGGATGTTGAAAACACAATTTTTTGTGTGTTCACCGAAATTAAACAACATCGGCGCAGTCAGTACTTGGATGGATGATAGTCTAGGAACACCGTGTGACCGGGCTCTGTTGTTTTTTTATATTAAAATGTTACCCTATAATATTATCGTGTATCACTTCTATCGTGTTCCTTTACGACACATCTTTTTTGTGTTGAAATTATAAATCCTGACGCAAAGTGTCTCACTGTAGTTTCCAGATGCAAATCAGCGCATAGTCCCGGGCGCGAAAATTTACCATGTCCTGAGTCAGACACTTATTCATAATGTGAATGTAAGTATAATTATATTTACATGCACAGGCTCTTGTTCATGTTTCTATTTGTATTTATTGTATATCGTCGTATCTTGCAGGAATGAAAAAAATATTTTCATTCCTTTTTTATAACTTTTGTTAACCCTTTCCTTTCTTTGTAATATTTACTTGTATAATCTAAATAATAAAATCACTGGTATCACAACGAGGCCTCCATTTTGAAAAGCACTGAGGTTATCAGAGGATGTTCTAATTCTTTAAAATGACTACTTAATAATAATATCAATAATAATCTTCAATATCAACTATTGCCAAAAGAAAGACGAAAGAGGTGACACTATTTACCACACTTTTTATCATAATTGTAGAATAAAAATAATGGTAACCCCATAAAGTTGAAAAATTAAATATAATAAATAATTATAATCTAATTTGAACCATTTGTTGGTTATTAGTATTGTTTATTAGCGAGCAACATTATCGTACTTTAGATTATGCCCGGAAACATTTGTCGGTTTGATTATTGTGAGATGCTAACTGGTGAATTTGCATGGCATTAACATTCAAAATAATGGAGATTTTGTGATTATGGTTGTTAAATATTAAACATTAGCGGTAGTTAACAATAGGAATATTGAACTGAATTAAAAAAGGGATATTCGTCTAAATGGTACATGAAAGTAGAGGACGATGAAATTTATGGTTACAGGTTTCTGGTTAAGCTTATGAAGGTTTTAAGGTACGGGGATGAAGAGTGCTCATATAAAAAATCTTTTATTTTATTAAATGGTCAAGAAAATTGCATATTTGTAATCTTTTTGTAACATACAAAAATATACCTACATAAATAAATAAGTCAAGATAAAATAGTTCAGTACCTTTTTTCCTCTATTTGTCAGTTGAATATATTTTTTTGTCTAGTATTTAACGAGCTCCAGTATTATCAATAGAAAATGGAGATTTTTTCCATACCATCGACATATTTACGTCTACAACTTACAATATTTGTGCAGTGTTCAACACAGTCTTATTATTTATAAAAAAATAAAAAGGAAATACAGATAATAATATCTATATATTTAAACATGTAGAAAAAACTAGGTACCACTTATGATGGCCGAAAATCAATCACTGGATCACCTAGTGACCTATTTCTGGATGGCAGTATATCTGGAAATGATAAACTTGGCCGGTCGTGATAAAAATTGACTTCACTGCAATCTTTATGTAGAGTTTTTTTAAGGTATGCAGTGCACTTAATGTTAAGTGATTAATCCATCCATAGATATGTGAAATCAAACTCACATGAACCGCAATATTGAGGCTAATTGTATTAGGTTACTATTCTTGAGAACTGCGATAGTATTGTTAGCATATAATGTCAACCCCATTCGTCTCATAAAAACAATATGCGAGCGTCATTACTTTATGGTAAAAACAGGTGTGGTGGTGGTATTTATACGATCGAACCTTGTATAGGTTCCACTTGTACCTGAAGTAAACATTATAGCCTACAATGTCATTTAAAAAGTGAAGATCGTTCTAAAAGTATTCCAATAATTACTTCTTAGGATTATTCAAACGTGAAAGAATTGTATAAATATTAACTTCTCAATATCAAACGAAGCTTACCTAAATCGAGTCCTTTATTCTTCGTTCGTTACGTATCTCTCTTCAAACAAGGAAAATAGACGGCAGATTTATTACACGGCGCAGAAAAAAATCACAATACACCAATTTCAGTATCTTTTTGAATCGTAATTCGCGAATAGCTTCTGTAGGGAATATTTACGATGTCAATCTAGGTGGCGGGCGACCTTTCGTCTCCAGGATTTACGGTCCACCCGAATAAAATATGTAGATTTCGTTTGTAGACGCAGCACTTATTGAAATTGGCTGATTTACTTTAATCACATTATCTACAAGCGTAAAAGGATTGGAGCGAGCGAAGTTTATGGCTTCCACGGATCGCTGTTATGGCCTGACAGAGGTCTGCGATATGAGAAGCCTTTTCTTCTTTCCTCGTTCCTTATTTCGGATCGTTCAACGTAACCATTATTTCTCTTTTAAACATGATTATGATTTATTATTAAATTTCTTACTACCTTATTGATCGTCCTTTATATTTTTCCTTTTTTTAATAATCTATCCAAATAAAGTAAGCTTGTCCTTTAGAGACTTAAACCCCCCAGTAACTAAATTATTATAAAAATAATGTAATTTTAATAAGGTAAGATTAAGTAAATTATTAATTTCAGTGATAATACCGGTTACATATTATTTAGCACTTATTATGTTTAAAAATAGTAACGTACATATTATTTTGTAGGTGATTTCAGCAAGAATGGGTCGGCTCGCCCTGGATAGTACCACCCGACCCACAGAAAACCGACGTGAAGTAAGTGCTTGCATTGTTGCTTTTTGTTCGGTCAGTGAGAGTGCCGGACGCCCACCTTCCTTTCCCTTCCACTCCCCCTTCCTTCATACACAGACTGGCAATGTACTTGTGACTCCCTTGATGTTGCTAATGTTTAAAGACGGTGGTGGTCACTTAACATCAGGTGATCCACCTGTTCGTTTGCCTCCTTTGACACAAAAAAGGAACGTTATTGATATTTATTTTAATTGTATTTATTAAATATTCTGTATTTTGAAGTAAATTACTAACTAAAACTTAAATTGTGAGATTGGGAAAATAACTGATTATTTTTATTCATAATTGTAAGGATTAAGAAACAGAGATTGAAGAAAATACCATACCATATAATAACAAGATATTAAAATTATTTAGAACCCCGTTTATTTCTAAACTCTTAGAGATTGTCCTGATAACGGGTGTATGTGAATCTTCAATAGCTTTGAAAACACTTGTAAGCTTAGAAAAAAAATGGGATATGAGCAATAGAAAATTTATACTTTAATTTTTCAACTACGCATTTTATTTATTGAAAATAGTATGTGCTTGATGTATTTGTTTTCGTTATGAATAATATAATTTATTTTTAGATCTGTTTAAAATTTATATAATGTAGAAATACAAATAAATTCTTATTATAATGTTATTCACTCTAAATTAGAACTATTAAGAATCTCATGAGAAAAATCCGCAGTTATATTTAGCAAAAGTGGTTATTTCACCGTTTGAAACCTATCTTCTGAAAATACATAATCTATTCTTGGAAAATACATTATGAATTCATAACAGACAGATTGTGCATAGACGTAATATCCGAGAACATGCTTTACATTGTGATGTATGAAACATCAGCTAAATTTAACGAGCTTGTCTCTATAAATTCTACATATTCCGCAGAATCCTGTCAAGCATTCAACGTCAGCGTCTCTAACAAGCGAGTCGTCACATCGTCGTGATTGTCTTTAATTTGATGGATAACTTTTCGTTCCTTCCCCGAATATGGTATACTCAAACTAACATAAACCCTAAGCTCGTATCCTGAGAGTTCAAAATGTATAGAGAAGGTCATGCGTTTATATGACGCTTTTAAAGATACAATACTTATTTTGGTGGTTTCTTATGACACGAGCGTTTAGGGATGTCGTTGCTAAATCAGCGTGTAAATTAAAATCTTGTTCATGCAGGGACAGCTTTATTGAAATAAATGTAGGTAGTCGAATATCTTTCTTGCGTAAAATGTGACATTCTTTTTGAAAGGATCAAATAATGTTTTTAATGTATGTTTTATTGTTAGAAGTTTTTTCACTTTTGATGTTGGCTTATCAAGATCATCATGTTGATTCCGTTTTATTTAGTAAAATTTTACTTACGTCTTTTTTTCTTATTGAGAAACCAAAATAAGCCAAATTGATGGAATGCCCCTTCTAGTAATTATAGTGCAAGCCAAAAACATAGGTGGACTAAGAGTTATACAATTTTTTTTTATACTCTACGGGTTTGACCACAATTATTTAATGATAAATGACGCTGTGATTTAAGGTGGTAGACACGATCAATCTAGAAGTAGACTGAACTCCCAGTGTCACCGTTTCTGGACCGATATAATTTCCAAACTTTCAATAAATGAGCCTACTCCGTTCTCAAGGGTCGGCAATGCATTTGTGATTCTCCTCGCATTGTAAATGTCCATGGATGGCGGTACTCACTTACCATCAGATATCCTGCACGTTCGTTTGCCACTAATCGTATAAAGTAAATCCAACTGCCGGATGCTTATAAGTGTTTGATGAGAGAATTTTATTTTAAAAGTAGTAACTAACCAGACGACCTTAGAAAAAGCCCTAACACTCTGATTCATACCCAAGGATTTGAATCGACATTGATCAATACAGTATTCGAATATACATATTATCTCATCATCGCTAGTCATTCCTATTATGCTATATTACAAGCATCTCAGTGGCTGATCCCAAAATATGGCAGAATAAAGGGATAACCTAATATGTGGTAATGACGTCACTAATATATGGTATTAGTGATGCGGTCGAATAAGAGAGTAGAGAAACACTACAATCTCCTTTGATTACTGGTACATCGCTTAGTCTTGACGTACGGTACGCTAGAGTACATAAAAATAGTATTACACCTATTAAATGATGATCTATATCTGTTCGGCCAGATCTAGGTAAATGAAAAATAAATCGGTTAATTATTAGATAAGCTTAATCCTTTTTTCCTTTAAAATCTGCCAAATATGTAAAAAAATTCTTCCGAACTTAAAAACAACGTCCGCAACGCTGCGTGAGTGCTCCCTTAAAATGATTGAAAAAGCGCATTTAAACTACAAAATTAAAGACAGAAAAGTAAAGAGAGTCAAGAAAGTGAAGAGAGATGAAGATCAAGTGCAAGTATCCTATTATCCCTTACCCTTGTTAAGCTTAAACAATCATAATTTATAAAGTGAATAATAATTGAAATAAACAGAATAGAAGAAAGTTAACGAGAATTGCGACGGTATAGAAGAAACTTAATTAAAGTTTTTGTCTATTTCACATCAAATTATTCGTTTGTTCTTTGAACTTTACCTGTGTAATCGAACTTTAATTAAATGTCGTACTGACGGCACTGTCATACAGAGTTCGAACCTTTCACAACGTGTGAACTGGTTAGTAAATGAACTTTTCTAATTACTTAAACGTGCCACTTTACACGGCTGAGTATTGGGGTTGCTTTAATGTTGTAGAGCTTCTATTTTCTTGGTCACTTTTAGTAATTTTATAGGTTTGGTTTAAATGCTTGTAATTACTTTTAAATATTATATTTATTCACTAAGTACGATTGAAACAATGATGAAGTTGATGATGTGATTGAAAGTTGATAATGTATTTGGATACAGCGTCGAAAGACGTATTTCTTTTATTTTTTTCTTTTGAACTGAGTACGCTATTGACCTAGCAGGATTTTAAAAGCTTTACTACTGTCGAAGGACGTAGGTTGGAATACTTGCAACCGAGTCGGAGGTTCTAGGGAAGGAAAATAGCGTGATAAAACTATAGCATGTTTTTTTTTAACTAATTCCATAAAATGACTGCACAGTACCTTATCGAAAGTCCACAAATATCGGCGACTATCGGTCTTCAAAAGCAACGGCATGATGGTAGGGCTATTCCTCAGCTCGCCTAGCTAGCTACTACCCTGAAATTGAAAATCTATCACCAAACACTTGTTAGTGTGTTTCGGCAACTTCACCTGATAGTCAGTCTTCTCTTGGTTTGGCGTGTCTTAGACCACGTTATTATTTAACATTTGATGAGATTATGATCAAATACTAAAACCTAAATGTGTTAAAAAAAATCACGGTTTTATAAATTTATTAACATAAAAAGCACGACGATGCATAGTGAATCATGCAGTATGCTACCTCGCTGAAATAGGCATTCGCAGTTCGGCTCTCGGTATTGCTCAGTTCTCATGGAGCGCCAATATCCCGCATACATCAGTCTACGACATTATTATTTACACTTCGCTTAGCATACTTTGTGAGCTACAATTTCTATGGTGATGATCACGTTCCTACGGGTCGTGGCGTAATGTTAAGTACCCATACATTTTATCAATAAATAAGCTTATAAAATGCACAAAAAAGCAAATCTGATTGGTAATTTTAGAGATTAGCTTTTCAAAATAAATAATCCTTTTATTTGAATGAATACTTGCCCTTGGTAAAAACATTTTAAGTCAAAATAAATAGTTCAAGCTGGGCGACTGAGTTAAGATATTTCTTAAAAGTTTTCGGCCAACGAAGGTTACTTGGATTGTGTACATTTTGTATAATCCTCATTATCCTAATAGTCCTTGAGATACACTTATAGTCCACGACAAGCTTCATGACCCTTCTGAATTACAAAAAGAACAGAACACAAATTTAGGTATAAATACGTATTATGGTATATAACATCAAGAAAACTGAAGGATAAATAAATGGCAATATTAAATTTTAACATTGCTTGTATTAAACTTTTGGAGATATTATGTGGAAGTCCAAACTTACTACTTACATTCAGATATACCATAAGACTGACAAGGTCTTAACCCGTTTTATTTACTAAATTGATTTTATTATGGGTTTAAAGTAACATATTTAATTATTGCAGTTTCAAATTTGTAATATTAATTATTACATTATTTTACTCAGATATTAGATCCGTTTCTTTTGTTAGTAAAGTTGGCTTATGTTAATAAATATATACATCTTTATAGGTAGCTGTTTGAGGTACTGTATGTTTACATTCCACACCCACACAATTAAAGTCATTAACTTGTGTAGTTGCACACACTTTTTAATAACTTTTTTAGTATTTTTTTTTCTCGAACTGACTACGCTATTGACCTAGCAAGGTCTTAACAGCTTCACCGGATTACTAAGGCGAGCGCTTAAGGCACTCAGCCGGTTTTATTTAGGCAACCAGTTCAAGGGTACACGGCACACCTCGGCTTGGCTATTGCCTGTTGCATGCAAAATCGCGACCTGTCTTAGCTAACCTAACTATTCATATATGTATGAATTGTTGAAACGTATATGTTTACCAAGCATACACGCTTCAACAACTCCTCCATATATTTATTATCGGAAAATTTGAAGTTTTTTCAGTTCGATAAGGGAAAAAGTAAACCCCTCCACTTTCATGTGTAAGCGTGTAGGGTGCACGTGTGTGGGGGTGATCGTGTAGTGTTCTAGCAATGATGTATATTTTATGTCACCGTATCGCACAAGCAACGCAATCAAGGGCTCCCAACCGAGAGATCGAACCTAGGCTTGAGCCGCTGCCGAGGGAGGCCAAATCGGATAGTAATTAAGTTAGAAAATGAAAGGAATACAAATTTTATGAATGTTGAATTGAGTAACATTCACTTAGACCATAGGATATTGTTATCAGGTTTACTTTACTAAAAATATTAATTTAAAATCTTATATACGTTCCTACATTTTTAACAATTATTAATATCTACTGTAACCATAAAAAGGGTTAGACAATAATGAGTTTTTGTCTGGTGACCGCACACAGCACGCCAACGCCCACCCAGGGGAGCTCATTAAAAACTTCGCTTAGGTAAGGATAATGTCACTACATCACAACTCATTTGTGAGACTTTATATCTTGTACCCGAATATATTTTTAAATATTGTTATTGCGGTAATTATCTTGATGAAGTTAGTAAATAAGTCGCTATAATTAATTTAAAATGATTTATTGTTTATTTGGCTTCTTGTGTTTTACGTTTTCAAGATGGCAAAATTAGAAATTTATTTTAATAACTAGCTGTGCCCCGCTACTTCGTCTGCGTGGAACCTTGTGTATAAACAATGATTAATAAGTTCATCTAAATGTATGAAGTCTAGTTACTTATCTACTTTTTTCTCGTACCTAAGTCGCGTCATCATTAAAATTACAGTAACTTTTGATAGAGTGGACTGATTTTAATTTAAAAAGACGAAGTTATCCTCGAAGATATGCTTTATAATTTCTTATGGTTTATTGTAAACCCAGTATGTTAGTAGTGAGATGCAAAATGATTTAATTGTATTCTATTACTTATTTTTAGACACCTGCAACATTTTTTTCACGTAAAACGAAAAGTACAGACAGGTCTTATATGTATAGATAAAAATAATGTCAGGGCAACGAAAACGAAACACAAATAAAAGTATGACGTCACTATTGATATCATAGTGCTTAATATAGTTAGGAATTATCTGTAGATTTGAGAATTTTCCGAAGATCCAAACGACGATGTTTAATTTTTTTTAGCAATTTAATAATATATAATTTCTTAACTATTTAGGTGTTCATTTGTAATTAATTGTTTTTGTAATTCTTAACCTCATAAGTATCTAAATGAAATTAATTAATACAGTAATAATATGTGATATTTATGCCCTTATTGCCTAGCAAAAACGTTGAACTGTATACTCTATTCTAATAATAATGTCAATTGACGTTGGCTCCGTTGGTAACCTAAATAAATAATTAAATTAAGTCTTGTATTTGTTAGACGGCTTTTAGGGTATCTAACAAAAGTAGACATCCAATAGTAATCAAGTATTATTAGAATTGGCTAACCACTATCGACCAATAGTACTTTAGTACTGATCAGTAATAGAAAGTAAAAAGCAATGTAAATGAATAGTGTGCTTTAAACAATCACACCGACAGGAGTATTTAAATACTACGGTGTTTATTGGTGATGATCATTAATTTGAATTTTTATCGCTGACGACCGAGAGACGTGAGAATAATAACAATAGTTGCTCACAATTCCAGTGACTTTTGACATCTACACCTATTGTATATATTTACTTACTATGCTAAAATTGTCAAAAGGCCAAATCTGTACATCAAATATTTTTTGAATATTTTAATTGGAGTAGACTTTGTTATCGAAATAGAAGCCAAAAATAATCTATTCACAATTTTTGTCTGTCCGTCTGTCTGTATGTGTCCTGTGATCCTGTCCCCGTGATCACTCTGAAAGTACTGAACAAATTTTGATGAAACTTGACACAGTGATAACTAATATTACGATATTACATCAAGGAAACGTTTTGTCCCATAAAACACAAGGGGTTCTTTAGGACAACGGACGAAAGACAAAAATGTGTAGTTAATGAAATTCTTAATGGATTTTGGTATATTTTCTTTTTGCTGTATATAGCAGTAACATTAGCTGAACATTTTAGCTATATTTCATCATCCTATGCATCTTTAAAAAAAATAAAAAGGGCAACTAGTTAATAATAAATTAAACGTAAGCAAAACAAAAAGAGTGGATCAAGAGTTTACAGAATAAAAAGCCAAAGACGATTGTATAATATGAAACTAGTTTCTACTCAAATAATTATAAGTAAAGGTCTTTTCCATAGGAGAATGACGGTTTTAATAACAAAGTTTACCAACGAAGTAGTGAAAACATCAACCGTCTAGGAAACTGGAGATAAAGCCAAGATAATTTTAAAGAAACAAATTATCTCTCAATTGTACAAGTTTCAATGCAATTTCTGCATATAATAATAAAACTGTTACACTTAACGAACTAATCAGTATCCTAATTTCAAAGTGAGAACCAGTAACCGCCCATTCACTTCACACCCCTATCCCAGACACTTACGCATTCTGATCACCCGATTACGAGAACGATAGGACCTGTTAACCTCAAAAGAACTATTCGCACTCCGGTACGTTAACAACGCTATTTACCATGGCATTATTGTTTTCGGCGATCATTTGTGTCTATTTGACTAATATAGGTATGTTTTAAATGTAGATTTATTGCGAATATTTAGAAAGATGATTTAAATTTTAGTTTTAAGCGTTTATCTCAGGAGTTTTCTGTGTGTATCTTAGTCACTCATGTCTGCAGGAAATGTATTTCTCACTTGCACTTGCTCTCCGGGTGGTGCTGAAGAGTAACACATTTTTGGTCGTTGTACTGTTCCATATAGATAAAACGTTGTAGCGACAAATAGCAATCAATCATCAGTCAATCAATCGACTATTATTAAAGATGGATACTCTATTTAGCTACACGATTAAATAAGAATATTTACATAGCAAGAAGTGTAATGATCAGCTCCATTTGACTCTTGTTGGAAATAATCCACTCGCATTTACTTTACTGAAAGTAGTTCGTAGGAGGATCATTCCCCTAAATATTTTCTCTGTCTGATTAAAATACCAAAAAGAAATTGTAAAAATAAGTTAGTATTCTCAACATTTACGCATGCTTTAAGTAAAATTTCTTTAAACGTATCGTACTAATATATTTTACTCAAAAACGTGACCAAAGAAATTGTACTTGCAACTTGTGGATATAAATTGAATAAACCTCTTTTTCAGGTCCATAAAAGAAATCCTGTTGAAATTATAATGGACTGACGAACCTTGATTGTGGACCGTAGTTTTAGAATATGTAATATTTGACGTAATTATAGAACAAGACTGGCTAATATTTTTTTCATGGAATAAAGTCGTAGCTAACACTTGTGTATCTTAATTTTAATTTATAACATCAGGATTAAAGGATTCCTGTCACGAATTCTCGCAAAAGTATCTTGACAATGAATAAATTATCAAAAAGAATATCATATATACTTATAGAATAATACAATTTGTTCTTTCAAAGCTAATTAATCGTGGGTGGTGGTGGTGCTGAAGCTATTACTGACTTCAGCATGAATGGGTTGGCTCAACCGGTGTAGTAACACCCTCTCACAGAAAACTGACGCCAAGTAACAGTGCTTGCATTGTTGCGTTTCGTTCGGTCAGTGAGAGCACCGGAGACCCACCTACCCTCCCCTTCGCCTTCCTTCTTCCTATCTCCCCCATCTTAACATATGCTGGCAACGCACTTCCGACGCCGTTGGTGTTGCAAGGGTCTATGGATGGTGGTGATCACATAAAATCAGGTGACCCATCTGTTCGTTTGCCTCCTATAACATTTTTATATTTTTTTTTTGTGTAATTATTATTACCCGTAATAATATTAGCGTACTGAGAAACTAATAGAAGTAGATTGGATTAAAGAAAAAATACAATGGTATTCGTAGTTTACGTGTCTCTTTACTTCTATTTACTTTTACAAAAATAATAGCAGGCCCGGCGAACGTTTTCCCATCCTGATAATAAAAAAGCCTTGACAAATTATATACCTAAACCTTCCTCACGAATCATGTTATCTACTGGTGAAAGCCGCATGAAAATTCGTTCATCAGTTTTTGAGTTATCGCTGACAGACAGATTTGACAGACGAATTTGTCTTATAATGTATAATGATTTATAGACCATAGAATGTATATAGTGCACAGTCTCTTACGCTCAGAAAGGGGTTTTCATGTATATTTTTGTATATTAACTTTATTATACTACGAGTACGAAATAACCTAAAAATATTACCACCCAATCAATTATATAAAAATTGTATAATAGTTATCAATAAATGTGTTACTGACATTTTTAAAAATCACCTAATTTTTTCGTAAATGATTAATCTTCGTTAAAACTTCAGAGGGAATCTTCTAGAAGTTTAATAGATTATGAAATCTGTACATTTAGGTTCGATCCCTCGGCAGGGAGCCCTTGAGTGCGTTACTTGCGCGATACAGTGACACAAATTTTACATCACTGCTACAACACTACACGATCACCCCCACACACGTGCACGCTACACGCTTACATATGGAAGTGGAAGGGTATTTATTCCCTTATCGAACTGTAAAAACTTATGCTTGGTACACATATGTGTCTCAACAACTCAAACATATATGAATAGTTAGCTAGGTTAGCTAAGATAGATCGCGAGTTTACATGTAACAGGCAACAGCCAAGCCGAGGTGTGCCGTGGACCCTTGAGCTAGTTGCCCAAATAAAATCGGCTGAGTGCCTTAAGCGCTTGCTTTAGTAGTTCGGTGAAGCTGTTAAGACCTTGTTAGGTCAATAGCGTAGTCAGTTCGAAAAAAAAAATCCGTACAATAAAACCTTTAAACAATGAAGTGGCGGAAAAGAAATGTAATTATAGACATAGAATATGGATGGTAAAGAACCATCGAATCCCAAGGCGATCGTTCATGCTTCAACATAGTGTGTTTAGTACAATACATATCTCACAGCTAGCCTCAATGGTATACTTTGGGTCTATAGGTCGGGTAACCTTAATCAAAATTAATCGTGTACTTTTGATGGAAACCAAATGCTTTTAATGGAATACTATTTCTAACAAATCTCTAAATAAGGTTCGTTTTTTTTTTAATATATTGAAACAAGGTATCGGAGTAATAGTATATTGTAATATAAATTAATCAAGTTCGTCTTCTAATCGGAGCTGGATTGTAGATCTAGTTAGTACAACGGCGTAACAGAACTGACAATATAACGATTACTAACACACATACAAGAAAAGTAATTAATTAATACTTATTTATTGGTAAAGTTGTAAAAAATATAATTTAATAAATTAAGTTGTTGAATATTTTCATATATTTTTTTTAATATTGATTTAATGCATTATATTATATTTACATATAACCTAAAAATATAATTTTAATATTTTTAGGTCTCTGAACCTATTTATATTAATATGAAAATATATTGTTTATGTAATAATGTTCATTTAGTAATATTGTTCACATAGTGTTCATTTTTAGATCGAACAGAAAAAAGATTGTAGTTATTTAAAATATGAAATATTATTATAAGCAGATATAAAAAAATAGATAAATTTATGTTGAAATAAAAAACGATTAAATTGTGTACATACTATTCGTATATGAGCAAATGGATGGCGTAAAAATTTGTTTTTTTTTTTTTTTTTTAAACTATGGGAGATCCATCTTAAAAATTTTGAATACCCATTGTGCTGTAGGTAAATTATAAGGATAAAAAGAAATAGTTTCAAAATTTTACAAAAATTGCATCACGGTTAAAAATAGAAATTAAAACAAAAAAAAAATCTTTATTGGGCCTATGAAGCTATGTAGAGCTCTTAAATTTTTTTCTAGAAGATATTGACAGTTCTCAAAATATATTAAAAAATGAGACCAATGGCTTTAGTCTATAAGTAATTTTGTTTTCTTTTTTTTTTAGTAATTTTCCTTTACTCAAAAATCAATTAATAAATTTAAAACTTTCAGGATCTTATATTATTAGTACATATATAGGTACTCTAAGTAACGTATAAACACATTTTTGGAGCCGATTCAGTAGGCTTAGGTCTATGGTCTTTAATATCGGACTCATACACCGTTAATATTGCCCACATTTTTCAGGATTATAATGATGTGATCACAATTATATATAAAATAATTCATAATAAAGTATCGGATATAACAAAGTGTACGGAATAATAAGGAAATACAAAGAATCGCTGTCAATCCTGTGAACGAAATTTAAAATGGGAAATGGAATGCAAATATTGGAAACGTCGGCCATGCTGGAGGTTTTTATGCAGCAGCACGGCTCAAATATATGTATTCTACGTAGATATGTGATCTCAGTTTCCAACCGCTCAACGTTCGTTTTAGAGTGAACACAATTTGTCGGCGATTAGAATAAATGCAATCCATTAGTTTGTTCAAGTCCTCAAATATTTACCCTACTAAATGGTGTAGGAAAGTCGCAATGCGAAATGTAAATACAACCATGATTATTAAAGAAGTAAAGCTGTTGATGGTAATATACACTTATTATACCAGGTGACTGTTTAGACAGTAGCAATATTTCTGAAGGACACTCTGCACTCGATTCTCGTTCTAAATCAATAAAAAAATAGGTGCTTAATATTTTATCTAATTATTTAGTAAAATACAAAAATTATACACAATTCTTTACACGTCTATGTTAAAGCACAGTGTTAATGACCGTTACTTTTATTTGAAAGGGAACGTGGAAACGTCAGGAACAAAACAAAAAGATTTATTGCCCATTTTATTATCGAAAGTTATTAACTCCGGTTCGCCCATTATAGCTTTTAGCACTGGTCATTACATTTAGGTTTATTATTTTATTTACACGTTTGTAGCTATACTTTACAAGGTCTTAGAATAAACTTTGACTTAGGCTTATAATTCCATATATTCAGCTATGGAATAATGAAAAGATAAAGCATTACGAATTTATTCGAATGAATAATGTCTGTTTATTTATTATATTGCATTTTTTATGAATACCAAATACAAAAATTCATCTAGGAGCAGAAGCCGTGTCTTTGGCGGCATTTATCAAAGGGCGCTAGGTCGTCGGTGCGTCCCGCGTAACACTAGTAGAACCAGTGGCAGACAAAACAGTTTCAATTTTATATTTATACAGATAGGGTTGCAAATCTTTTTGAGAATTTTGTGTTTTGTGTCGCCATGCCAACAATCAGGTTTACCCTCCACCTATAGATGTTTCACGTCACAAAACTTGGAATTTAAAGCTATTAAATGTAACCTCTATTATTATTTTTCACCTTTACTGATCACTAACTGGTGTCAGTATCTTTGTTATTGGTATAATAGTTTTTTTTTAGTTTAATGGGAACTATGTGCTTCAATTGGGTTAATTGAGAACAGTAATATATTTTTTAATTGCAAATTTGTCATTTCCACTTCACTCCTGCGACTGTGTTGCAATTTCTAGTTATCTCTAAATACTACATAATACTGTGAAAAACATCGTTGAAATTTTCCTCAAAAATGTCAAAATCATAGCTTTCGTGATTAGCCCATAACAAAGAATAGACTCTTTAATTTCCTTTATATACACAAGTTTTATATATCGCTGCCATTATAAGTGAAAGCGATCCCATCATTTTTTGGTGCATGGCACGAAATTCCGTGAAGCTTAATCAAGATTTTTACTCGTAGGGTGAATACCAAAATATATTGCGAGCTACAATTTTAAATTGCGGTAGCCAAAAATACGTTTATTTGCAATTCAGAAGAATTGAAAAGGATCATTTATTCCCTCGACCTACGAAATCTCCACTCAGTCAGATTCGACGGGTGTTTTCATATGTAGCAGTAATGTTTTCGAGACCATTCAGTTTATGGTGCTCCTACTCGTTTCGCGGATGCGCGCAGAACAACTTCAATCACTCGCGAATCCTGTTTGCGTTCGGAATCCAACCATTTTATGCTTATATCCACATACGATAATGCGTGTTCATGGATGTAATGGAGCATTAAGGCTATTTAGCTTTGATGTTTTATCTGGAAAATGAAGTGGATTTAGACGAGATATATATGAATCGAATGTTTCAAAATAATCAGGAGTAATTTTATTCTAAATAAATTCAACCTTGATTAGGTATATATCGGCAAGATTATCGCATAGGTGAATTATAGTAATGATGTGTTATTGACTTGCTGTACCCGCGACATCGTCCACGTGAAGCTTTATTTAAAAAACAGCGATTAATAAAGCCATGTGAATGTTTTAATTTCATTTACTTATCTACTTTTCTTTGGTACTTGAGTCGCGTCGTCATTTAAAGTACAATAATTTTCGATACACCAAATCGATTTTAATGAAACAAAAACTACATGGTGCTCGAAGATATGCCTTAAATTTTTTATCATGGGTTTTATCATGAACGCAGTATTTTAGGAGTGAAATGTGTTAATAGAAACAAGCATTCCTAAAATTGATTGAAATGTATTACATACTTTATATTCTCATTATATGCGTATATTAGTTTGCCGATCCGTACTAAATTACTATCGGAATAGTTAGTAGCCAATCTTACCAGTACGTAATTATTAAGGACTACATATCTAATTCCAAGAGTAGGTACTTAATTACTACTGTTGACTGAATGTCTTGAAGCGGGTCCATTGGAAACGACGTTCTCATCTAATGTTGATGTATTTGCAGATATTCCATAATTATATTCAGTGTAGTTATTTTATGTAGAATTTAAATAATGAAATGATGGAATATTAAGGATGACGTCACAATATTAATACTGTCTTATCATTGTTCTCTCAATATAAATGTTTTCACTAAAACAAGTATTAACCGTGGCATTTTATAAACACTTTTCTAAAAAATAATCTGAGATCAAATTTCACGGTCTGGTAACCAAAGAAGTAATTAATTAGAAGCTTGTTTTTAGCAGGATTTACTTTTAGCTTAATTTATTGTTAGGATAATGAAAACAGAAAGGAGCAAACATGAATTATGTGTATATATTTACTTCACTTGAATTCAAAAAAGGCTACATCGTAGGTAAAGATGTGCTAAAAATACATTTATTAAGTAATTAGATGAAGCGATATATACTCGAAGTTATTTAAAGTCTAGCGTCATTTAAGAATTCTTAAGCGAATACAATGAATAATTTTATATGTTAGGAAAAAATAAAATAAAAAACATATAATATAAAATACTTTATGGTTACATAACATACAAAAGGAATTTTGTGTCTTTGTTCCTTGTATATG